>CM076581.1:831829436-832279237 GCA_034641835.2 Pinus albicaulis | reverse complement strand
TTAAAACCTTGTTGACAGCCTCAAATTGACCATTATCCTATGGATAATATGGAGTAGAATTATCATGGCATAGGCCAAGTTCATTAGAAATTTCAGTCATCATAATATTTCGAAAATGGCTCCCATGGTCCGTAATAATAGCTTGATTGACATCGAACCAAGCAATCACATGATTGAATATGAAAATAGTTGTATTTTTGCCATCAGCCGCGAATATACACATTGCCTCAGCCCATTTGGTAAAGTAATCTATGACGAGAATAATATATCCATGTACCTCGACTAAGTGAGGGTTACATGTGATGAAATCGATGTCCCATTTCGGAAAAGGACTAACAACAATGATTGGGTGAAGAGGAGATGAAGGTGCACACATCTTTCGATCAAAAATTTGGTAGTTGTGGCATTTTTGAACTGTGATGATACAATATTTGAATAAAGATGACAAAAAATAACTAGCGCGCAATATATTTTGGGTTGTGGCACACCCAGACATATGACCACCACACGCTCCAGAGTGGCAGTCATTCAAAACCCTATCAGCCTCTTCGTGAGTTATACAAAAAACAGAATCTGCACCACGACGATAAAGAGTGTCTCCAACAATATTGTATTACTGGGATTGGTATTGGATTCTTCATCGATCTGATTGTGAAAGCTCTGGGCGAAAGGTTTGGGTATGAAGATATATAATGATATCTCCATACCAAGGGTCTAAAGTACTGATTAGAAATAGAGATTCTTCCATGATAGGTTTCTCTGCCACTGTTTCAGACCCAGTATTGGGAAAATAACACATAAGTTCAGCAAACACTAGTGATTTATTTGACTTGTACTTCTCGAACTCCAAATAAAACTTTTGCAGGATGACAATCCATTTGGAGTATTTTCCCCCAAGAAATTATTTTGTCAATATGTACATCATTGGGTTACAATTAGATATCACTATTGTTTTACATAACAATATGTAATGACAAAATCGTTGGACAACATGAACTGCTGCCAAGGCCAATTTCTCCACATGCGAATACTTGATTTCCGTCGGGTTGAGATTCCGACTTAGGTAATAGATCGCATGTTTGTTGTGAGATTCATCCTCTTGAACCAAAACCATTCCAATCATGGAATCAGAGGCAACTAAGTATAAAAATAATCCTGCTGGTAATTGGGTGGATGCAATAACGGTGCATGAGTCAACGCGTTTTTAAGTGCATCAAAATATTTATTGACAATCTCATCCCAAACAAAAGGAACACTTCTTTTCAACAACCAGGTAAAACCTTTTGTTAACTCAGCATAGTTCGGGGTAAACCTACATAAAAATTTTGTTTTCCCCTGCAAAATTTGGAGTTGGCGAAGAGTGGAAGGAGGTAAATTGATGATAGCCTCAACCTTCGATGGATCGACATGAATGCCATCTTTCAAAATGATGAACCCAAGTAATCGTCCTGATTATACACAAAAAACACATTTGTGTGGATTCAAACGAATTTTGTAATGCCTACATCTCATGAAGATAGCTCGTAAGTGTACAAGATGATCTTCTCCGCGTAAAGAATAAGCAAGCAAGTCATCTAGATAAGGATGTACAATATGTTTTATATCATGAAAAGCATAAGACATAGCTCTTTGAAAAGTTGCACCAACATTTTTTAATCCAAAAGGTAGCTTGCAATAAGAAAATTTTTCCCAAGGACATATAAACATTGTTTTTGGTTGATCAACAGGGAGTATGTTGATTTGATTATAGCTAGAAAAATCATCCATAAATGAGAATATTTAGTTTCTGGCACAATAATCAACAATTTGGTCGATATAGGGTGTAGGATAGTTGTCTTTTGGACATGCCTCATTAATGTCCCGATAATCGACACATACTCTGATAGTTCCTTGTTTCTTCGTAACGGGAACTATGTTAGACACCCAATCCATCAAAGGAACTGGATAAATAAATCCTTCTTGTAATAGCTTCTCAAATTCAGCTTTGATTGCTGCAGCATTCTACGGATGTATTGGACATAATCTCTGTCTAATAGGCTTAGCATCTAGGTATGTATTAATTTAACGAATTACAATCTTAGGATCGATACCTGGCATCTATTCGTAAGACCGGGCCAAAATGTCTTGGAATTATTGAAATAGGGCTTTGTAAGTGTTAATCTCTTCCATCGAACAAGAAGCACCTATATGAATGTTTTCAATAATTCTAGGTTTAATTGATATGTCAATAGGAAATGTTGTAGAAATATTTCACAAATTTGTCTCAGAATCCGAATGTGTAATCGATGTGGGATTTTGTGGTTCCTTGACATAATCAATTGTAAAAGTAGAAAAAAAATCATTTTCAAGCTTATCAAGATATCGAGATCAGGAAAAAAAGAAGATCTATGATGTGGATCATCCCATGGTAATTCATCCGATGACAAAATTTCCTGAGCACTTTCATCATTTTCAAATACATGTTGAAAGGGATCCGAAAATGGTGTCAAGGTTGAGCTCGATAGAGAAGATGATTCTTTGCTAATCACATTCATTTGATCAGGAATAGTTGATGGGGTGTCAGAATACGATTTTACTGCTACATATGCCGATTCACAAGGACTCAAAGGCATATTGACGTTGAAAGAGTCCAATTCTAATTCTGAAGGCACAGTCCATGTGTCATCAAATCGTATTGTGCTTGATGAGATCATATTGATATTGGCAATTGTTCGTGGTACGTTGGGTGGGGGTATAGTGAAAGTTCCCATGAGAGTGGAATCCTTCATTAATCCTACACCAACATCTTCGTATGGGATAACCGATTTTCCGAGATGCTGGATGTTATCCGTAGAAGTAGGGTCGGATGAAAAGTATGACAACTGTTCGATTTTAACAATATTTCCTTTGTGAGGAAACATGATTACTCGAAATACTGATGAAACAACAATAGTTATGGCGTAAGACCAACTACGACCCAAAAGAAGGTTGTAACCAAGAGGGGCATCAACAACTTCCACCTCTAGATTAACGGTTTTTCCTTCTACTTCTATAGGCAGATCCTGTAGTATTCTGTATGGATGGAAACCTCTTCCATCAAAGGCTTTAAGGATATTTGGTGATTGGTTGAGTGTTGGAGAACCAAGGGTTTTCCAACAATTTAATGACATTATACACGTAGATGCCCCCTCATCAATTATAGTACAAAAAACTCGTCTTGATTTGACTAATACGGGAACCTGAAAATCCATATGATGAGGGAGTCTAGGTACAACATTTTCGAGATCAAATACCATTAGGTTCGAGTCTTGAGGATAAATATCTACGATAGCTGATAATAGTAATTTCCTTTGTGTTGGACATGATTGTAGTACTTCTAAGGCTGACATTGCTGAAGGGGATATCACCAAATCTTCAACAATGTTGTAATTTTGAGCAGCTCTCGCATGTGGATTGAAAGGTGACTTTCGAAGTACACCTTTAGCAGGTGGTTTAATCACTAGATCAGGATTAGGTTTCTTGATTTGAAGCGGTTTGGAAATGGAAGGAGGTATGACTAGTGTCTATCTATAATTTTCAGTCTCTTTACCAGTTACAGGACTCTTAGTTCCATATTCTTGAGATCGTGTCACAGCCATGACCTGAGACATCATTAAAATATCTGTTAATGAATTGGAAGAAGATCCGATCATTTTACTATCTTGAGTGGGAAAAGGATCGTTTAAGACATGTGGGTGAACCTTTGACAAATTTGGATACCTCGGACCGATGTGTACACTCTTTAGTATAGTGATACTCGTCACAGATAAGACAAGGATAACAAGGTTTCCGCTTTTCATTAGTTGGTTCAGTCTTTTCTGTTTTCTCTTTAGGAGATGTATTTTGTTTATTTTTATTCTTTCCTTTCTTCTTATTGTCGTTTTTAGCTTTAGTCATGGATAAATCTACAATAAGAATGTCGGAAGAAGTTTCAAGGGAAGAAAATCCTTTAGGTGAATCTGGTAAAGTTATTATGGGAGAAGTAGGTTTGGATGACTTCTTCTTACTCTTGTTAGCACTAATTGTACCAATTACACCATCTGCAGAATGAGAACTAGAAGGAGTTGCAGTAATTCGACCTGGACGTGGCAAGTCAGGAATTTTTTTGTATAAAGTACCAGATTGTGTATATACAAGGTCTAAGTATTGTGCTTGAGCTATGAACTGTTCTTCTGTAACAACACCTCCCTTAGCTACGTCTTCAGTAATATTTGGAAGTAATGATTTGATTAACCATTTTGACAAGATTTGATCTGGAATAAAAATATTTCACTAAACGTTGTCTACGTCTCAATTCATGTATGTGATCTAAAATGTATGTAAACATGCTTTGTTTTAATGAGGTCAAGAGTTTTGTGCCATTGTCATAACATACTGACAACTGAAAGTGAGTTAAGAAAGTTGTTGCTAACGTGTTGAAATTATTGAAAGAGCTAGGTGGTAATTCAATATACCACTTCGCAGCTAAGCCTATCAATGTTCTTTGAAAAAGTCTCAATTGAATGGAATCATCAATTAAAGAGTTGGATGCAAACTAAAGATGATAAGTCATCACATTATTTGAGGGGTATTCTCCTAATTTTCCTTCAAACTTAGGTATGTCATTGGGAAACTTATTTGGCATTGGCAGCAAAAACGGAAGATAATAAATCAAATCATTCGCGAGGCACGACAAATCTGGCAAGTCTAAAGTTGCAATGAATGGTAACCGATGGTTAGGATCTTGCTGAGAAAATTGATAACCTTGAGGAACGATAGCAGTACCTGGAGGAGGACATCCAGGATATCCTGGAATAGCCTGTGTAGATGGGATTGGAATACCTCTGGGATATCTAGGGTTAGCCATACCAAAATGAGGCTGAGCTGGTATCTGATATGTATAACCAGGGTATGGTTGACTTTGGTAGACTGGATTTTGTCCTATTGGTCCATATTGAAACTGCCCTTGAAACGGTTGATTAACAAACTGACCCACATAAGGTTGGCTTGTTGCAATTGTAGCTGCACCAGGTTGTCCTACAGAGGTTTAAACAGTAGATTGAACCACAGGTCCAATTTGATGAGCAATGACTTGAGGGATTGCCTGTGATATAGTTAATGTCGTTGTTTGAAGGGTTGTAGCAATAGGGACTAGGGAAACTCCAGGGATAGGTGTACTTGGTTGTTGAACAGAAGTTTTCACAGCAGATTGTACAGGAGTTTTCAGCATACTCGGACCAGCTTACTGAATACTAGGTATAGATACTTGTAGTGCAATTTGAAGTGTAGGTTGGGTAGGTTGCTGGACTTGGTTATAACCAAATTGACCAGTTGGATGACCAGGTTGATTATAAGGTACTTGTACAGTAGGTTGAAAATTCTGTTGGTTCAACGACGGGTTCCACATTGTATTAACACCAAGATAACGAGCTCCCATTAAATGTTGTAGTGCATAAGGTTGACCAAAACCGGTTTGAGGCATCGGAACGTAATTTTGACAATTTGTTGGATAATTTCCAATAAAGGATTGTCCTCCTTTAAAGGACAGTTGATGTTAATAGAACTGTTTCCCTTGAGGATGCAGTTGTATTTGAAAAGGTTGTGGCCTTGGTATAGGGTATTTCCCTTGAACAGATTGGCCTTGAATAGGTTGTCCTTGAGGAGTATGCTGCCCCCCAAGCGATAAATTTCTACCTTGAGGGTCAGGTGAAGGAATATTTCCAGACATCATATATACTTGTTCCATTGTCAAATTTTCGATATCAGATTCATTAATACTAGTTGATTGTGTAATTTTTTCAGAAGAGAGAGATGCTCCTGAGAAAGTACCAGAGAGCGAATCGTATCCAGTAGGAACTAATGGACCACCATACAAAAAATTTTCTGGCGATGAAGAAAACATGGATGATTCACCTGACATGCTTGATGAAGACATGTAACTACCTTTAGGTATGGAGTAAAAAGGAATGCAGCGTGGCGAATAATTGAGACTAGTATTATGTAGAAAATTGGTAAACTGATGATACCAAGGGTCTAGTTTAAAAGGACTGTAAGGGTAAATTGGTTCACTATACCTTAGATCTAAATATTCTTTATGCGAAGGAATTACGATCTCTTCTTCCGTGTCAGTAATATCTTCGATACTAATCAGGACAGGAGGAAGGTTCCGAGTAATGCGAAGCTTCACTCGAGGTGAACGAGGATGACCAAGGGTTAGGACTATGAACTCCAAAGTTGACTCAGATGAAGTAGATTCAGTTTGAGGTTCAGATATTACGGGTCAATAATTTTATTATCTGAGAATTCATCGGTTGCAAACTCAACTGTCATTAATTCTGAAATTTCTAGTTGTTCTTTATTTCTTCCTACTATCTGAGGTTGATTTACTTCGTAATTGGGATGTATTATTATTGATTTTTCCTCTTGTTTAGTAGATTCGGTTCCTGATTGTTGACCTCTTTCAGATTTAAGCTTTTCTATTTGACTTGGTGTATACTCAGGGGGTTTCCCCTACATTATACGAGAGTGTCTCGGTAATTCAGCCACGGTTAATGTTTAACACACGAAATCAAAAAATGTTTCAACAAAAAAGACCTAAGGCCGCTAAGAAAACAAGCAATTTAACACACGCCTACAAAATCTAAGATACAAACCACACACAAACAATATGTTTCCACACTAAAAACACTAGTTGGTGATGAAATCCAACGTCGTAGAAGTTCAATGTGGAAAACTTGGCGGTTGGAACAGTTACCCCGACAACCTGCTTAATGAAACAATCCGGTGCAAGTCCCTCCACTTATGCCATCTTGAAGTGAAGAGTACCCTCCATAAAGTCCAAGTGAGTCTAGCCGAAATCTGCTCTAGGTACAGTGGGACCTTCCCTCCACCGTCACCTTGGGAAAAATCCTAAATATTATGGCTAATAAGGTCACCAACGGAGACAAATGCACCTGGGGGGACAGTCTACAATATGATATACACACAAGGGCAGGGTATCAAGTTCAATCCCCTTGAAGATTCCTCGACATGGTAAATCCAAGGTTTTCCAACAAGTGACCCCAAGCTCCTCGATAATGGTTAATATGAGGTTTACCATTTGTATTACGTGCACATCTTCTATCCTCGCTAATGAGATAGGTACGATTACCTCACCTGGTCCGACATGATCTCGTGCTTGACTCTTTTAAGAAGAGCTTCCCAAAGTTCAAATGAAACAATTGAATTTCCCTATCGCAAGATTCTACTTGTTTGTTTAAACTGTTTTGGAATGTTTATTACAACCTATTCCAAAACACTAGCCTAAGCTATGCTGGTGGAATGAAACCTAGAAAATGTAAAATGTCTAGATTGATTTTATTTAGGCGTTGTATTAATTTGGTTGTTATTTAACACAAAGGGTATGGAGTTGAAACTTTAATGATGTTGTGACCCTACGCAAAATACTCTAAATGCATCTATATGAGAAGTGCAACTCTTTCTTTTCAATGAATCTTATTTAAGAGAAATTTGAGAGATTTATCGATTTTCAAAACACAAACTCTTTCATTCATAAACAAAATCCTTTTTGAAAAGAAGACGATTTCATCAAGAACTAAATTTGCAAGAATGACAAATTTCTCTTTTGAAATGAAATTCCTTGAACAATCAAATCAAAAACTACAATTCAACAAACAATCAATTCCCAAAAAAAAACAATCTCTAAAAAACTCTAAAAGCATAAATTTCAAAATCAAAATAAAATTATAATTTTGAAGTCTATATAGAATGTTTGAGGATGATTTCTCTTAGTTGTGATCAGACTAAGAAAATTTCCACTTATCTCAGCAGAAATGAAATCATCCAAGAGTGCTTTGGTGTTAAATCAGGCTTCAGTAAGCTAGAAGCTCTTCTGGGTTTGCAAATGAATAGGGAACAAATATTCATAGAAGTAAGGTTTGCAAAAATCCTAATGGATCAAAAAAGACAAAATCATAATACAGTAAGTTGAGGAAAATGAAGGTGTCTTTCACACAGAGCAACAATAAACTAGGGAAAACTCTCATTTATAAAATGCAAACAGGATGATAAATCACACAAAACTCAAAATTTGCTGAAAAGGAGTTCTCACACAAGACCTGACAACTAATATGGATCAGAGAAAACTTAAAGAATAAGGTTATCTGGCTCTAAAAAAGATCAATTAATTTTTTCAAAAATTCCCAGGGGGTGCACAGCTTACAGTGGAATATAGTGCGCATGTGCACTGAATTGAACTAAAATTTGCACTGGTTGCCACACTGTTTTCTATAGAAAACTGCGAGGGCAAGGAAAAAATTGGAAAAAATAAATAACAAGATTTATTTTTCAGGGTTCTCAAAAGTTATCTACCCAAACTGACTCGGATAAGTCAAATTAGAAAACTAAAATTTCAAATTGAATACAAACAAAGAAAACTAAGCTCTAGATATCCCTAGTGGAGTCTCCAATTTTTTACGTGGATTAATCCCTCTTGCAGACAAGAGCTATCTCCCTACTACTCCAGAAAGTAACTAGAAACAAAGATCCATTTGGATACCTCTTCCTCTAGATTAATTGCATTTCAATATTATTATAATAGTAAAGTAGAAAGGACATGCCCCTACCTTGAAATCTAATCGTTTGATGTAGCCCTTTTCTTGTCGCTCCAAAGTAGTTCTCCAATGAGTAGAACCTGCAATCAAAGACAAGAAAAATAATCAAAGCATCTACAACATATAATAATCAAAAAATACTAATCCAACTTAATGATCAAGGAGTCTAAGTATTGACATTATTCCAATAAGCATAGAAGCAAAGCAATGAGAAAAAGAGATCCATATGTATTATCTTGAATAGAAAGAGTAATCTTACAACCTAATGCCTTGATGTTGTACAGATTTCTCCGGGGTCCTGAACAATAATTCTCCTTCAGTCTGATAAGCCTTCCTCTCTAAGAATACTAGCATGAAGTTATGGACACAAAGGTGTGATCTTCCTTATGCCAACAACAACTCACTAGTGTAGAAAGTATGCACTCTATGAACTCTCTTCAGCTTAGAAACTATATATATTAGTCCCTAATCACATTGGTATCTACATGTGTCTACCCTTCAACCTGAAATTTGAGCTCAATTTATAGGGAAATGGAGTAGTTTCGGTTCCATGAAGAGGGGGATGGATTCCTCTCATGAAGGGATTTGAGTTCCATGGACCAAGGGATAAGTTCCATGAGTGGAGGGATAAACCTCGAACTGAACGCAACTCTAGAAGCTTCTAGTTGGGAGAATATTTGACCAACTAGGCTTCTAGAAGTTACTTTTTTCTTTTACTTGCTTTTCACGGGGGTGCGCAGGTTTTGGTGGCAAAAAGTGCAGGAGTCACCTCAGTTTATGGATGGAACATCAACACATGTGCAACGAAAGGCTAGAAAAATCGCGCAGGTAAAATTTTAGGGTTTTACAGAGCTTTTCTCCAATTTCCAGGACTTGATTCAGGAACATGAGTGTTTTTTACCTCTAAGGGAACATGATATGGATGGTTATAGACCCATATGAACAGTCAAATATCATGGTGAAAAAATGACGTGTAACAAGTAATTGCTTCAATATTTTCAAAAGAACCCTGTAAATAACTTGCTAATTAAAATTTACAAGTAGGAGAAGTAATTTAGTTTGTTGCAGTAGGATTCCATATCTAGGACTTGGAATTTTCACATTGAAAGGGTTCACTGAGGAATGGAAGCCCTTCATCAAAGGGATCATTGCCAGACTGGAATAGGTTGTGGGGAAACTTCATTCAGGAAGAGTTGTGCGATGAGGATCATCCAATGAAGAGGGCAGATGAGGACGTGACCCTTGCATCAAAAATCAAGGGAAAGCAAAAGGACTTGAGTAAATTCAAGTGTTTCAACTGTGGCAAGATGGGTCATTTTTTTTCAAGATGTTCGATGAAGAATAAGAGAGATGATGAGAAGTGGAAAGGGAAGCAGGTCACCAACGTTGCCACTTCTACTGAGATAGATGATCTCACTAGGAGATTGTAGGAGGAGTAATTTTCTATGATCTCTCATTTCTCGCTGGGTACTGTCGATGAGAATGGATGGTACGTGGACAGTGGTGTGAAAAAACATATGACTAGGTCAGAGAAGGTTTTTGGGACTCTAATTGAATGGGACTCTAATTTGCACATGATGTTGGGTGACAAGATTCAGAAGGAGATCCTAGGATCGGGATTTGTGCGATTCAGGATGGAGACAGGATGAGTGATGTGAGTCCATGATGTATTATTTGTACCGAGACTCAGATATAGCCTGATATTTTTCTCGATGATAGAGAAGAAGGGATTTGAGGTCTTATTCCAAGATGGGAAGGCAAGACTCAAAGCTAGAGGCTCTAGCTTTGATGGGATTGTGCTTGGAGTTAGAGAGCATGGTTTCTATAGGTTGATGGGCACGCCTGTGGATCATGGGAAGAAGAAGCAGGGGGGAAAAGTGCAGGTGCAGGTGCAGGCTTGAGAGGGGTAGGTACAGGTTCCAACGAAGAAGGTACAAGTTCTAGAGGCTTATAGGGAGTCGAGTTCTAGCGAGAGCTTGCAGATTCAGAGGGAGACTTTGCAACCCTAGAAGAGCGCATGTCAGTGGGGAGAAAGGGTGCTCCTACAAAGACCAAGAAGGAATCATGGAGGGATTGGAAAGCGATACAGGAGAAGAAGAAAAATAAGGATGCTTCCAGTGACAGCGACAACTCTGAGAGAGGCGTAGTTCATGCTACTGGGATTGCTACAATGGTGAGCGCCAAGAGATGGGCGAGTGTTGCAAGTAGTGATGGTGATGATGAGTTACTTCCTATTCTTGGAAGTACCTCCCTCGCTAAGAGGGAGTGTTAATTTTTGAGTAGCTTATGAGGTACTCCAAGCCCCAGGGTTCAGGGTTTGGAGGCCAAAGCGCCACAAGGGTTACTTGTGGTCTTGGAACCCAAGCTTGGGGTTTTGTACCCTTCATGATTGGGCCAAAACCATGGAGCACTTTGGACATGTGATGGGATGAGATGATAGAGGGCGGAGAGGAGAATTCAACGCTTCGAGAATCATCGAATTATGAGTTTTCCTTAGTGAGATATGAATTTTTTAAGTTTATGAGTGGGTTTGCACCAAATGTGTTAAGGCCGGCTTGAGTTTAGTAAGCCTCTTGACAGCTGGACAAGCCCTTGTTGGATGTTTTGAGAAGCCCTTCTTATGGATATAAATAGAAGGTGATGTAAATGTCATCCAAAAAGAGCAACACATCACAAGAAAGAGCTCAAGAGATCCCTGTTTTGTCTGCAGCAAGAGGTGACTAGCATAGGGAGGAAAGGGTTGTTTTAGGGTCGTTTTTAAGTGACTATGTTGTTGTTATGAAGGCCGAGGTGTTGTGTTATAGGGTTGAGGCAGAGGAACATAGGAGAGGACTATTTAAGGGTCGATTGGAGGGTGGTTAGACCCTTATCAAGGTTGTCGCAGGCTAAAATAGTCTTTTTGTAGCATGTCGCAGGGTATTGAGGAGAGGCCGAGGAGTTTGTGAGGGCTAGAACATCCTAGGATCACAATAAGGGGTCTAATCCCCTCAAGGAAGGGAAATCGCACTCCTTAAGAGAAATTTTGGGTAGAGTTTTAGGGTGGTTAGTAAATTGTGTTATGTTCCCTAACCAGGCCTAGATTGCAGCATTTGGAGCAAACCTCAAATAGTGAGCCAAGGCATGTTTTGAGAAACATTCTTGTAGGTGTTGGATCCATGATACGGATTAGTTTTGAATCGGTTTCTATTGCAGCCTGTGGGAGCCAACTTGAAGGCTTGATTTGGTCATCGGAAGCCTTCTTAGGAGAAGATTCTACAGTGAAGTGTTGGGTGCCATTGGTTTGGTGGAGAGAAGCATGTTAGCTACCCAAAGTAACCCTAGACAAGAAATCTTGAAGTGACAAAGAGAGTTGAAGGTTGGGTGAAGTTTGGTGCCTAATGTGCAACACTTTGATGGAAAAAAGTGACTGTTAGATTGGAGGATTGGAGCTCAAGGATTTGCCAGCCTAAAAGAGCAGATTAGATCAACCTGTGTACATTGCAGCATAAGCGACTTGCAACAGTGTTAGGTGGTAGACCTACTAGAGTCTCTGTGTGTTGTCCTTTAAAGGACTAAGGGGCAACTAGAGAGCAGTACAAAAGCGAAGGACCAGTAGGAAAAAATATGACATAGAAGCTGCAACGAAGATTGTCATTATATCTTGTATTCCATAGACTATTGTATTATTCAGATTGGTTTAATATAATGAATATTGGGTTGTACATTATTGTACAATATTTGTTTAAAATTATGTATACTTGTGCATGTATGATTTATTGCTTTACATTTTCCGTTGTGCAAAGTAGTTCTTGTTGAGATTCTTGGTTTGGTAGCGTCAGAGATTTTAAGATTCTAATCTAGACACAAGATCGTGGAAATTCAACACAAGAAATATAAAGTAAGAAATAAGAATAAAAATAAGGGGAAAAATTTGGAATGCCAAGGGTCTGGGGGGGAATGGGATAATTGCTACTTACAAAAATTGAATCTGGAAAACCCGCTATGAAAGGAAGGTATGGAAACAGTCATACAATCAAAGTCATCAACTTCTTGGACACTATGAATGGACGACCTAAATGCATACTCGCGAAGACCAACAAACCAAACGTTAGGAACAAGCAGTTGTCGCATAACTCTGTTTTGCCAGACTAGGTTTTTCAGTGGCCCAATATCAAATTAGCCAAACTATGAAAAACTTGATGTATACATGAGTACTTCTGAGTCAAACTCATTGCTCAGAAGCCAGATTCCTAGGTAGTGTATTTGACTTGCCCTCCAGTCAAAATAGCTCTTCCTTTTGAGCCTAGCTGAGTTTAACTTGCTAGGCTGCTTCAATATGAACAAGTTTTTCTACTAGGCAACCATCTATTATTCCTGAATGGTGGATACTATCTTGAACCATGAATCTCTTTTTATAAGCACCAACCACTCAAACACCTTAAGTCCTAAAGAAGATTGGGCTAGCCTTTCCAAATATCTTCACGCCTCCAAAGGCATCTAGTTTCAACATCTCAAGTATTCCATTTTGTGGTTAGTCAAGTTGGAAATGGTAATTGGGTGAATCTCATAATATAGTTCTTTATTTTTGTAGTATAAAAATGGCTTATTAAATTAAGAGAGATTTTATTGACTACTTTGCTTGCACTAGGGGTAAACAAAGCATATCTTAAATCCTTTATGTCACTTCAATTACTTTGGGGAAAAATATTATGGTCTTTGCCCATAACTCTTGCAGCCAATGTGAGAAATAAATCTTAAATAGAATATTGAGTGCTCTGAACTTTTCTTACGAGTCTTTATTCTTTATGTTAACAACTAGAGACGATGCATTAGATTCCCCAGGGTCCAGATAAAAGTTCTGGACGAATTTGATAGATTAGATCACCCTGTTACAATAGCTTAGTCAAAATATTGCTTTGACAGGCCCACTTGTTCATGTTGACAGGAGACATCTATCAAAATACAATATATTTATAATATAATTATGCCTTCACATAAGTGGGTTGGTTTTGGTTGGGGTCTGATTCATGTCTTGGGGGGATTTGGCAGAGTAGATCGCACTATTGCAGGATTTGATGCATGTATTGGGTGAATTTGGCAGATCAGATCATGCTATTGCAGGAGCTTAGCCAAAGGGTTACTTCACAAGCCTACTTGCTCTTGTTGACAGGAAGCATCTATCAAAAAATTCTATTTAGTGTATTTAAAAAGAGCTCAACTTAGCATACCCCTTTCATGCATGCAAGCAAGCTCTATATTCTATTATTTATACCCTACTTATTAGGTCACAAAATGGAACCTTCTCACATGATTGCTTTGCAAGTGCACGTATGCATCTTTTCTTTATAACCAATAGGTTGTTTCCTATTAAATCTCTCTATACCAATTACCAACAAATCATCTATATACCTAACCCCTTAGCTGTTTGTGTGGTGTGCAATCTATAACATACATGCACATAGCACACAATTACTTATCATATATCGTTTTGGACATCCATCTTGATCTTCCCTTATGGCTTCTAGTTTGAACCATATTCCCCCTAAGAGAATGGGGCACTCAACAACCTGGTGTAGGGGAGATATCCATTACATTGTGTGTAATTAGTTATAATAATGTAAAAAAATCAAAAAGAGTCAACACATCCTTTAACTTGATCTGTATAGGTTCAGAGGATGCAAGACTAAGTTTATTGAAGGGTGTAAAAACATTTAGGTTTATACCTTTGTATTTCTTATCCCACTTGGCACTTAATAGATTTGAAGTTAAAATCAATCTTTTTGTTGAATAACATATCAAGTGTAAAGCTAAAGAAAACATTGATTTTTCTTTTTCTTGAACATATTCTTTTGTTTGTCAGTGAAATGAGAAATGGTACCTAATTTGAACTGGTTCCCTTTAGAATAAAAGTTAAATAAGATTTCAAAGGGTATAGGATACTGTCCATCCTCTTGCATTGTGTGAGTTACATGACATAAGTATCCCTTCTCAAAAAAATTACTAACACCCATCTTAATGGTAAAATATGACTCTTTTCTTCCGAAAAGAAATGATTGATCAACCTAGATAGATCCTCCTATATGGCAAACAGAGATGGTCCAAAAACTGAGAAGAAAAGTCAAAGCCCAATTATCTGTCTCCAAGAGGGATGATAATTTACTGGTAGATACATCTTGAGGTATATATTAAACTCCCATTCGAGGGTTTTTTTTTTCAAAAACAAAATAAACAATCCAAAATAGGAAATAAATGTGTGGAACGATGAGAATAAACTTTAAAGTCATAAGATTATGCCCTAACTTCACTTTTTAAGAAAATAGATTGTATCTCTCCATATTGCACGGTGGGCACTCGTTAGACATGTCAATTCCAGAGAATTGCCACATAGATGATTATATAAATATATGCTTGCTAATATTACAATATTTGAGGGCACTGATACAACCCGTCGAGTCATTTTGATGAGTTGGTGCAACTGCTGATTATTATAATTATTTATTAATAATTCTATTGAACATACATCACACTAACGTTAAAGACTAGCTTATGATAAGTACTCATAGGTAGAGTTGTGATTTCACAGTAAATAGACCAAAATAAATGAAAACCACTGTTAGTACTAATTTAGAGATGTATAAACTCTTCAGATACCTATTCAAAATGTTCTACTAAAGAGCAGAAAGAGAAACTATTTAGAAGCCACAAATAGTAAGGCCTAATAGTGGGTTGGTGGATCCACTTTGATAAGCTATTGTTGGCCTGAACCTCCAGTATCTGCTGCTCCTCATGGGGTTTTGATGTCTTATTGGCTTATTATGCCAAGGCCATAACTCAACAATGGAGTTGTCCACACTGGTTTTCTTGCCAGCAAAGGAAATAAACTCTGCTATTTATTTATGGGTTTCTTATAAACCCAACATTTCCCCACCCCTATGATAGCAGATGGTGTCCAAAATCTTGAGGCCTCTCTAAGACTATAAATGGCATAACAGGCTCCACATAACAAGCTCAAGATCCACAGTTTTCTGAGCTTAAACGTCC
This sequence comes from Pinus albicaulis, assembly GCA_034641835.2. Taxonomy (NCBI): domain Eukaryota; kingdom Viridiplantae; phylum Streptophyta; class Pinopsida; order Pinales; family Pinaceae; genus Pinus; species Pinus albicaulis. The sequence goes on along the minus strand of CM076581.1, from coordinate 832,263,608 downwards.
AAATGTGTTTCAAGTAACAAGCAGTGACTTTCGGGAAGTATGGTTCTGCAAGCAATGTCTTCACCTCTAGGCTCTGAATATGAATATAACTCCATGCTCTATATTCTATGATTTCTCAAGTACCTCAAATTTGGACACTGTAGGTTGATACCCCATGCAGAAAGGATGAAAGCATGCACCGGCCCTGCACAATGCAGAAATGATATATCTTATAGATTTCCCCACCCATGTAATTGATGGGCATTAAATAAAGTGGATAAATTATAAGAAAGATGAAAGTAATAAATAAGAAAAAAAATAAGGACAAAAAAAACTGGAATGCCAAGGGTCTGGAGGGAATGGGATAATTTCTCCCTACAAAAATTGAATCTGGCAGCAGTCATACTATCACAATCATCAATTTATTGGACACCATGAATGGATGGCATAAATGCATACTATGAAGACCAGCAACCCAAACGCCAGGGACAAGCAGTTATTGGGAGAACCTGTTCTTGGAATTGAGGTGGGTGCATCACCGATATGCTCAACTTGCCAATGCACTAGTTTTATTGTACTAGAAGCATGTGCCTCTAATGCTCTGTCATGAATCAGGATTGATTCTGGTGTTGAACGTTAATAAGAGGTATCTATTAATTTGAACTCAGTTAAACAAGACAGTCGGGGTGGTAAATTTTTGTGGGAAAATGTCAATGATTGACTGATGTTTGAAGGCCAATAATGGTAGAGGATCCCTGTCACATGGATGACCAAAATGCAGGTTCAATTGAAAGTACCTAAATGCTTCCCAATCCATTATATATTATGGAATACTTCAACTATGCGTTCAAACCATTCAAATATTAGACTCCGAACATTATATCACAAAACCAATCCAAGAAACCTGTAACTCATAAGCAAATGGTTCAAACGTTCAGCATAACCATGGTTCCCAATGTGTTACAGAGCGCTAAATAAAACCCAGTAGCCAATTATACCAGACTTTGAATTTAAGAATTCAAATTCTCGTGAAGAACACCAGATCTTAGCAACTATTAGGCATCTATAATAGCAAACACCATCCCCTAAACCAAAAATAAATCCATACAAAGAGATAGTGTTTACCCTGGAAGCCCAAACGGTAAAGCAAACTTCAAATGGGAGCTCATTGTTTCATTCTGGCAACCACTAGTTACAATGCTTTCATGGTTCTCTATGCCTGTTCCTCTCGTGACCAAAACATCTTTACAAGTAAAACTAGAGATTGCACCAGATGTTGCAAAGGAAACGTCATAAGAAAGTAAAACTAGAGATTGCACCAGATGTTGCAAAGGAAACGTCGTAAATGGATAGCATATGGAAGATCTAAATGTATCCAAGTTTGAGTGAAAGATAAATCTTAATGTTATTTCTGCTGGGTAACCTTTTGTAATTGGGACCTCTATTTTCTTTATTAAGTGAAAATTCAAATAAAGGATTAAAAATTTTAGATATCTGACTGATGGGAAAATTTTAGATTCTGGTATTCTTAAATTAAACTACAGACTTTAATTCATAAAATTTTCTTATATTAATCTTAAAAACATCAAGAGTAATGAAATATGCGATAATAACTAAAAATAAATAAATATATACATACGAAGATCGAAAAAAATAATAATATTACTCATAGAATCGTGACATATACACAACATTGAATATTTATACGTTGGGAAGATTATATATATATATGGAGATCAAACAAAAATAATGCTATTAGTCATAAATACAAGGAGAACAATGGCATATACAACACCATTGAAGATTTATACATTGGGGAAGATGCATGTGTTTGCATTGACAATCAGCACAAATTGCTCACATGGTGTCATGTTCATGCATATGTATTATGCATTTGAATAGACATTTGATTTTGAATAATAGTGGTAAAGTTGTTTGAAGGTGGTATAATGGATCATTTGGATTTTTTGCAGGTAAAATCCCTCTTTGTATGTCGCGCAGTGCAGTTTCTTCTACTTCTATTTCGGCACAGTATCTATATAGCATTGACGTGTATGAGTCCATAGGTGCTGCTCCAGGAAATAAACTATCATAAGTAAGTAAATGAAAATATAATAATAATGGAATATTTTCAAAGATTTATTAATAGTGAGACAAGCAAAGAACAATATAAATAGGTAAAAATGGGTATAAAGATAAAGAGAGATTATTGATTATGTGAGACCTGTTGGAGATGCATTAAAGTAGCTCCTCTGGAAGAGGCATTGAATGAAAGAGTTATTTTGCAAGCTTCCTCTAAGTGACATGATTGTTGTCTTGCATTCTGTTGCAACAGTTGAAAATAAATGCGGGGAAAATGCAAAGATCTTGTAAGGAAGAAACTCTTGATATTATTGTGAATGTAAAGCCTTTATGTTCAGTTTGTCCAATGTCTATTGTAGCTTTTGATAATGTCATGCCTTGAGATTTATGTATAGTTAATGCCCAGAAGCCATTTTGAGGGTAATTTGTGTACATCCATTTTTTTTTAATTTGTAGAACGAGCAAATGGGTAGGGTTGTTTTGATCCCAAGGAGGTCCAATATATTTATCAAAGTCTACAATGACAAAGGCTGAAAATTGTGAAGGTGCAGTTGATTCTTTGTAAATGATAGATATAATTTTCTCAGGAAAACCAATTGACAAATTCAGTTGAAACCCATAGATTTGATGTCAACGTCATTTTTTGGCCTATGAATATCAACATAGTTGGCACTAATTGGCATCTTCAGAAGAAGAGGGGGAATTTTTGTTATTATGTTCAACAATGCATTGTGTGACTAGAGTGTTTAAAGATTTCAACATTTATTTATAATGTAGCAGTGTTCGATTGTTGGTTGGAAATAGATGCATAGAGTCATGGAATGAAAGTATCTCATCTTCAGACAAGAAGGAATTTGTTCGCGACATGAGAAGCGTCCAATCTTTGATCGTTAGGTTTGCATTTCTGATGTTTTGGAGAATGTTTCTGAAATTAATTGGGGGGCCTTTTCCACCTTGTTGATGGAATATAATGTCCAATGCGATTATTGTTTTGAAGGTGTGTCATAATGCACTTATGTGAGGCGTTCTTGCATATAGTGAAATGTATCTAATGAATGAGAGTTGGTCGAGGTTTCCGACTAATATAATTAAGCATCTGCCAAAAAGAAGTATCGAGTTGTCTCTAGTTATGAGAATTTATTTGATTTGTGTAAGACAAGCTAGGACAGTTGGTTGACGACCAGGGTCCATGTTGTTCTAAAATGAGAAGTGATTTTCACAAAAATGTTGGGATCTGAAGAGTGCACTTTCTGCTGTTCAAATTGAACAAAATGGTGCTTTGGCTTACTTAGTTGTAGTGTGTAGAGATTTTACAACAAATATTTGGTGATGTGGCCATGGAAAGTCAAACCATCTTGTCCATTCAGAAGACTTCCATCTTCTTTGATTATAGAAGAGATGGACAATGCTCTAGATATAACAAAGGGTTCTAGGAGATTTTAAATGCAAATACAGATCATATGAACCAAAGCGAAAAAAATCGAGATTCTGAAATTCCAATCAGCATATGAAAATGACATCAGTCAGCATATATCAATCACATTAGTGAATGTGGTTGTGCTAGTAATTATTACACAACCATTTTATGAGAATAGTATAAAGTTATAGATCATAATTTTTTATCATCCTGGTTGGACAAGAGCGAAGCGGAAGGAAAAAGAATGAAGTGATTGTGCGTTGTTTGGAAAATACTAATCTTAACACAATTATATTAGCAAATGCGAACAATTGGAAAATGTGATTAATATAAGTGGTAAATATGATTATGTGGTATTATTTTTTACAAATATTTGTTGGAAATGGATGATAAAACACGACTGGGGTGTTACAATGAAATTGCTTGTTGGCTGACATATTTCAGGAAGTGTTTTACCTTCCCTTCCTCTAGAATTATTTATTCGCTTGAATAAGATGGAATAAGCATTTTTTTCTTCCTACAACTGCAATGCACAAAAGTGTATTTACACATTGGAATATTACATATAGCGAAGGAGGCATATAAGGAATATGTTGAGAAAATATTACATCAAACTGAATAAGTACTTGTAATTAAATCCATACACAGCCTGTGTTCAAAAACATATTTAAACATTGAAATATTACATATAGCCAAGGAGGCATATGAGGACTATACGTTGAAAATACATTACAACAAATTGTAGAAGTACATGTAATTAAATCCATTTATAATTTAGAAATTTTCTTGATTTCTTCAAGGATGATGTTGCAGTCTAACGAGGATTCAAATCTTTCTTCCGTAATGATGACAGACTTCAAGCATGGTATTTTTGTAAATATTTCCATTAAAATGAAATTGCTTGCTGGCTTACATAGTTCAAGAAATGTTTTTACCTTCCCATCATTATAGTGAAAGGTGGTTTTCCTCAAGAATTATTTATTCAAGCTTATTCGCTTGAATGAGATGGAATAACTGTTTTTTTCTTCCTACGACTGCAGTGCACAAAAGTGTATTTACACATTGGAATATTACATATAGCGAAGGAGGCATATAAGGACTATGTTGAGAAAATATTACATCAAACTGCAGAAGTACTTGCAATTAAATCCATACGCAGCCTGTGTTCAAAGACGTATTTAAACATTGAAATATTACATATAGCCAAGGAGGCATATGAGGACTATATGTTGAAAATACATTACAATAAATTGTAGAAGTACATGTAATTAAATCCATTTATAATTCAGAAATTTTCTTGATTTCTTCAAGGATGATGTTGCAAGCTAACGAGGATTCAAATATTTCTTCCTTAATGATGACAGACTTCAAGCATGGTATTTCTGTAAATATTTCCATCTTCATTGATAGTGTGAAGAGGTGATCTAGCCAGAGTACTTTGGAGACAATCTCTTTGATTTCATCTGGGTCTGAAGATAATAAGTGAAATTCTTATGCACTAATGTCGAGTATGGTAGATGTTGCATTTTCAAAAGCAATTACTGAAAGCAACTCTCTTATGTGATCTTGTATGTCAAGTTTAAGTATCTATAATCACAATCAACATAATATACATTGCATTTTGGACAGTGCCTGTTGAGATTTTGTGTATTTGGGGTAGCATCAGTTGTGCTCTAGCTCCTAAATTTTTTGGAGGAACTAGAGTACACTTGATCTACAAGTCCAGAAATTGATTTGGGAAATTTCATATGGTTAAGGAGATATTAAATTAATTAATTATTTTAATGTATTTCCTAAGTTAAAACTTAGGGAAATTAAATAATTAAAGTGAATTTAATTAAACATATGATGAAATTGTCTTAAGTCACACGGATCAAGCTTTCTTTTAATCTTAGCCATTGATTCGAGATCTGATCATGGTCGTTGGTTTCCCAATGAGAAAAGTATAAAGGAAAGGCTTGGGATCATTTGTAAAGACACACAGAGGCAAAGCACTGAAGCTAATTTGAGATTCTAGCGCGGGTTTGCTAAGAAATCTCAAAAGTGTTTCAGCTGCAGAGAGGGGAATTTAGACCAAGGGGATGATCTAATCCTGGGGTCTAGAATCAGCAAAAGGAAGATAACAGCTCAGAGAGGCAGCGCAGAGAAGCAGGAGAGCAGTAGTAAGAAGGGCAGTAACTGTGCTATGCAGGTGTTGTGCAATCCCTCAAGGACAATGTGATTTGCTATAGGAAACCCTCAGAGGTTACGCAGAGACCCTAAGGGGCAACGTAAGGACTGCGTCACCCAGTCTGGGGTAACGCAGCCCTTTTCGAAGCAGCGCTAAGGGACGCAGAGGCTTCAGGTGCATCGTTGGGATTTCTAGGCCCTAATTTTGGTTTAGTTTTGTAAATCTCATTTGAGGCTATGGATCAATCATTATTTTGGCTTCAGAACAGCCAATGAGTTGTAGATCTAATTTATCTCTGTCGGGTTTTCCAGATTTGGAACCCAGATTTGTTGCATTCAGAAAATTCTTAATAATAAAACCCTCCAGCAACCAGAAGGTCGGTTTTCCTGCATTAGGTTTTCTAGAGACTATTTGTCCAGAAATAATTGTGTCACTTTGTCTATGTGTGCATGAACTTATTCTAGATCTGGATTGGTGGAGATCTGTTATGTGTTTTGCTTCGATTTTAACATGAATTTCATTCAGTTAATAACTTGTCTAAGTAGGAGGAGCATAATCATATTAACAATAATAATTTATGCATAAAGCGTAAATATTCAGAAATTTCCACATGGTATCAGAGCAATTGCAGATCTAGGAGGGTCACTAGCAAGAATCTGAAGGTTCTAGCTGCAAGAAGTAGCTGGAAAAGTAGCAGAAACGCAGATCAGAAGGGACAACGTAGTTTTCAGAGGCAGGTTCATGCAGAGGGAAGGGTGAAGTTGTCTAACTCCGTCTCTTAGCAATCCCACACAATTACTATGTAGAGGAAGCTCAGAAACAACGCTGGACTAGTCTGAAGCCTGCCAGTGTGATGTAGATTTGAATCTGTCACATCCTGAAAAGATTGAAGAAAAGCTGCAGAAATTCAGAAGGTGTTGGTGGGGTTAAATTTCTGAAGGTTTCAGATTTTTAGCATTAGTACAAGTGACAAAGAGCGGGAGGTGATCAACTTCTCAGAGAGTTTCTAGCCAAAGAAACTTGCAGTTTGATCAGAGGATCAAAGAGAGCTGAATCATAGTTGATTTGGCAGATTTCCAAGGAGGGAAATCAATTATCATAGGGAGTAAAAAGTGTATGTTTCACCAAGGGCCTTAGATCCATTTTTCTAGAAAAGAGAAAAGGAAGTTCCGAGACATTCTGAGCAGATGGCTCCTCATGGAGGCGTGATCAGGACAGGCTGGATGGCCTCTCAAACTTTTTAGTTTGGAAGGAAAGGATCCTGATAATCCTTGAGGCATACGATCTTAGAGACCATGCAGAGAAAACTCTGGCCACACCGACAGATCCGGATCTTCTTCAGAAGCATCAGGAGGCTGATGGGCATGGCAAGCGGCTGATTATGGATGGAATCAAGGACCACATTGTACCACACTTAGCTGAGAAGAAGACAACTAATGATATGTGGAAGGCCTTTATCTCCCTATATGAGGGAAAATATGTCTAAAGGAAGATGTTGTTGGAGACACATATGAGGTTATTCATGATGGCCAAGGGAGAAGACATGGATCATTTCCTCTTCAGACTGCATTGGATTAGAGAACAGTTGACTACAACTGGTGCTAAGGTGGAATACGATGTGATGGTTAGGAATTCCCTCAATGCAGTCAAGGATGAGTGGGAAACCTTTGTCCAAAGTATCTTGGGAAGAGTGGACCTCCCAGATTAGAATAACTTGTGGTCAGTTCTGTGTCAAGAAGAACTCCGCAGACTTACCAAGAAGTAGTATAGCTCTGGATCGAGCAAAGTGAAGAAGGAAGATGAGGAAGATGCAGCCTTGGCATCGAAGAAGCATCCAAATAAAAATAAGGATCTCTCAAAGATCAAGTGCTTCTAGTGTGGTGAAATGGGACATTTTTCCAACAATTGTCCTCAGAAGAAAAAGGACAAGGAAGCCTCTTCTTCCAAAGCAGCTGTGGCAGATGATGGGTCAGAAAATGATGCAGTCATGAGCGCTCATGAACCACGAAAGTGGGGTGACATGGATATGTAGAGGAGCTACATAGAAGGAAGACGAGATCCTTGATCAGCTCATCACTTGGATCACATGCGAGCTACAACAACCTTAAGACAGTAGTGGGACAAGTGGAGTAGTGGGTGCATAGATCACATATGAAGCAGAGGCAGATCTAAAGACTGGGAGGAGCAGTATAGATCAGACCAGCAGCAGTGTACAAGCAGTAGCAATGCAGATGTTGATGTGACTTCAACAGCGCAAAGCAAAGTTGCTTACGTAATGCAAAGTTGTAGCAGCGCAAAAGGCTTTAGAGGGACAACGGAGTGCAGTAGCAGTGTGAGAGATTTCAGCACAAGGGGTTGATGTGACTTCAATAGTGCAGAGGGAGTCTGCTTACGCAGTGCAGAGTTGTAGCTATGCATCATCCTTCAGATGCCATCACAGATGTATAGCCTATGGAGCTTCAGTGATGAGGATGCGGCCCATCTGACTTTCTGACAAAGATTGGGCAGGAGATTCAGTTGTTTCTCTCAACAATTGAAGTTGTAGAGCAACAGATCAGCAATGGTAGTGCTATGAGCAGAACAGATGCAACATATTGAGAGGGAGCTGCAGTACAGAGGTACTTTTACATTTTTATAAACTTTTTTTTTTAAATAAATTAATATTAAATTTACAATAAAAATAATTTCCAGATTACAAAATTTAATTATTTCCATTTTTAATAATATATTTCTCAAATATTTGGGGAGGCAAGAGCGGGAGGGGTTATCATTCGCCCCGATGGAAAAAGGGAGATTCAATTTTTTCTTGTAAATAAGGGATTTCATCAAACAACCAGGTTGAATATCTAGCTTTGTGGCAGGGCTTGGAACTAGCTTACCTCAAGGGAATTCACAAATTGTTGGTATTTGGCAACTCAATGGTGGTGATGCAACAAGGGAATAAGATTAAAGAGAATGAAGAGAAGAGCTTAGCTTCTATTCTGCAATAAATCAAGTTATTATTGGATAAATTTGAATTGATTGAACTCTTCCATGTTAACAGAATCCTTAACACAATGGTAGATTCATTGGGTAACCAAGGAGATTTATTGGAAACAAGTGTGATTAGGATTAATGAAGGGGATATGCATATCAAACCAAGTCCATGAAGAATAGATTGGGAATTATAATTCCTCAGACATTCCTTGGTATTAAATATGAAATAAGGTGTAGGGTCTCATCAAACCCTCCAGGATGACATCACTTTTAATTAATATTAATTCCCACAACATTGTGGAAATCATCATCTGACAGGAAGGGACAATTTTTTGCGGGCACTTGGGCGATGTTTGTTACGCTGCATTGGATAAAGGAAAATTTGGGAGGTGAATTAGTGATTAATAAATCTCTTCGAATGAGGTGTGAAAATTCTGAAATCCGAAATCTTTTTGCAATATTGATAATGTTTTTTATATTTTTAAATTAATTAAACAAATTATTTGCAGTTTCCTACAACAAATATCGAAACATATACACTACAACCTTCACAAAATAAATACTATGGAAGAAAATAAATGCTGGAAAACTAGAGAAATTCTAGCACACACACAAAGATATTGACATAGTTATTTATGGACAACTGAAAAAACCCAATGCAGGAAAAACGTGTAGCAGAAGAGGGTTTCTTTATTAATCTTCAGCAGTAATTCATGTACAAAAATTCAAGAAACAAGATAGAGGAAAAATCCTAAGAGAAATTTAGTAATAAATTTCTCACTCTCCACAGTGATCCTATGACCCTAAAACAAGAACTCTACCCTTACGCTTGTCTCACTGTGTCATCCTCTGTGCAATGCTCTGGTGTACTGCGCCCTTCCTCATGTTGGCCCTTTCTGAATTCATCCTACACTCTCAGACTATTTTTGATACCCTCTCTCTCTCTCACCTGCAACTCATCCACTGGCTCTATCTCCTCTACTGAACTTCAACCACTGAGAAAATTGATCTGCCTAGGCAATTGAGTGACTTCACTAGTGTGTACTGGTGTGTTCTCCATCTACCCATTGACTTCTTCTGATAGTATTTTGTTGGAGCACCAATGGCCCATATTATTTCCTTGTCGATCCGTGTGATTTTCTAGAGCATTCACACCATGAATTAATTAGTTCTGATTAATTAATCATATTTCCTAAGTTTAGACTCAGGAAATATTAAAAACTTATTCATAAATCTAATTAAGTTGTCTCTAGGTGGAATTTCCATAAACGATTTCTGGGTATTGGAGAAAGCATATATTCTAGCCTCTCCACCAAATCTCGTGGCTAAAACACATGCAATGCTACAAAAACTAACAATCCCTCTTATCGAGGAAAGTGTTCTAATTCTACAACTGTTGCCACAAGCCCACAACACACTATCTCTGCACCATCTCCTGTCATGTTGCTACTGTCTAGCTACTGATGCCCACCAACTACAGCACAAATCTGATATGTGTTGCATATTTTTGGTTGTTGACCCTGTTGTACTGTTGCCAACTACTGCATCTTCACTACTACTCCCTCTCATCTGATGCTGCTGCAATTGAGAATCCATCTATTTCTTCTACTAAAACAGGTTTTACACAATACCCATTTGTTCCCTGAATTGGATGAACCTAGATCTCCCTAGAGCTTTCGTGAGTATGTCTACTACCTGATCTCCTGTGGGAACATACTACAACTGAACTGCTCCACGTTGAATACAGTATTTAATGAAATGACATCTGATAACAATGTGCTTCGACCTATCATGAAATACTGGATTCTCAGAGGGTTTTATGCTACTATGATTATCACAGTAAACATTGGTCGCTCCCATCTTCTTCCTAAACAAACTCACTAGTAGCTTCCTAAGCCATAGCTTCGCACATGGTTGTGTTGACTGCCATATATTCAACTTCTGCTGAGATCAGTGCTACTGACTTCTGCTTCCTGCTACACCAAGATACCATCCCTGATCCAACACTGAAGCAGTACCCGGAGGTACTTTTCCCGTCCACTGAACTACTTTCCCAATCTACATCTGTGAATCCGCTCAATTTGACATCATCTCCTCGAGTATATTGTGAAAATTCTGCTATAGTGTATTGGTTTATTTTCTCCTACTTGATTTAATTAATACAAGTTATTTCCATATTAGATTCAGAAAATACCAAAAATAAACAAAACTATAGCCTACACATGCAGATCATTACTGAATAATACTCCCATGCAACAAAGTGACACATCGATTTTTAGACATAAGTCCTCGGAAAAACCCAAAGCGGGAAAACCAGTGCATCAGATATGAGGGTTTTATTATTAAGTAGTTCTGAGTATAGAAAATCTGGGTTCCAAGCTTGGAAAACCCAACAGAGAATAAAAGAAATCAAATCTACAGCTAACCTGAAGTTCTAGTGCCAAATATCAGACTAATCCACACCCTCAAATAGGATTTACAAGAATCATCTCGGATTTGACCCTAGAAACCCTCAGCACTGCTTCTGAAGCCCAAGTGTTACCTCTGAAGGCATGCGTCAGCCTCTGCGTGGCCCTAGGAGGGCATGCGTCACCCCTGGAGGGTCTACGTTGCCCCTGTGCTACCTTTCCTAGGCCTGTGTCAGCCCTCTGTGGCCTTAGTTGCCTCTGCACTGCCTCTGCGTTGTCCCTACTCGACTGCGTGGCTCTGAAGCCCCTCTGCGTTGCCCTTGTTGCTGCTCATCAGCCTCTTGCTGTCTCTTAGCTCTTGGGATCAGATCATCCCCTCAGCCAATATTACCCCACACTACAGGAAATTCCTCTGGAAATTATTAGGAAACCCGCCCCATAATTCCATATCTATTCCTCAGTTTTGCAACTATGTGTCTTCTCCAACTGACCCTCAAGCCTTTCTCTTATACTTTTAATTGAACCCTTAAAAGGCCGATATTAAATAATCCATAAATGGCTGAGATTAAAAGATTGCTTGATCTGTGTGACTTCAGACAATTTCAGCACATGTGTTAATTAATTCACTTTAATTATTTTATTTTCCTAAGTTAGACTTAGGAAATCCATTAAAAATAATTAATTATTTGAATAACTTGAACACCAACTGAAATTTCTAAAATCCCTTTCTGGGTTTTAGAGATCAAGTGTCCCCTAATCCCTTCATAAAATTTCAGGGATAGAGCACACCCAATGCTACACCAACTTATACAAAATCTCAACACTCCCTCTTAGCACAGAGTGTGCTCTAGGAAAGTGTACTCTAACAATGCATCCACACCATGCACTACAAGATATTGAAGCTGGATTTTGTGCTGCTGATGCTTGGCCTGCTGCCCTCCATCCATTGCACTGCTGCTCTCTATACTGTTGCCAATGCCACTGCCACATCTGTACTGCAGCTCCCTCTCAAATTGTTGCATCATGTTTCCCATGTCACAGCCACTACTAACTACTGCACTAAAAATCAGTTGTTAGGAAGTAAGAAATTGAAAGACTCTGCCCAGCTATTTGATAGACAAGTCAAGTTTCCCTCCACCACTATGGCTCCCTGGATGCTGATTTACGTTGTCCTTCTGGAGACACTGTCATGCTGCAACACTGCATTGCGTGAGCACGACTTCTCTGTGTTGTTGAAGTCCCATCAGCCTCTTTGTGCTATTGTCTCCACGTTGTTGTTGCCTCTCCATTACGATGTTCCCTCTTCCGCTTCAATGTGGCCTTCTTCAACCATCTCTCGAATCATCTCGCTACTACCATCTTAAGGCTCCTGTAGCTCGTATGTGATCCAGGAGTAGGGCTGAATCAAGGATCTTGCCAATGTATGTAGATTCTCTACACATCCATGTCACCCCACCTCTTATCTCGAGGTACATAAGCACTCATGGCTGCATCATCATCAGATCCATCATCCTTTGTTGCAGCAGTCTTGAAACCAGAAGAGCCTTTGTCCTTCTTCTTAGGACAATTGCTAGCAAAATGACCAAGATCACCACAGTTAAAGCATCTAGACCTTGGAAAGGTCCTTCTTCTTCTTCCCTTGTTGTTTCTTTTCCCTTAAATCAAGGGTTGCATCCTCCTCCTCTTCCTTGACTTTGGAATTTCCGCTTCCACCACTGATATTCTTACGATTGGTGACCCTCCTGATCTCCTCTTGGCGGAGGATAGCCCACATGTTAGCCCAAGATGGTAACGCTGCGCTTCCCAGAAGGCTCTAGACAAACATTTCCCAATATTTTTAGACTACATTTAGAGCAGTCCTCAATAAGAGCCCCTCATCAAGAGTAGCACCGATGCCAACCAGCTGATCTCATATGGCTTGAAGCATGAAGAGAAATGGATCTATCTCTTCACCCTTCATCATTTGGAATAACCACATCTGGTTCTCAAGAATAATTCTTCCCTGCATGAAGCCTCCTTGGTACATCATGTTCAAAACCACCCACATGTCATTTGTTGTAGTCTTACTAGCAATATGAGGAATCACGTGGTCCTTGACTCCGTCTATGATCAAAAATTTCATCCACGCTTAATTTTCTTCATACTTCTTGAGAGGATCTGCATCGGTTGGTACAGTAAGGACCTTCTATGCATGCTCTTTGAGTCCATACTCAATCAAAATTGAGAGGATTATGGCCCTTCATATAACATAGTCGAGCATGTCGTCCAATCTATCTTGATCCCTCAGTCCATATCGAGCCATCTTTGCTCAGATCTGATAGAAACAGTACTTCTCCCTCTGGATCTGGGTTTCTTGGTGACTAGAAACCCTCTAATATTTTATTCTGTGGAAGACCAACTTCCCTCCTAGAAATTTTCCACCAAAACAAAATCGGACAGTAATCTCTGATCCTCTTGATCGAATCTTAGATCTGTTTGGCTCAGATCTGTTGAGTAACTATCTTCCTCCCGCCTTTTTTGCCTTATCTAGGCACAATTCTGCACCTACAAAATATCTACCCCACCAACACTGCTGAATATCTGAAGCACTGCTTCTGGATCTTGGAAAAATTCTTCTGCAACCAGAGAAATGACTAGACTACGTCTCTCTGGCTGGCCCAGCGCAGTCCCAGTGCTGCTCAGAAGTGGATTGCGTAACACCAGACTGGGTGACGTAGTCCTTGTGCTACACTGGGAAGGGTCTGCGTAAGCCTGAAGGCCCTCTGCAACTTCAGCGTTGTCTCCTGGATCTGCATTCTCCTGTTGTCAAGATGCCATTTTTGGATCTACTACTTCTTCTTCCACCTTGCAGAAAAGTATTTCTTCAGCTGATTGCTTGAGATTCAGCTTGATCTGCTATCACACTGATACCATGTGAAAATTCTACAGCAGTGTATTAGTTTATTTTCTCCTACTTGATTTAATTAATACAAGTTATTTCAAGAAATTAGATTCATAAAATACAGAAAGTAAACACAACTACAGTCTACACATGCAGATCATTACTAAATAATACGCTCATGCAACAAAGTGACACATGGATTTTTGGACATAAGTCCCCGAAAAAACCCAAAGCGGGAAAACTAGTGCAGCAGATATGAGGGTTTTATTATTAAGTAGTTTTGAGTAGAAAAAATATAGGTTCCAAGCTTGGAAAACATGATAGAGAATAAAAGGAATCAAATCTACAGCTAACTTGAAGTTCTAGTACCAAATATTAGACTGATCCACACCCTTAAACGTGATTTACAAGACTTAGCTCGGATCTAACCCTAGAAACCCTCAACTTTTCTTTTGAAGCCCCAGCGTTACCTTTGAAGGCCTGCATCAGCCTCTGTGTGGCCCTAGGAGGGTCTGCGTCACCCCTAGAGGGTCTACGCTACCCCTGCGCCGCCTTTTCTAGGCCTGCGTCAGCCCTAGCTGCCTCTACGTTGTCCCTATTGGACAACATGGCTCTAAAGCCCCTCTACGCTGCCCTTGTTGTTGCTCCTCTGCCTCTTGTTGTCTCTTGGTTCTTGGGATCGGATCATCCCCTCAGCCAATACCACCCCTCACTGTAGGAAATTCCTCCAAAAATTCTTAGCAAACCTACCCTAGGATTCCAAATCTATTCCTCAATTCTGCAACTATGTGTCTTCTCTAACTGACCCTCAAGCCTTTCTCTTATACTTTTCGTTGAACCCTTCAACAGCCGAGATTAAATCAACCATCAACGGTTGAGATTAAAACTCTGCTTGATCTGTGTGACTTAAGACAATTTCATCACATGTGTTAATTAATTCACTTTAATTATTTTATTTTCCTAAGTTAGACTTAGGAAATCCATTAAAAATAATTAATTATTTGAATAACTTGAATACCAATTGAAATTTCTCAAATCCCTTTCTAGGTTTTTGAGATCAAGTGTGTCCTAACCGCTCCATAAAATTTTAGGGGTAGATCACACCTGATGCTACACCAACTTATACAAAATCTCAACATATATCTCAACCTATATTCGACTGTTCCACAAACATATTTGCTGCCCAATGTACCGTTTTTGGTTCCACCATGAACTGACTAAGAGTATTGACAACAAAACAGATATCTAGCCTGGTGTTGACCAGATACATGAGCGACCCAATGAGCTTTCTGTACAAGGCGGGGTTGACTTCCTTTTTCCTTGATGCATTTATCTTCTTCCAATTGGTGATCATGGGAATTGCCATGGGTCGGCAATCCTGCATTTTGAATCTCTTCAGAATATTTGTAGCATATCTCCCTTGCTCAAGGAAGATCTCACCATTCTTCTACCATAGTTCCAATCCTAGAAAATAATGCATCAACCCTATATCCTTCATTTTGAATTCTGCTTCATGGTTCCTTTTCCAATCCTTTATGATCCTTAATGATCCTATTAAAAATAATTCATCCACATACAAAACCAGAATGAAAGGCTCATTCTCGACCATAAATAGTAGAGATTGGAATTTGCATCACTCTTGATGAATCCCAACTGCTGCAAATAAATGTCAATCCGACCATACCATACCCTAGGTGCCCACTTGAGCCTGTATAGGGCTTTCTTCAACCTTCATACATGAGTGTGCTTCTCATGATTTTTGAAGCCTTCAGGATGCTCTATATACACCTCTTCTTCTATTACCCTGTTCAAGAAAGTTGCCTTGACATCCAACTGGTGAATCTCCCATCCCATCTATGTTGCTAGAGATATAATAGATCTGATAGAGGTGTATCTAGAAATTGGGGTGAAGGTCTCCTCATATTCTATACCTTCCTTCTGCGCATACCACTTTGCCACGAATCTAGCCTTTTACTTATCTACATTTCATTTGCAGTGTACTTGATCTTGTAGATCCATCTGGAACCTACAATTGATATTTCTTTTGGTTTGGGCATTATCTCCCAAACTCCATTTGTCATGATAGAACGATATTATTCTAGAATGATCATCAATAAAGGTGATGAAATATTCGTCATCGCTAAGAGCTGTAGTGGACATAGAGCCTGTTGGGTGTGGATCCTGATTATCTTGTTTATTTTGTATCACAGCGTTGGACCCCTGTACCTTAATGGGGCGGAAACACCGCTCGTAATTAAACGCTACCTGGGGGGTCCAGGGGGGGCAGATGTGACTTTATGGAGCCCCCCCCCCCCCCTGGCGGGGGGTTTCGAGGGCAGCGCCCCCGAAGCAAAAAACAAATGTAAAATTGCCTTGTAAAAGTATAGCAATTTCTAGTCAATCTGGGTCGTTCATTAGGTGGATGATCTGATGGTAGAAGTTATGTTTAGTTTAGGGTTTTTTTCCCTAGAAGGCAACCCCTCACTTTGTATGAGGGCATTGTATTGCAGCTATGTATTGTACATGTATTCTCAGAGCGAGAAACAGATAGGGAGACTGTGAGAGAGAACATAGGATATTACAGCGGATCTGATGTAGGTTATGTCTCTTCATTTTGTTGGATAATAGAAAGGAAGGACTGGCTGTTCGGGGTGGATGTAGCCCAAACTGGGTGAACCACGTATATTTGTGTCTCTCTGGTTTTATGTGTTTTGTGTGCTTGTGTTTTCCGCATATTTTATGTGTTGCATTGCTTTGTAATATATAATTTTCTAACAACTGGTATCAGAGCCGAAGGTCTATTTTGCTGATAGTCTTACAGGAAAGAAGGGTTCCTGGTTCGAGTGGGAGCAATGGCGGAAGATGGTAAGTTTAGGGTTGAGAAATTTAATGGAAAAAACTTCCCGTTGTGGAATATGCATATGGAAGATTATCTGTATCAGAAAGATCTGTACTAACCATTGAGCAGAAAAACAAAGAAGCTGACAGCTATGACAGACGTAGAATGGGAGATTCTCGATAGAAAGCACTCGGAACAGTACGGTTGTGCCTCACGGCGTCGGTAGCCTTCAATATTTAGAAGGAAACAACAACAAAGGGTTTTATTAAGGCGTTGGAAAAACTATATGAAAAACCCTCGGCCTCAAACAATGTATTTCTTATGAAACATTTATTTAATATGAAGATTTTGGAAGGTGGATCTGTTGCAGACAATTTAAATGATTTTAATACAGTTACCAGTTAGTTAAGTTATGTAGGGTTAAACTTTGATGATGAAGTTAGGGATCTTTTATTTCTATGCTCATTTCCAGAAAGATGGAATGGTTTAGTTATGGCCATTAGAAACTCTATCTTTGGATCTAGTACTTTAAAGTTTGATGATGTTGTCGGTCTTATCCTTAGCGAGGAAATGCGACGGAAAAGCTCTGGTGAGACATCGGGTAATGATTTGAGTGCAGAGTCTAGGGGAAGAATAATGGAAAGAGGAAATAGCTTGGGATATCATAGTAAATCAAGGAAAGGCAAATCCAAGTCCAAATCGGGAATAGTGTGCTAGAAATGCGGAAAGAAAGGACACTTGAAGAAAGACTGTAGATCTCGGAAGGGAAAATAAGGAGATGCACAACAAGAAAACAATCATGAAGTAAATGTGATAGGTGATGTGTTACAAGATGCTTTGATTCTTTCTTTCGAAAATGTTACTGATTCCTGGGTGGTAGATTCAGGGGCCTCATTCCATGCCACACCTGATAAGAAATATTTTCATGACTATGTTCAAGGATATTTTGGACAAGTTTGTTTGGGTGATGATAAAACCTGTAAAACTGTTGGAATGGGTAAATTTCTTGTAAAACAACAGAATGGAAACCAATGGCTATTAATGGAGGTAAGGCATGTTCCAGATTTGAAGAAAAATATGATTTCAACAGGGCAGTTAGGAGGTGAATGTTGTGTGACAACTTTCACAGATAAAAATTGGAAGGTCACAAAAGGAGCCCTGGTAATAGCAAAAGGCGAAAAGGTTGGTACATTGTATTTATGCAATGGTATTTCTAAATCTGTTAATGCTTCAACTTCCAAAGGAGTAGATGCAACATTATGGCATCAAAGGCTTGAACACATGTGTGAGAAGGGGATGAATATTCTTCACTCAAGAAATTTGTTGTCGAGTTTGAAGAATGTTGATTTGGATTTCTGTGAGAATTGCATTTATGGAAAACAGAAGAGAGTCAGATTTCTCAGAGTTGGGCAAGAAAAGAAGAGCGAAAAATTAGAGCTTGTGCATACAGATGTATGGAGACCTGCTCAGGTATCATCTCTCAGTGTCTCTCGTTATTATGTTACTTTTATTGATGATGCAACTAGAAAAACTTGGATTTATTGTATTCAGAATAAATCTGATGTATTTGATATTTTCAAGAAATGGAAAGCTTTGGTTGAGATTGAGACAGGAAATAAGTTGAAGTGTCTCAGATCAGAAAATGGAGGTGAATATTACAACAAAGAGTTTGATAGGTACTATTCAGAGCATGGAATTCGCAGAGAGAAGACAGTTCCAAGAACACCACAAGAAAATGGTGTGTCAGAAAGGATGAATAGAACAATCATGGGGCGTGCAAGGTGCATGAGATTGCATGCAGGATTGCCTTTATAAATTTGGGCAGATGTTTTAGATAGTTTTGTTTATATAATAAACAGAGGGCCTTCAAGTTCCTTGGATGGTGGTATTCCAGAGGAAGCATGGGCAGGTAAAAAGGTAAACTACTCTTTTTTAAAGCCTTTTGGATGTGAGGCCTTTGTCCATATTAATAAATAAAACAGAACAAAGCTTGAGGAAAAATCAAAGAAATGTACCTTTATTGGATATGGTGTTAATGATTTTGTTTATCGCTTATATGATTATGAAAACCACAAAATCATTAGGAGCAGAGATGTAATATTCAATGAAAAGGTCTTGTATAAGAATCAGTTGCAGGAAAAAAAACAGGAAAAATAAAACAAAGAATACACAGTTCTTGATGAGATCACAGAAAAAGTAAAGGTGCCTGAAAATAATAATAACCAACAGCCACAGTAACAATAACCACCACAACATTAATAGGCACCTAAAACACCTAAAAGTGGTGTCAGAAGATCTACCAGGATAAGTAGACCCCCTGATCGATACTCTCCTTCATTATATTATTTATTTTTGACTGATTCTGGTGAACCTGAATGTTATGAGGAAGCAATGTAGGTTGAAACCAGGAAGAAATGGGAGCTAGCCATGGAAGAAGAGATGGACTCTTTAATACATAACCAGACTTGGGACTTAGTCAGGTTTCCTGCAGGAAAAAAAACATTGCAGAATAAATGGGTTTACAGGCTGAAGGAAGAAGATGGAGGAAAACAGAGGTAAAAAGCTAGACTTGTGGTGAAGGGATTTGCACAGAAGAAAGGTATTGATTTCGATGAAATATTTTCTCCTATTGTTAAGATGACTTCAATCTGAACTATTTTAAGTCTTGTAGCATCGGAATATTTACATCTTAAATAGTTAGATGTAAAGACAACATTTCTCCATGGAGATTTGGAGGAAGAGATCTATATGGAGCAACCAAAAAGATATGAGGTCAAAGGGAAGGAAAAATTAGTGTGCAGGCTAAGGAAGAGCTTGTATGGCTTAAAACATGCTCCAAGGCAGTGGTATCTAAAATTTGACAGGTTTATGTCTGAACAAGGTTATACTAGATGTCACTCTGATCATTGTGTTTATCTGAAAAATCAAAATGATGGCAGCTATATTATATTGTTATTATATGTAGATGACATGATTGTTGCAGGGTCTAACATGCAAGAAATAAATGTGCTCAAAAGAAAATTGGAAAATTCATTTGCAATGAAGTATTTGGGAGCTGCAAAACAAATCCTTGGTATGAGAATAACTAGAGATAGGAAAAATCGCAAATTAACACTGTCTCAGAATGAGTACATACAAAAGGTGTTGAAAATATTTAATATGCAGAATGAAAAACCAGTTAGTACACCTTTTTCTAGCCATTTTAAACTTAGTAAGGAGATGTGCCCCAAGACCCAAGAAGAAATGGACTATATTTCTAAAGTTCCATATGCATCAGCAGTTGGAAGCTTAATGTATGCAATGGTCTGCACAAGGCCTGATATTGCACATGAAGTGGGAGTTGTAAGCAGGTACATGAAAAATCCAGGAAATGAACATTGGATGGCAGTGAAATGGATTGTCAGATATTTCAGAGGTACCACAAATCAAGCATTATGCTTTGGTGGTTCAAACATTGCTCTATAGGGATATGTTGATGTAGATATGGCAGGTGACAGAGATAACAGGAGGATCACTACAGGGTATGTATTTACTGTAGGCGGAATAGCTATCAGTTGGGTTTCAAAAATCCAAAGGTTGTTACACTTTCAACAACAGAAGCAGAGTATGTTGCTGCTACAGAGGCTAGTAAAGAAATGATTTGGTTACAATGGTTTATGGATGAATTGGGTAAGAAGCATGATATGGGCACGTTATACAGTGATAGCCAAAGTGCCATTCATCTTGCAAAGAACTCATCATTTCATTCTAGGACTAAACACATACATCTCAAGTACCATTTCATACGGTCAGTATTGGAAGATGGAGAGTTGAAGCTGGAAAAGATACACACTAGCGAGAATCCTGCAGATATGCTAACAAAAGTTGTAACCAGGGAGAAACTGAGAACATCCTTAGTTTCAATTGGTCTTCAAGGATATTGATAGAAGCCTTTAGAACTAGGTCCAAAAGAGAGTCATTGAAAGAAGAAAATGGCTTCGATGATGACTTGACAATCAGTCTCCAAGTGGGAGATTGTTGGGTGTGGAGCCTGATTATCTTGTTTATTTTGTATCACAACGTTGGACCCTAATACCCAGCAATAGAAGATGTGACGCTCTTGATCCTAACTACTGAGGGGGTCTGGGGGGGGGCAATTTCAGAGCTTTATGGGCCCCCCCCCCCTATTGAAAGGATCAAAGCGGCGCCCCCGTGTCATAGGATGTAAAATTTCCTTGTGAAAATGTATTAGTTATAGTCTGAATCTGGGCCGTTTATTAAATGGATTATCTGACGGTGGGGGGGTTATGTTGGTTAGGGTTTTACCCTGAACGCACAGTGCTTTGTGTAGGGCATTGTGCTGCGGTTGTGTATTTGTCGTATTATTCTGGAGTGAAACAGATAGGGAGACTATGAGAGAGAACAGAGGATATTACAATGGATCTGCTGTAGGTTGTGTCTCTTCATTTTTCTCGATAATAGAAAGGAAGGACTAGCTGTTCGGGGTGGACATAGCCCAAACTAGGTGAACCACGTATATCTGTGTCTCTCTGGTTTTATGTGTTTTGTGTGCTTGTGTTTTCTACATATTTTGTGTGTTGCATTGCTATGTAATATATAATTTTCTAACAGAGCCGCAAATATTTGAGTGTATCAATCCCAACACACCATTTTCTCTGCTGTCATTTCTGGGAAATGTTGCCTTTGCATACTTCCCAAGTACGCATCCTCTACACACATATTTGTCCTCTATGCTGAGAACTGAAACTCTTGTTACAATTTCTCTGAGCATCCTAAGTGCTCCATGGTGTAAGTGTCCCATCCTCATGTGCCATAGTTTATTCAGCTCCTTCCCACTACCTATCAGTGCCATTCGAGAATCGATCTGCAACCTATATAACTTGTTGCTCTGAGCCCCAATTCATCTCACCTTCTTCCATCTAGAGTGCTTGACATAAAATTTATTTCCCACAAAGTGTACATGGTACCCCTTGTCCTGTAACCGGGACACTGAAATTAGGTTCATACCCAATCCTGGCACATTCAGTACATTAGTAGCATTGGTGTTGGTTCCTATTTCCGTATAAAATTATATGGTGACCCTCCCTACTGGATTACTCTTAATTTTGTTTCCCATAGTGATCTGGAAGTCCATATGCTCCTCTTGATAGCTAGAGAAGTAACTCCTGTCATATGAGCTGAAGCTCCACTATCAATGTACCAAACACCAAAGGATGTTGAACTTGAAAAACACGCAAACTCATCTTCCAACCTAGAAGATAATTCTGAGGCTTCCTGACTGTCGATTCTATCCATGATTTTATGTGTTATTTCTCCTTTCCTACCCAACATTGATTTTTTTGCTGCAAAATACTGTGTCCTAGCAGAATATCTGCTCTTCAAATAAAATGTTGTTTCTCCCTCTACCTCTAACAATCTTTGATCTAAAAATTTTATTCTCTATTGACTCACTCAGAGAAATATTTTTAACTCAAAAATTTTCCCTCCTGGCTAATGGACTGTGCAACTTTCTAGGGTTTCGAGCAGCTGCCTACGTAGTGCTTCGACTCTCACTCTTCCTTTTTGCACTGAGCTTTTCTGCTTCAACCTCGTTCTGATACCATTTGAAAATTATAAAATCCAGAATCTTGCAGGAATACTAATAATGTTTCTTCTATTGTTAAATTAATATAACAAATTATTTGCAGTTTCCTGTGGCAAATATTGAAACATATAAACTGCAACCTTCACAAAATAAATATTATGGAAGAAAATAAATGCTCGAAAATTAGATAAATTCTAGCACACACACAAAGATATTCACACAATTATTTTTAGACAATTGTCCCCGTAAAAACCCAATGCGGGAAAACTGGTGCAGCAGATGAGGATTTCTCTATTAATCTTCAACAGTAATTCATGTACAAAAATTCGGAAAGCAAGATAAAGGAAAAACACTGAGAGAAATTTAGTAATAAATTTCTCTCTGTCCATAGTGATCCTCTAACCTCGAAACAGTCCCTTTGCCCTAACATTGGTCTCACTGCGTCACGTTATGTGTAGTGCTCTGGTGTATTGCATCCTTCCTCACGTTGGCCCTTCCTGAATTTTTCCTGCACTCCCCGACTACTATTGATATCCTCTCTCTCTCTCTCACCTACAACTCACCCACTAGCTCTATCTCCTTTGCTAAACTTCAGCCACTGAGAAAATCGATTTGCCTAGGCAAGTGAGTAACTGCACTAGCGTGTTCTCAATCTACACATCGACATGAGAGGTTGGTGTTCATGCATTCGAGATTAATTTTGCATGTGTGATAACTTTTTCCTGATTAGAATTCGATTTAGTATGCAATCTTTCCATTATGGATTTTGATTTCCTTTATCATTTCACCTCTTTGGTTTGAGGCGACATTAATAACGATTTTGGAAGCTCCAATTCAAGGAAAGTGAGCCCATTGGTATATATAGGATATTGGAATGAATTAGAAAGCATAAAGTTAGGAATTAGAATCATAATCTATCAAGTTTGTTAGCAATTTTAGTTCAGTTTCAAGGTGATGGAGCACAACTCTGGAATTAGCGAAGAAGAGCTCGACATCTCTTTAGCCAAGATGGTGGGTGCTCTAGAATTTCTCATCACCTTGGTCTCAAGGCATGTGGAAATTATTTTATCTAAATCTCGGGCCCAATTCAAGTGGTTAAAACAGAAAATGGAAATATTGGAGGTTAAACAGGAACGTTTGCATTTGGATACTGAAACGTTAAATTTTCGACTAGACAATTTGGCTCTAGAGGATGGCGTCAATGTTGACGTGGATCGTAATGGTGTCGATGAAGCTATCATGGAGAAAAAACAAATTTCAGCGTAGCATGAGGAAGTTAGTATCTTCTCTACCGACGACTAGGACTCCCCATGTTCTTACCTCGAGCCAGAAGGAAATGAAACCCAGGTTTGCTTCTGTTATGGAGGATATGTAGTTTCTTAGTTAGCTGTTAATATTTTTATGGTAGATTTTGAAAATATGTTGTGAATGTAGGTGTGTTTTGGAGACTGTATAGAGAAAATCGGTTTAGAATAGTTATATGTAGTTTAGGTGCAAATAGTGATAATCCTTCTTGAGTTTTTTGGATATTAGAGGTAGAAATTTTGACTTATGATGTACAAGGTAATGGCCTTCAATCCAGATTGTTTTAATGCAATACATAATTGATTCCTTTGAAAAAAAAATAACATATTTCTCAAATCTATATAATCTAAAAGCAGACTTATTAATAATTTAAGACATCTTTGAAAAAAACTTCACTCAATTAAATTACTTCAAATAAAGTTAAATATTTAAATACAATACTTAATCTCCTCACTCCTTACCATAATTCCCACAATTTCATCTTTATGTGTCATCTTCTATCAACAAAATGAAGTGTAATTATTATTTTTTTATTTTTTATTTTAATGATTTAAACTCTTTGAAAATAAATCAAACAATTTTCAGATGTGAAAAACACTTTAAAATAAATTTAAGCTCTTTAGAATATAAATAAATAAATAAAATGTTTTTGCATTATATTCTGGGCTCATTCTCGTTTAGTGGAAAATACTTGCCATTGATAATTAACCAATAATTGTGCCTAAGAGGTACATTCTTCTTTCAACAAAATGGAGTGTAATTATTATTATTATTATTTTATTTTAATGATTTAAACTCTTCCAAAATAAATCAATCAAAATTTTCAGATGTAAAAATCACTTTAAAATAAATTTACGCTCTTTAGAATATAAATAAATAAATAAAATATTTTTGCATTATATTCTGGGCTCATTCTGGTTTAGTGGAAACTCCTTGTCATTGATAATTAGTCTATCATATGGCTTCTGAAAGTTATTATATACCTTTATTTCTCTTTTGACTTATTTCTAGGGGTCGCTATATGATAGAACTAATCTTATGTCATATTGATTGAATTGTTGATGTGATTAAGGGTTTGTAGCAAACCTAGGCTAGAAGTTGAAGTATTGAAGTATAGTCTCTTGTGGATTTATGTAAAGACCAAATGTTTTTGTTAATGTAAGTTTTTGTTATGAGTAACTTCATGCTTCTACATAATTGGTTGTACTTGCTATCTAAATTATGTAGGTGCTTCATATTGGTGAAAGATTCTGTAAGAGAAGTTAATATGATAAGCATGATGAGAAGGAAGGAAGCCATGAAATATTCTCCAACATCAAAGGAAGAAGTTAATCTCCCTACATTAAGAGGGAGCATGGATAAAAGAACTCTCCCTAGTTAAGAGGGAGGGCACAACATAAGTCTTGATTGGAGAATACATTCTAGAAGATATGCTGCTACATGTGAAGTAGGAAAAATAATCTTCTCTCAATGATTCAATTGACAGTCCTACTGAGATTAGTTGAAGGGAAACATCGAAAGCCCGAAGGTTGTCTTTGATTATGTATTTGAAAGTGTATTTCTAATTGGGGTTGTGATTGTACAGGTGAATCTCTCGAAGTGTTTGATAGCATGTTGGTTACCAATCAGTTTGATTGGGAGAGATTGGTTATCCTTGATCTGTTGGATCAATGGGTGTTGAGGCTTTGTGAGTGAAGCGTTGCTTGGAAAGACATCAGGCCGACACTTTGTGTTGATGTTTGGTAGGGAGGGTGGCTTCGGGTGGATGTGAACCTATTTCCATGGGTTGATGGTTAGTAAGTAAGTTTGATGGTACCTATAGAGGTTGAAAGCTTTAGTCCATATTAGTCCCACTTGGATAGATTTCCTTGGTTAGGAATCTAGTCCATGGTATTGCCTAAATGGTTGAGTAACCAATGGATAGATTACCTTGGTCAGGAATCTAGTCCATGACATTCAAGTGTCTAAAAATTCTCAATAGTTCACATAGTTGAGATCTACCTTGTACTATTGGATTATAAATAACTCCCTAGTTTAGAGGGAGTATTGACGATTGTAACTAGGTTCGGTCTTCATAAATTGTATTTGATTCAATATTTATTGTACTTTTCAAAAGAATAAAAAAAAACAATTTTATATTATTATTAAATAACTTACATGGGTTTCATGCTTGGGTCATATTATTTTAGGTAAAAGTCCCCATTCTGGACTTCTATGTTTTATTTTGAGTTTATAGTGTCATTACAGATTTAAATTGACTCATACTCGACTTTTGAATCATGTAATTAGGTCAAGTATTGAGTCAAATATGATTTATGGAGCCTCCACGTCAAGTCATCCTTCAAGTGATCAAGTCGACCTCAAGTCAAGTAAATCGAACCCATCAGAAGCCTATAAATACAGAGAGACCAAGTTCATTTGGAGACATCTATCACACACTCAGAAATTTGATATCATTTGTTGCATCAGGAAAAAGTGTGAAGTGAAAGTGTGATTTTGGGCAAGCTAATAGAATAGAAGAAAATTGAAATATTGGTGCTACTCTCTCTCTCATGTGCTATAGTTTGTATGATTGTCTAAAGCTCTTCAAGGATCATTTCTACTAGCTCTTTTGCAGCCCTACCCTTCTAAGTGACTCCAATTGATTGTACTATAGGACAAATCCACTTATTTTTTGTTCTCATTTCTCAAGTGATAATGACTTT
Source organism: Pinus albicaulis (assembly GCA_034641835.2). Classification (NCBI taxonomy): domain Eukaryota; kingdom Viridiplantae; phylum Streptophyta; class Pinopsida; order Pinales; family Pinaceae; genus Pinus; species Pinus albicaulis. The sequence continues at coordinate 832,237,262 of CM076581.1, read as the reverse complement.
GTTCTCTATTTTTCATTCACTCATAAATCTCATTCACCACTCAAAGAATTTTAGATGTCATGATTCCACACAAGATGCTTGTCATCCCTTCTTTAATATAAATACTAGAGCTTCTCAACATGTAAACTAGTAAGAGGGGTTACAAGTGTGGGGGAGATTGCTTATGATCTCATAGGAAATTAAGATACTTTTCATGGGGGTGAGAGTAGCCTCTAACAATGAAGTGAAATTTCCAACGATGTACCAAGGGTTACACCAGAAAGGATATATGGAATCAAGAAAATCATAGTAGTTGGAGATTCAACCATCTCTACACACTGCCTTAATGCTCATTATATTCCTAGGAATGGAAATTTGAAAATATTAATCCATCAAAATATTGGACATGGTTTGATATTTTGAGTGCATTTCCTTCTATCAAATGCTAAGGACACATAACACCATGGCCAATGAATTGGACAATGCTGAAGTGGAATTGGAAGAAGGAAGGAAGGTTAGAAAATAAATGGGGGAGTGTTTATCCTTACGACCCTCCCATGAATTCATTAACATGGCACAACTAGCATGTGGAAACAATTGCATGGAGAAAAAGATAGGAAATTAAAGCTCCCTTCCATATCCTCTTTCCTCTATTTTATTTAACTGACATTGGACTTTATACATAGGTTTGAGTGGCCCTCCCAAACAATGTGATAGGTCATGCATATTGTCATATGGCTATGGTATAGCTCCAAAAATCAAGCTCTAGTGGATTCTATTTCAACATGGGTGCGTGCTAGCATACACAACGATGAAAGGAGCCTCAGCCTGACAATTACCCTCATGGTTAAGGCGCAATGTAGGAACACACATTGTGTAATGTGTGATTGTGAGCTAGACAAGGTCGGAAGGCATATGAAGAACTGACAGGGGGATTACGAAGGTGAAAAGAGATGAGACTATGTAATGTCCCAAAACAAATTTTGCAATAATCTTGGGAGCCTTATACAGTAGAATTTCCAGGAGCACAAATTTATCCAGCAGTGTAGAGAGCCTTGCTGCTTCAATCGTTACATCAGTTACTCTTGTTGCCAAGAGAAGAATAGGTCAAAGTTGATGTTGCTTGATGTTGTTTCCTTGAGAAGTTGTGTTGGGTTAAAATCAAACTCCTAGAAGCAAGATCGAAGTCTCTCCCTCAAGATCGAAGTTCCAAAAGCAAGATCGAAGTTGCAGGTTGAAGAAATTGCTGCATAGTGTTGCTACTATTGTTGTTGCTGCCAAATTGAAGAAGGATCAAAAGGAAGGCTGATTTGGTGTGGAGAAATCCGAGTCAAAGTCTAGAGTCTTAAGGATAACTATTGAAGGAAGAACTACTGGTTGGGTCTTCCCCGAGAGTGGGGATTTTCCCTGGATGCTAGCCTACAATGGTGTCCTTCGGGGGGAGTCTTCGGTTGGACCAGCCAACTCGCAAGTCTAGAGACCTAAGAGCCCATTGTGTTAAATTTTCAAGATCTATTTGATGATTGGTTTTGCAGAGATCTTGACCATGGCTCAAAACTTAAAAAACTCTTATTTTACTCATTTCTCTTCAATTTAAATGTGCAAATAAAGATATATCCACTGAATAGAGCTTGAAATTTAATGGGAATATTGTAAAATAGATTTTGTAAATAATTTTATCTTCTAACCCTTGTTTAGGGTTTTGTTTAAAATTTTATGTTTTGGGGTTATTAGCATACTTGTTGGGGTTGGTTTTGGGGTTTTCAGCATACTTGGATTTTTGTTTAAAATTTTATGTTTTGGGGTTTATAACATACTTGTAAATATTCTTTAGATTTATTTTGTAAATAATTTTTTAAATTTCAAAATTGTAAATATTTTTTTTATTTAAGTTTTAATTTTATAACTTAAATTTTTTAATTAGATTTAACATTTAATTTAAAATTCAAATTTTACTTGTAAAGATATTTTTTTAAGCCCACATTCAACATTTGGAATTAGTTTCTATATATACTAACTTTTTTAATGCAAGTAGTTATGCTATGCTGGCTTTAAGCACATATAAAATATAATTTTAATTCTTAATAAAGTTATAAGCATGTAAAATGTAATTTTGATTTTGCAAGTTTTTTTCTTCGGATTAATTTTTTTTTAAATTGAAAAATAAATATTTTAACGTTAACTATCATAAAATATTTGAATGTTCATAAAGAAGAAGTAAAAGAAAAAAAAATCAATTACTTTCTAACAACAAGACATTTTAATGTTGAAAATGATGACAATAAATAAAATATTATATACTTATTATCTATATATTATATATGGCTTAATATATATATAAAGCAATTGAAAAGAATAAATTCTTGGAGTTGAAACATTTCAATGTCTCATCATTTTACATTTTGGTTCATTTTCAAGATTAAACAAATTATACAATAATTAGATAATTTATATATAATATTTTATTTATTGTCAACAATTTCAACATTAAAAGCTATATATATATATATATATATATATATATATATATATATATATATATATATATATATTAATGTTGACAATGTTGACAATAAATAAAATATTATATACTAAGTATCTATATATTATATATGGCATAAAAAAAAAAGAGTGTATATATATATAAAGCAATTGAAAGAATAAATTATTGGAGATAAAACATTTTAATGTCTCATCATCTTACATTTTGGTTCATTTTCAAGATTGAACAAATATTTCTATGAATTGCCAATTTAAGTTGTACATAATCCAAGTGCCCGATTTTCAAGGCATTGATTCCATTTGTGGTTTTTACTATAAATAATGATAGTTACAAGCCAATTTAAGTTGTACACAATCCAATTGCCCAATGGGATTTTCAAGGCATTGATTCCATTTGTGATTTTCACTATAAATAATGACAATTACAAGAAAAATGTAGTCAACGCTTCAATTTATATGGTGAATATACACTACAAGAATGAATGAACATTCATAATTTCAATTTTTAATATTGTACAATTTCAGTAAATATCATGCCGCTCTTTGAAGTAAATTTCGAAGTTTTACAATGTTATATACAATCTACATAACAATCCAAGAAATAAATTAATCATTTGAAAATAGGATTTGATCCCTCTCGATGCATGATAGATCCAAAGTTATATGGGACTACGCTGATTCCAATAGTGAGCACCTCAAATTATCATTATTATGTATACGTTTGAAATAAAATACATACTTAGAGATTTACATGTTTATATTATCATATGTTTGAGGAATTAAAGCAATGATGTGTCAATACAATCTTCTTTGGACTTGGATTGAGACTGGTGAGTTCATAAATTTGAATCCGGCATGTTGACCACTCTATGTCAACTACCCTATAACAGTACACAATTTCGGAAAAAGAACTCCATCATGCTCGAGCATTCAAATTATCCTAGATTCATCATCATTAGTGATTATTCTATCAGAGTTGTAAACTCATTATGCAATTTTTTTATGTAAATGATGTTAGTAAGACCATATATGTATCTAACAACCTAGGTAAGCCTAATATTTTGGTGAGGGATTTCATCCTAAGAGATTTTTCATCTCACTAATTCATCTGTGTTTCTAAACACAGATGATCGGCAGATTTTTTCCCTCCAAACTCACCCCAAAGCTAGGGTAGAATTTATCGTCAAGGTCTTAGGTGAGACCAAGTGTTTTAGTCGAGTCTTATGTAAAAGTGATTTGGGAATAATTTAAGTTTATTTGCAAAATTATTTTATTACGAATCACTTAGTCTACTAAATCATATTGAGTCGTTTCCCAGAAGTAGGTGATTTGTAATGCAGTGTTGGCACGACACATGGGCTCTCCAATGCCACGCAGTTGTCCTCTCCACGTGGCTGCACTTTCCCTAGGTGTGAGAGCCTTAAAGGTTCCTCGCTGGTCCGCAGCTTGGAGCTCTCCTTGGCATTCAATTTTTCTTGATGTGCATTCACTCCAACTTGTCCGACTTGCAGTTCAATTTTGATTGGTGTGCATTCACTCCAACTCATCTGATTTGCAGAGCACTCTGGCCATTTAGGGGCAATGGCGCCAACTCCAACCAATAATTTTTGCGCACCTCCCTCCGTCTCTTCCTCAGGCTTGCTCTGCAAGTTTTTTCTCTCGGCTCTCCTTGTCCTCGTGGAGCCTCTGCCCCTCACTCCGTTATTCAGTCTCCCTCCGCTCATTTGTTTCACGCTGCATATCACTTCACTACTCGTCCATATCCCTTTTCTCACCCGCCTCATCTACATTCTCAAAATTCTGCTCATGCCATGCCTCGTCACCACTGAATGTGTTGCTGTAGAGGAGGAGGCAGACGTTCACCCTCTCACCCTCCAATTTCCACCATGGTGGAGTGCTCTGTGCATTTTTCAATGGCAGTGGAAACGCCAGAGGTCTATGACCCACAACTCCTCTCAACCCATTTCTCATTTCGAATTCTGGAATATCATCCTAGAAATTGTGGCTCGGGGTCAAGGAAAATTATGCGTAAATCCATTATCTCTCATTCTTCCTCCTCGCAGCCTAGTAAAATGGTGGCTCTACCCGTCAAATTCATAGAGGAAACCTCTGATAGTGGGGCAAGCAGCAGCTCAGCCGAAGGTTCTATGCATTCGGATAAGACAGAAGACACAAGTGCTTGTTTCACCTCCATGCCAAAGCTAGACCCTCAACTCTCCAAGAAAGAGGATGACCCCTCTGACTATGGGTGCTACATATTCGAAGAACCACCTCGTCAAAATCTTCAGGATGCAAAGGACCAAAACGTGTAACGCCACGGTTCCTCTTTCTCCAGTTTTTTCTAGCTTTACTATAGTCTCCATTTTAATTTTCATTTTGCACAACAAGCTTAGCTTTTGGGATTTTCTGTTAAACACTGGTTTCCCCAAAAGGGGCAACTATCTCTATGTTCTGTGGACTACTTTATGGGCTGGTTTCCCCCCAAGGGGCAGCCCCATTTTTTTTTTTTTTGATTTTTCTCTTTCCCATCGGGGTTGGCTAGTTCAGCAATCCCAGTCTGGAAGTTTGACTGTATCTCTTTGTACTTTTTGTATTATATAATAGAATCTATACTTACAAAAAAAAAAAAAAAAAAAAAATCAATCATATTGAGTAGCAAAATTGGGTAATAAATTAAGGGTCCATAATGAATGGGCGTTCCCCCTTTTAGGGTTAAAATTGTAAAATTTCATGTAAAAAATATTTTAGTACATGGTCCCTCATTTTTTCACAAAGGAAAAATTCGTAATTTTATTAATAAAAACAAAATTACATGTTACATTAGCTGGTAGTGTCAAGATACAAACAAGTATGCCGCAGATAAAAATACAATGAAGAGGAAATTAGGCTTTCCTCCCTTTTTTCTTTTCAACCTTCCGCCAACCACCTTGTGTTGGTGTGGTCGATATAAGGACGAGCTGGTTCTCTACCGCATGTGCTCCAACATCCTTATCAGAGTCTGATGTGTCTGAGGTTACATGGTCCCTCATATTTAGACACCATGGCTAAATATTAAAGGGTGAAAAAATTATTAATCCCCTCAAGGTGTCAATTAATTAAATTTTCTAGCAAAAGTAAATTAAAATCCTAAGCCAGAAATTTAATTAATTAGAGTCAAAATTAAAATCCTAGAAAAAATTCAATTCCGCAAGCGGAAAAATTCGTGGGTATCAAAGAAATTAATTTTTGGAGATCGATTAGAGGCACACAACTTTCCTCATGTTATACCCTCCAAAAGAAGGTTTGCACCTCGAGGGATTTGATCCCTCTCGTCGCATGATAGATCCAAAGTTAGATGGGCCTACACTGATTACAATTGTGGGCACCAATGTCACATTTTCAAAATATCATTATTATGTATACATTTGAAATAAACTACAAACTTAGAAATTTACATGTTTAATATTATCATATATTTGAAGATTTAAAGTAGTGATGTGTCAATACAATATTCTTTGGACTTGGATTGAGACTCGTGAGTTCATAAATTTGAATCCGATGTGTTGACCACTCTGTGTCAACTACCCTATAGCAGTACACATTTTCGGAAAAAGAACTCCATAATGCTCGAGCATTCAAATGATCTTTGATTCATCATCATTAGTGTTTAGTCTATCATATTTGTAAATTCATTGAGCAAAATTTTAATGTAAATGATGCTAGTAAGACCATATATGTATCTAACAACCTAGGTAAAAAAAACTAAATTCTTTAAGTGAAAAAAATTCGTGGGTATCAAAGAAAATAATTTTTGGAGATCCACCACCAAGGGAATATTGAAAATTTCAAGGAAAAATGGACCCTTGGGCCTTGGCGGTTAAGTCAAAATCATTTTTTTGAGGAAATTAGCTCAAAATAATTAATTTTGACCTAATAAAAAATGGATTAAAAGAAAATTTCAAAAATTCCTCAAAAATGAATATTTTTTACGATAGAGATTAAAATATGATCAAATATTTATCAATGGTTTAAAAATAATTAGTTTAAAATATGATCAAATATTTATCAATGGTCTAAAAATAATTAATTTTGAGCTAATAAAAGATGGATTAAAAGAGAAATTCAAAAATAAAGATTTTTTATGATAGATATTAAAATATGATCAAATATTTATCAATGATTGAGATTACTTCAACAGGGATCAAACCAACTAGTCATTATTTTCCACTTGGAGGATTTATCTATAAATTAGAAGTAACTCTGCTTCTGTAATATTTTTTGGAATTAATAGAGAAGACTTTGGGGCTTATTCATGGTGGTGTTCCTCTTCTGTCTATTGGTAATATTCTTATGAATCATGTGCCTAATGCTTAAATGCTCTATTGAATTAAATATAAAAAAATGGATTAAAAGATAAATTCAAAATTTCCTCAAAAATAAAGATTTTTTTACGATAGAGATTAAAAGATGATCAAATATTTATCAACGACCGAGATTACCTTCACAGGGATCAAGCCAACTGGCTATTATTTTCCACTTGGAAGATTTATCTATAAATTAAAAGTCATTTGCTTCTAAAATTACAGATTTTTTTTTAGAAAACTCTGAGTCAAGCTCTGCTTCAGTAATATTTTTTTGAATTAATAGAGAAGACTTTGGGGCTTATTCATGGTGGTGTTCCTCTTCTGTCTATTGGTAATAGTTTTCTGAATCATGTGCCTAACGCCTAAATTCTCTAATGAATTAAATTTCATAAATTTTTTGTTTCATTAGCTAATAGTCGAATTATCTATTTGCACAGGTATCTCTTATTAGGTATTGGGTTTTAGAAAAAAATGTTTTAACTTGATTAATCTAGCAGATATATCTATATTTTGAGGGTTTTATCGTATATCTGGCCCCTTTTGAACTAAGAACATAATCTTAAGTGTGTAGAGATCTAATCAAGATTCATATATTAGGCGTAAGGGGGAGTCTTCGATTGAACCAATCAACTCCCAAGTCCAGAGACCTAAGAGCCTATTGTGTTAAATTTTCAAGATCTATCTTACGATTGGTTTTGCAAAGATCTTGACCATGGCTCAAAATTTAAAAAAATCTTATTCTACTCATTTCTCTTCAATTTAAATGCGCAAATAAAAATAGATCCACTAAAGAGAGTTACTGTGAATATTGTAAAGTAGATTTTCTAATTAATTTTATCTTCTATCCCTCATTCGCAGTTGGGGTTTTGGGGTTTTGTTTAATATTTTATGTTTTGGGGTTTTTATCATAATTGTAAATATTCTTTAGATTTATTTTCTAAATAATTTTTAGATTTCAAAATTGTAAATATTCTTTTATTTAAGTTCTAATTTTATAGTTTAAATTTTTTAATTAGATTTAACTTTAGATTTAAAATTCAAATTTTACTTGTAAAGATTTTTTATTTTAATCCCACATTCAAAATTGAAAATTTGAAATTAGTTTCTATATATACTAACTGTTCCCCTTGTATTTTATTATGTAAATAATTTTACTAATTATTTGCATTTTAATTTTTTCTTATCTATAGTCGCTACCCGAGACTACAGAAAGATTCAGCAGGGAAGAAGCGTCCACCAGGTTTTGAATAGCTGGAGAATAAAAAAAAATCTTCAGAAAATCAAACTCTACATTGACAATGCAAAAGGAATCACGTTTCATGCCGTCAGACGCAAGGCCGATCAGCTGGCCGACCTCCTTGCAAACACTGGTGTTAATGGTAGCAACTTTTTCACTTCTGCGTCATGGGACACCTACACTCAGCCAAATGTCAAAGACAAATGTACTCGCATCAGGGACTTGGATATGTTGGCTGCCGCACATGCCATACCCTCGGCATCTTCACTGCCCCCCCCCCCCTCTACAATCATGACCATAACTCTCACCTCCCTCCCCACGTATAATTAAGCCCACAACTTTGACATCGCTAGTCATCAGAAGGACATTCCCATCTGCAACATTTATTTCCTGCATTGCATCTCCAGACCATGTGGCATGCTCTCCCCTAGTTTCCCCTGCCATCAGCTCCTCCCTCTAGCCTATATCTACTTCACACAGCCCAACTTCTCGTCATTCCTTCCTCTGGCTCTAACAACCCTGTATTCGTCTGCTCTACTCTCCATCCCCTCCTGGCCTCTAGTGACCATGTATCTGTCTGCTCTGCTCTGTATCCGTCTGCTTTGCCACCCAAGCCACCCCTTGCTGCCTAGTGCTTCTACATGCCCCTCTCTACGTGGTACTTCTCTCATGCCCCCCCACAGATCAAATCCTTCCCTCCCTGCTCGAGGTGGACGAGGTCGCGACGCCCACTGGGCCAACCTCTCCCGACGCTCGATCACCTGCGTGGAGAAGACAACCAGAAACTCTACCAGAGTCTTTATTGCCACTGCCAGCCCGGAAGTGCAGCAGCATCTTTGTTGATCTTGAGGACAGAGCCCAAACCGCCTGCAGAATCACGCCGACAGAAGTTGTGGACGTTGCTTTTAGCTGGGTTCTTAACCCTGGCCTCATCAGAGCCAGAGAAAATCTTTACAGTCGAGCAATCGACCTTTACTGGCAAACAAAAACTATACTCGCAATGGCTCTCCAAGATCAACAGGATTGTAACCGCATCCTTGAGCGTAAAATCGACTCTCTCACGGATAAATTTGTGATGTAAGTTAGCGAAGTCCATCACCGAAGGTTCATCGACCACAACTCTCCACATTATGCTCTTCTTAAACGACAGTAAGCGACTCACCACCTCATCCAAGCCTCAAAGAAGAAGATGTTGACCCAATGGCTACTCGCTCCTCTCTTATGCAGGTCTGCCCCGGCGCAAGTCCCTCCTCAAGCAAAAGGCAGATTTTCAGCTCCGGCGAAGGCACCCCTGAGTGCCCAATAAGTGTTGATGATTTCTTGACTGATGATGCAAACCAACCGCTCTCTCTAGGGCTCTAGTCTTCCAAGTTTAATGACAGTTATCTTCAAAAGCTCTGTTTTTTCTTTCACTGCAAGGCTTCAAAGCCTTTTTTCTAGTCTCATTACCTATGTTTCTCTCTGTATTTTGATAACATCTCACTCCCCTCTGCTCCTTTCCCTGTACCTCCCATCTCAAAGGGTGAAAGCCAGGTCCAAAGGGACAATTATAATTACCACCGCAAGACACTTGTCTGCCTATCTGCCTAATAATGGCTACTATGTAATCCACTGTTTTAAATGAATGTGAATAGCTCTACTTTATTTACCCAAAAAAAAAAAAAATATTGTCTATAATTTATTGGTGTTATAAATTATTTTGCTAACCCATTCATATTTCTTTTTTTTATATATCATTATTTTGGGTTTCCTTTTTTGGATGGTCTATAATTCTTGGTGTTTTTTTTTTTAACTTGTAATTTTTTTTCCTAACCCATTCATATTTCTTTGTATATATAGACTTTGGGGTTTTCTTTTTTTTAGAATTTATTTCAAATCTATTTTGAAAGCAGGCAAGCATATTCACAAAAAATCAAAATTTGGAGGTTTTAAGCCCTTAAAAACCCTAGACGTCTAGGGTTTTAGGGCCAAAATTACCATTTCAAAAGGACTACAATCACTCTTCCCCGAGGCCGCAGAAGCTCCAAAAATATTATAGGATTCAACAAGAAGAGATTTCAGCGTTTTGTGGTCCTATTCCCTCACCAAAATCTCATTCAAGTGCAACTGCATGCTTTAAAGGGGCCTCAACAAAATTCCTCCAAGAGTTTTGTGTTAGTCTTCAATGAAGAATTGTATTACAAAGTGCTGATCCATTGGACCCTCAACAAATTTAAAAGCTAACTGTGTATGGTTGCATAGGTCTGGGTAATTTGAGGAGCCTCAATAATCTTTTGAGGCCAAGTGTTGAGATTTGGCTTATCAAATCGGTCATTAAAAGAGGGCTGCCAGCCCTTGAGGTTTGCTCTTCCTCTCTTCTCCTAACACTCATTATCTTTCCAAATATAAGGAAACTGATCACATTTAAATAAACCCTAAAATAATTTGAATTTTCTATACATAGATTATAAGCTTGGCTGCAAACTTTTTAGTGATTGTTCTTTCTTGCAGTGGTCTGATCTATCTAAATAGTGGCATCTTTTCTAGCACATAAAATTCGATTTCATTTTATTTGCATTATTCCTTGCATCTTGGGTATGATCTTGTGATTAAGTAGACTGGCATATATTTGATAATAAGCTACAATGGACTTATCTTTGAGGTTTGGTGTCTTCATTTTAAGCTCTTAAAGTTTATCGTTGATTTTCTTGTGCATTACCATAGCTAAAGGCAGTAGTATTGGGGTTTTGCATTTATATATCAACCATTTTCAAATCTGAAAATCACTTATAGTTGTGGACCATACAACTAAAAGCACTAAGTAACATTACATAAATATCTCATAATAATAACAAGTGCATTGATATTATCAATGTATACATTTAATCACTGATTTGGGGTGATGTGAAAATGGAAGTACTTGAAAATGCCCGCAAGGTATCCAATTCCATTTAATTAAATGTGTGCAAAATTCTCCATGTCTTGCTGATTAAACAAAGTGTTTTTGGTAACTGTTTATGAGTTTATGTGTGAGGGAAAGTTAATTTAATTTTTTATTTAACATATAAAATCAGAAATATACAGCAAGATAACTTCAGCATAACATGACAGAAATGTTTGCTAAGCAGTTCACCCATCCTGGGCTACGTCTGCTGGATCAAGCCTCTTAAAATGAGCATTTCCTCTTGTATTAAAATGCTCCAAAATGTTAATACAAGTTTAAAAGTGTCTCAATAGACAAATCTAACTGTAAATACAAAATCAGAAGACATGAAAATGCTAAAAATGCCTTTCCATATTCACTAAACAGTGAAGAATTACCATAAATAGTGACTTCTTCAACAAGGCCCTGATGGATCTTTGAACTCCTCTGAATATTTTCAGGCTATAGTAGTCCTCAAACAGTTCTGAAACATCTTCCATTAGGTTCAGAAGGTATAAATTATCTGAAAATGGTCTTTGGTTCACCTCAAACAGTGAGGTACAACTCAATACAGCTCCATTTCCCCAATGGCCTTGATGGCTCTGAAAAATCTCCTGAAGCTTTTTGGGCTCTAAAAGTCTTCAAAAATTTCTGAAACCTCTTCCATTAGGTTCATAAGGTGGAAAATAGCTGAAAATGGTCTTTGGTTCACCTCAAACAGAGAGGTACACCTTAATACAACTCCATTTCCCCAATGGCCCTGGTGGCTCTCCAAGCTTCCCTGAAGCTAAAATGGCTGTAGAACACCTATAATACCTCTGGAACCCATTACAATGGCTCTAGAATGCTGAAAATAGTTGAAATTGACTTTTGGTTCACCTAAAATGGTTAAGCATAGCCCAAAACAACTCCAACTCCCTCTTGGTTCTGATGGCTCTCATTGCTTCCCTTAAGCAAAAGGCACTAGAGATAAGCTCTAATGGCTTTGCAACCTATCTCAATGGCTCCATAATCCTCAGAATACCTGAAATCAAAAAACATTTCATCCAAAAAGGTTCAACCTACTGAAAGTTATCATCAAAACAATGTTTGCCCAAATTCCCCTAAATAAGCTCCACCAATTGTGGAGAAACTGCAGATAAGAGCGCTAAAAGTGGCCAAAGGCCAAAATTGGTGGACTCTGCCCCAAATCCAGTGGAACCGCTGGTAGTTAGAATTTAATGTGAGAGGGTGCGGTCACATTGCAACTCCAACTTAACCGTTAACTGAACCGTCGCATTAAACATGGGTTAAAACAAAACCGTGGCATTTATTTGCAATGGAGTGGTCACATTAAACTTAACGGTTTGTTTAACCGTTTATTTAAAACTCCGCCTGATAGGTCTTGAGGTCATGGCGGAAGGGTCACATGAAATGGGGGCTAGCCCCTAGGGCTGGCCCCCTTTTGCCACCAAATGAAACTCATTCAAACTTCAAATAAAAACTACCCCGCTTATATGTTAAGAACCAATGGCGTGGTACAACGGTAGTGCGTCCGGTTTTTTTGCGGGAGGTCCGCGGTTCGACTCCTGTGGAGTCACAAAATTTTTCCATTCGAAAATTTCCAAAGGCCTGTGGCCATGTGGCGGCCTCTGGGCTTGCCACGTGGCAGCCTCCGATTGGCCACCAAAAACCAAAGTCAACCCATTGACCAATAAACATATGCCACTTGTCGAAATGTGATTGGCTTAGGTGGAATATTCTAGGGAATATTCTAGGAATATTCATTTTTTAATTTTTCAAATTTTGAAAGTCAAACCTGGTCAAACTCAATTTTTTTACAATTTACTGAAAACTTCAAACTTGCATAACTTGCACATACGATGTCAGATTTGAGTGTCATTCATGGCACCAGGATCGTATCGACGAGGCCTATCTGGTCGTTCAGGTTGCAAGTGATTTTTAACACTTTAGATTTTGAGCTTTTTCCATAACTCAGACTTGAGCTCCTGATCACACCTCCCAAATGAGAAGATTTTGGACCCCAAAAGCTCACTGAAATCCTAAAACTGAACTGTATAGTAAATGAGAGAATAAAAACATCCTATTCTCTTCAGCCTCCAAAAAATTTCCTGACTTGCCAACTGTTCTCATGGCGAATTTTTGTTGAATGAGCTATGTACTTGTGCCGAATACCGACCAAGTTTTCTCGCCATACCAATATGCCATTCTAAAACCGGCAATGACCCTTGCTGAAATTTGTGCCCTCTTTGCTTGCATGCCTTTCCCTCTCATGGAATCTTGCACCACTTTTTACCAACACTTCGTTCTCTGCACCAATTGACACCAAAGGCACCTTGTGCAACATACGACATCAACAACAAGTTGACATGAAATGTGCTATACAATTGACACACAAAATCTGTAACAAGTGTGCACACAATCGACACAAGTTGATAAACAACAAGATACATCTTTACAACCACATGTGTATGTATCAAGTACAATGAACTATATACAGTTTGCTAATTACACATACAACCTCTATGTACATGTGCAACTTCAACTCTTCTTTTCAAATACCAACAAGTACATCATCCAAAAAAACATGTGGGTGACTAAGAGCTGAACTAAAAGACATTGCTGCAATATAAGTGAGTACCATACTCATCTTTTACACCTCCATGGCGAAATTTTGCAACAACCAAGAAATTTTTTCAACTGAAACTGCTTTTACATGCAATCTTGCATCAACTTTTCAACTGAAATACATGCGTACCAATCTGAAATTTCCATGTACAAAATGAGTATGACTTACTGCATTAAGAAGTTAATACACTTCTTACCAAGCCAACTCCATGGCGTCTTTTCCTGCTGCAACATTTCTACATGTGAATCTTCCATTTCCACATCGATAATGGAATCCATAGATTCACTTGCGCCAATATTTTTGTCATCTAGCTGCATGTGCTTTGGACGACTTGTTGGATGCAAAGTCCAACAATGAGAGACATCATGTCCCTTCCTTTGAAAAAATGTGCAACTCTTAAGCAATTTCTGTGAAAGTTTTCTTTGCCTCTTCTGCTTCCCGTGTGCTTTCTTTTTCAACCAGCATCTTGAAGCAACATGGTTAAATCCACCACAAAACGTGCAACAAAAATTTCTTTCATTTGAACAAGAAAAATTATCATTATTTGATGAAACATAATCAAATTGATCATGTGAATAATTATACCTCTTTTGTTACATGGAATGTCCATCCTTTTTGTCTTCGAAAGACGATGAACTAGTAGAGGAGACAACTTTCTTTTTCAGACTTTCATCACTTTTCTTATCTTGAAAATTGTTTACATTTGCATGCTCGCCATAAGTGACATGTTTACCCTCTACTTGCTGCAATGATGGCTTAAAACAATGGCAATCATCCTTAAAACAATTTTGACATATATGCATTTTAGAACTTGGAATAAAGGTTCTCTTTAAATTTGCATCACATGCATTCAAGGATTTGGAGACTTTGCCATTAAACTGCACATAACCAAGACCAACATTCTTGGGTTGCTCCACAACTGAAATAGGGTCAACCATGCCTTGTGCATGTTTTCCCAAACCTTTGCCTTCATGATAGCCCATCTTAAACATTAATTTGGACCCGATTCCCCTTGTATGTTTTTCAAAAGAACCAACACACTTTCAATTGAGGAAATTGAAGACAAGTTGGAATGGTTTACCTCTTCCTCAGGAATTTTCTTGGACAAAGCTTCTTGAGATTGAAGGAGTTGTTTCTCCATGTCATGCAACCTTTGGAGAATTGCTTCCTTCTCATCCTTCATAGCCAAAAAATGTGCATGAAGCTTAACACTTTCTCTTTGATCCTCAATGAGAATCTACACCATGTCTTTCACCTTAATGAACTCATTCTTCATGCCATCATTGAAGAATCTCGTGTAGGAGGAAACTTCACTTGTAGAAGAATTTTACATTATGTAAATGGTCAAATTACAAAAGGAACTTCCAAAGAAAAGTTCTCAAAGTTTTCAAACAAATGACAAGCTTTTAACCAAATGTCTTTAAAGACCCCTTCTTATTCAAGCAACCATAAAACACAAACTCCAATAGCTTTTGTAGCAAACACTAACCAAGTGGGTTTGTTTTCCAAAGATAATCTTGAGGTACTTTGGGGTAAGGAAATAGTCTACAACTCTTTTTTTCCTTTCCAAGACTTAGCTATCAATGGCTATCTTTTCAACTCAAGCAAACTCATACAATCAACCATTTTGCAACCAATAAAACAATCAATATTTTACACTGTTTTAACACCTTTTGCACAAAAAAAAAGCTCAACCTAAGCTCAACCTATGCTCTGATACCATCTGATCTGAAAATGGAAGTACTTGAAAATGTGTGCAAGGTATCCAATTCCATTTAATTAAATGTGTGCAAAATTCTCCATGTCTTGCTGATTAAACAAAGTGTTTTTGGTAACTGTTTATGAGTTTATGTGTGAGGGAAAGTTAATTTAATTTGTTGTTTAACATACTAAATTAGAAATATACAACAAGATAACTTCAGCATAACATGACTCAAATTTTTGATGAGCAGTTCACCCCTCCTGGGCTACGTCTGCTAGATCAAGCCTCCCAAATGAGCTTGTCCTCTTGTATTAAAATGCTCCAAAATGCTAATACAAGTTTAAAAGTGTCTCAATAGACAAATCTAATTGTAAATACAAAATCATAAGACATTAAGATGCTAAAAATTCCTTTCCATATTCACTAAACAGTGAAGAATTACCATAAACAATGACTTCTTCAACAAGGCCCTGATGGGTCTTTGAACTCATCTGAAGCTTTTCAGGCTGTAGAAGTTTTCAAACAATTCTTAAACCTCTTCCATTAGGTTCATAATGTGGAAAATGGCTGAAAATGGTCTTTGGTTCACCTCAAACAGAGAGGTACAACTCAATACAACTCCATTTCCCCAATGGCCCTCGTGGCTCTGAAAACTATCCTAAAGATTTTGGGGCTTTGAAAGTATTAAAAAAGTTCTAAAACCTCTTCCATTAGGTTTAGAAGGTGGAAAATAGCTGAAAATGGTCTTTGGTTCACCTCAAACAGAGAAGTACAACTCAATACAACTCTATTTCCCCAATGGTCCTAGTGGCTCTCCAAGCTTCCCTAAAGCTAAAATGATTGTAGAACACCTCTACTACCTATGGAAACTATTCCAATGGCTCTGTAATGCTGAAAATAGTCAAAATTGACTTTTGGTTCACCTCAAATGGTTAAGCATAGCCCAAAACAGCTCCAACTCCCTCTTGGCCCTAATGGCTCTGATTGCTTCCCTGAAGCAAAAGGGGCTAAAGATCAGCTCTAATGGCTCCATAATCCTCATAATACCTGAAATAAAAAAAAAAATCGTCCAAAAAGGTTCAGTTTGCTGAAAGTTATCATCAAAATAGTATTTGCCCAAATTCCCCTAAATAAGCTTTACCAATTGTGGAGAAACTACAGATAAGGGAGCTAAAAGTGGCCAAAGGCTGAAATTGGCGGACTCCGCCCCAAATCCGGCGGAACTGCTGGTAGTTAGCATTTAATGTGAGAGGGTGCGGTCACATTGCAACTCCGACTTAACCGTTAACTGAACCGTCGCATTAAACGTGGGTTAAAACAAAACCGTGGCATTTATTTGCAATGGAGTGGTCACATTAAACTTAACGGTTTGTTTAACCATTTATTTAAACCTCCGCCTGATAGGTCCCGAGGTCGTGGCAGAAGGGTCACGTGAAATGGGGGTTGGCCCCCTTTTGTTGCCAAACGAAACTCATTCAAACTTCAAATAAAAACTTCCCCACTTATATGTTAAGAACTAATGGCATAGCACAATGGTGGTGCATCTGGTTTGTTCACGGGAGGTCTGTGGTTCAACTCCTACGGAGTCACAAAATTTTTCCATTCGAAAATTGCCGAAGGCCTGGGGTCACGTGGTGGCCTCCAGGCCTGCCACGTGGCATCTTCCGATTGGCCACCAAAAACCAAAGTCAACCCATTGACCAATAAACATATGCCACTTGTCAAAATGTGATTGGCTCAGGTGGAATATTTCAGGGAATATTCTGAGGAATATTATAGGAATATTCTTTTTAAATTTTCAAAATTTGAAAGTCAAACCTGGTCAGACTCAGTTTTTTTACAGTTTACTGAAAACTTCAAACTTGCATAACTTGCACATACGATGTCGGATTTGAGAGCTGTTCACGGCGCCAAGATCATATCGACGAGGCCTATCCGGTCATTCAGGTTGCAAGTGATTTTGAACACTTCCAATTTTGAGCTTTTTCCATAAGTCAGACTTGAGCTCCTAATCATGGGGACCGATATCACTATTACAGGGGGTTGATATAGAATTTACAGTGATAAAGGCCTAATATTTGGTAAGACATCAACCGCTGGAATTCTAAGTATTTTTTACTCTATGTCTGGCTCTTTGAATTGTCTCATATGCTGAAAATATGCTACAGTAGGCCATCTCATCTTTGCAGTGGTATTCTTTTGCTTATTGCATTGGATTTTCCTAAATCCTAGTGGTTAGCCATGAATAAGTATTGATCTCATTATATTGAATATAGATATTACAGATATAACGTTTGCAGTAACTTCTTTTTGTTGATTGTTCTCTTTTCATCATCACATCTCAAAGTTGCATTTTGGTTTCAATTTGATAAATCCTCGAGTATTCTTCAAAGCACTGCATTTGTTTCTTGTGATTTTGAATCAAATTTGAAACATATCGTTTACAAGTGTATGAATATTGTCATATTAGAACTCTGATTTGATTCCTTAGAGGACTGGTCTATTGGCTATGGTGGTTCATTTCATTGGTAGAGGCATTTAAAGAGGCAGATTGATAATTGTTTGGCTCATTGGCATTGGCTAGGGATAGTTCTAATTTGATCATCTCTCATCCCTTTGCTAGTCTCATTTTGCATCTGAAATTCATCTAAACTGCTGTCATATGCCTTACCTACTGTTGTCCTATTTCCCACTGATAATCTTAAGATCATAAGTAGCTCAAAGTACTTTTATTGGTTCCAGCTTTGTTGATAGTTTTCATTTGTGAAAAGGATTTGTTCTCATCATCTAATGTGCTATTGTGAAGAATATTATTGGTATTGATAAAAGAACTAACGTTTGTTGTCTTGTAAGTTCCGTAATTTAAATTGTGCATATATAAGCTCACTCTCTAAAGCACATTCATCTCATAATCTAGCAATCTTGGTTACCTAAGTGATAAATATAAGAGTTCATTGAATATTGCTATATCGTTGAATGGAGTATCATCAAAATTAATCTCTTGAGTGATCTTATATTTTCATAATTGGCATAATAACCTTAGTGAAATAGTATTGTCATTCTCGCTCATTGTTTAAGATATATTTATGAATAATAATTCCACATTGCCATTAATATTCCAAGTGTTCCTTACTATAATTGAATATCTTTAAATAATTGGATTGATAAGTTGGTTGTCCCTTTGGCATGATAAGTTCATATTTTAATTTTGACTTCAGAAAGGCACCCAAATATGGCCTCCAAAAGCTCACTGCGCATCTGCAATTTCTGATAAATTTTCATGAAATTTCACTCTGTAATTTTTGGAAATTTTCAGTTTCACTTTTGTAAAATTAAAGGGGTAACAATAAATGAATGTAAGGGGTTAAAGTAAATTGTAAATGGGTAAAATAGGGTTAGTTAGGTGTCTTATCCTCCATTTCACGCTTTGAGGAAATGTCTCATGATGGTTAGGAAAAGGAGGAATTAGTTGAGTAACCTCCCTTGTATGTAGTAGATAATGGATATATGCATGTATTTGGCTTTTTTTCCGGAAATTTGATCTCCAAGGGAGGATTTTGACTTCAGTGACTATATGAGGAACTTTGTAATCATTTTCAAAGGTTGGATGCTATGGAATTGAGCTTTGGAATACTAGTGCATTTGTGAATTTCAGAGGAACTAATAGACAAAAATTGCAGTTATTGTGGTGGGATTCATGTGGTATGTGATTTAGCAGTGTATTTCCTTCTGTGATCATATGTTTGAAAGTATTGTACCTTCCATTTAGATTTCCATGCTTCATGTGTTTTATTTCTAAGATGATAAACAAAATTCATTGATTTAATGCTCTGTTTTGGAGAAGCTTTCACATTTTTGTCCATATTCTTCTGAAATAAACGAATTCATGAGATTCATGCTCGTTTTGAAACGCTATAAATCTATCTTATACAAAAATATATTTTTAAAGTGATAAATTATGTGCCTACCTTGCCCCATTACATCTCTACAAATCTAATTTTCAGAGCCCTGACCTAGTCCTCCTAGACCTAAGCCACCATTGAGCACAAAAATCAAATCAACCAAACCCTGATCTAAACATACCTAGCCTAATATCCTTTACACTTCAGTCAATTGATTGTCATCTCATTGATAGATCCCTCTCAGCCTAGTAGTGCTAGCTACTAGGTCAAAGTGGTATGTGGTTATCTTTGCTAGTCTCCTTTCAGCCTTGAGAGAATTGGTGGAGTGCTAACATTTTGGCGCCATTGTCAGGGAGAGAGGTGACATACCTTCCCTAGGAAAGAACAAAAATGATCATATTTGATTTCTGATGGTGAAAACTGATGAAGCACAAGAAGTTTGTGCATCATTCACATGGCGACTCTAGTGTCGAAGAATCCAAATGTTTAAAATTTTCATGGCGACTCCATTTTTCAAGAACCAGTAGTTTGAATAAATTCTTGGTGACTTCATTGTTTTCAGTATGGATTCAACTGCTCGAAGGTATGCTACTATGAATTGAGCTCATATTCCTAGTTTTCCGAATCAGATTCCTTGTATAGATTGGAAAATAGGACTGTCAAATTTTAAAGGTCAGGATGGAGAACTTGATGTTAGTTTTCATTTGGTCAAATTTCATTTTCATATTTACAGACTAAACATTAAGTTTCCTGAAGATTGTATGATGAATATGTTTATGGATACCTTGGAGGAAAAAGCAATATCATGGTATGAAGGTCTACCATCTGCTAGTGTATATTCTCTAAAGGGCTTTCATTTAGTTTTATTTCAACATTATCAAAGATCTAATTCTTCCTTGTCAATGATTGATAGTTGTTGTGAGATTTCTGAAAATTTCATTGAGTTTTTCAAAATTTGTATGGGGATGAAGAGTATCTAGATGATGAGATCACAGAAGCCCTTTATGATTTTTCCTCCCAAAAATAAATAGTAGCTTCCTCCTTGGATGAAACAGACTCGGACCAAAAAGGAGAAATGCCTATTCCTAATCCTGAAAATGAAAATCATCAAGCCAATAATTACTGCTATAAAACTTAGTTTTCTCCTCTATCTGAAGATGGGATATATTAAATCTTGAACAGTCATGTTACAACCCAAGCTAATGTAGGTTTACAGTGTGCACATAGTCAAGAATGTGTTAGTGAAACTTCTTCCATCATTGAAAATGAAAATCTGAGTTTAAATGATGGTAGTCATGAAACTAATGAAACTATACAGGAAGTTGTTGTGAGTAAGCCAATTTGTGATGATTATTTCCTGCAAGGAGATCAACTAATAGAGACCATTGTCTTTCATGAAGAGGATAGGGATTTCATGTTTGACAATCTTGAAGAATGTTTTATTTTCAAGGATGATTTAGACTATGAATTGGAGGAGTATGAGCCTAAGATAAACATCGTGCAATAGATAGAGTCAGAGTTTCCCATGCTTGAGGAATTTACAACCAACACTTAGATAACATAAGGTAATACTTCCCTATGCCTTCCTATAGATCAACAACCAAGTATTATTTCAAATCAAAATGAAGAGTGTGCTTGTGTTTTTGCTGGATCTCAAGACAAGGTAACATTTTAGATTTTTGAAGATCCTTTTATTGATTTGCTGCAATTAGCAGGGTAAATGTATTTTATTGTTTTCATGGACTAGAAGCACATGTTTAATGGACACTTGGAGTGGCATATTTTTTGTTTTTTCTGTGTTCTCAAGGAAAGTGAGAGAAAAATTTAAGTAAGTAGCCATCTGCTAGATTGGTTACACCAGAAGGATCACATCATATGATTATACATATGTCTTCAATAGGCAGGTGGTTGTCATAAGGATTTGAAGCCCTCAAGTCTTGATGATATGATATCATTAATAAGTTTTGTAAGTTTTTATTTTATTTGGATTCAGTCAATTTATCATGTTAAGTTTTCAATATTTAGTTTGGTTTTTAACTTTTTACTCCATACCCAATGGTAAGGCTACTTGGTATATGGTGTTCTTGACACCTCTAAGGAGCTTCCATTCCCAACTAGAGCCAATGTTAGTGTAATTATATACAGCCTGTCACCAGTGATCAAATGGGCTCTTATCATGTCTTGTTAAGGTCTCATAGTCAAATTTGTGTCATTTCATTAGGTTTTCAAGTAAAAATTTGGTCACTGGGCATTAGGTCCAGGACTATTTCCACTCCTTCCAAAATTTTTACTTGTCGGTCCTTTTCATCACTCAGTTGAGTGTATCATCATTCAAAGATCATCATCATCATTATAGTAATCACCATCATGATTTCATTCAGTTCAATGTCCCCATTAATTCATTAGGGTTTCAAGGTCACCAAATCTGTCATTTCATGCATAAAATCTGATAATTTGAGGAGTGGTAATAGGCAAGTTTGTTCAATAAAGTTTGATTTCAAAATGTAATTTATTATTTCTATTATGTAATAAGTTACTAAGTTATAAAGTTGAAATTAAAGGTTCTCAGGTTACAAGGTTCTAAAAATAAATTGAGATTCATGAGGTGGGCCATCCTACCTCATTGATGAAATGACTCCAAAGTAAACTATAAAAGACAAAAGAGAAACTCATTTGCACTATTCTATCCTCATACCATCGAGCTCCCCTCTCCCATTGGCAAGAAAAAACAGTTTTCTACCTCTCATTGGAAAATATTTGCAGGCGTTGGGCACAGGAACACTATGCTGCGCACAATGCTGCGCATAGAGACACTTCATTGCACATGACGTTGGGCACAGGGAGACTACGCTACACATCTGGGTGAAAAAACACATTTTCTTGTGGGGTGAAGCACAACTATTTCCAAGGGTTTTATTTTCTTGAGGAAGTTTCTATCAACTTAAAAGAAGTAATTACTACCATTTTTCTCAACCCTTGATTCAAATTTGCCTAAAATTCAAGCTAGTTCCTTCTCTAGGGTTTGTCTTGCTTTTTTAGTCTCATATTCACCACACTTCATTTTCCAAGGAAAATACATATTCCCATACTTTTATAAAATAACTCACACCTAATAACATCTCCCATATCCTTCGTATCCCCTCATTTCCAATTCCCAAGTCCCAAACCCTAAACCCTAGCCCAATTCTGCAATTTTGGGCAATTTTCCTAGCTAGGACTGTGTAAAAATTTCCTAGCCGAATTCCCTCACTCATTTCACTCCATTTCACTTCATAAACCCTCCTAACACCCTTCCCTACTTCCTTAATTTTTCTATCCCCATTTCCCTCTCCTAAATCCTCCATCCTATTCCATTTCTCCATTCCCCTGTTTTTCACTAGCAGGGTTTTCCCCTTGCAAAGTACATATGGAGGGAGATAAGAGGCCTTACAACAAGGGAGGAAAAATTTCAAGATATGAACCACTCAACACACATGAGATTATGTCATCTCCACTTTCAAAGAAATTATAAATTCCAAGAAATCATATCTCTACCTTTCTAAGTTATGGACTACCTAGGGTTTACAATGCACACATGAACAATTTTGCTTAAAAATGTGTTTATGACCAAATAGAGATTAATTTTCCAAAGGTGAAAGAGTCTTTTGTACATCATATACTAAGGAACAAAAACCTCCTTCGGTTTATACAAAAGTATTATTATTTGGGAGAAATACCAAAAATAAAATTTCCATAAGAGGTTTTCTGCACTTCTAGATAGCTTGACTTCAAGACAGTTGTTCAGAGGTTTGGAGAAAATGTTTGAAGTGCTTAATGAATCCATTGTGTAGAAAAAATCGTAATATTTCCAATGGTACTTTCATATCATTATTTTTACCTCGGGACGGCCTCCACAAGTCACTTTTCCCAAGCATGCTACACACAGGAACACTACACTGCGCACGACGCCGTGCATAGAGACACCTTGGGAAAATGGCCATATCTCAGCCAAAAATGCATCATTTTGGATGTTAAATACTCAAAATAAATATACACTCTCTCATATTTCTAGAAAAGGTCTCATATTTTAATTTGGACTTCAATAAGGCACCTAAAAATGGCCTCCAAAAGCTCGTTACACATATGCAAATTCTGATAAATTTTCATGAAATTTCAGTGTGTAAGTTTTGGCAATTTTCAGTTTCACTTTTGTAAAAGTAAAGGGGTAACATTAAATGAATGTAAGGGGTTAAAGTAAATTGTAAATGGGTAAAATAGGGTTACTTATGTGTCTTATACTCCATTTAATGCTTTGAGGAAATGTCTCATGATGGTTAGGAAAAGGAGGAATTGATTGAGTAACCTCCCTTGTATGGAGTAGACAATGGATAGATGCATGTATTTGGATTTTCTTGCTGTAAATTCGACCTCCAAGGGAGGATTTCTACCTTAGTGAATATATGAGGAACTTTTTAATCATTTTCAAAGGTTGGATGTTGTGGAATTGAGCTTTGGAATACTAGTGTATTTGTGAATTTGACAGGAACTAATAGACATAATTTGCAACTATTGTGGTGGAATTCAGGTGGTATGTGATTTAGCAGTGTTTTTACTTCTATGATCATATGTTTGAATGTATTGTACCTTAAATTTCCATTTCCATGCTTCATGTGTTTGATTTCTAATATGATAAACAAAATTCATTAATTAAATGCTCTGTTTTTTAGAAGCTTTCACATTTTTGTTCATATTCTTCTGATATAAAAAAATTCATGAGATCTATGCTTGTTTTGAAACCCTATCAATCTACCATATACACAAATATACCTTTAAAGTTATAAAATATGCACCTACCTTGCTCCATTACATCTCTGCAAATATGATTTTCAGAGCCCTGACCTAGTCCTCCAAGACCTAAACCACCATCCAACACAAAAATCAAATCAACCAAACCCTGATCTAAACATACCTAGCCTAATATACTTTACACTCCACTCAATTGAATATGATCTTATTGAGAGAGCCCTTTGAGCCTAGTAGGGCCAGCTACTAGGTCAAAGTGGTTTGTGGTTACCTTTGCTGGTCTCTTTTTAGCCTTCAGGGAACTGGTGGAGTGCTAACACTTGTTGTTGAGAAATAAGCTAAGTTGAATTTAGTGTAAGATTAATTAAGTGTTTACATATAGTTAAGAAATAATAAAATTTAAATAATTAAGTGTTTGCATACAGTTAAGAAATAATAAAATTTAAATGTGTTTTTTTTCCCCGTTTCTTTCTAACACTACTTAGATTTAGTTAAATTTAATGCTTCAGTTAAGCTTAATTTAGTTGGGTTATGTACTTAATTTTTTCATCACTATTGAATATATAAGTCATTCTCTTTTCCAATTTTTTTCTCATTTTACAAATTTACGCAATTATTGCCAACTAGATTTTTCTCTCTATGCAAACTCTAATAGTTTAACATACAAATTTCTATAACAAAGTAAACTATAATAATTTAACATACAAATTTATATAACCCAAGTTTCTCAATATTTCAAAACTTATAATTTTTTACATTTTATATTTTATTTATAATATCAATTCTCAAACATTTCTTAAATTATTATTATTATTATTTTTTTTTTTCTAATTTAGGCTAATTCTATTAGATCATAAGAAACAAGAAGTTACAGGTCGCATCCTGTGGAAAGAACGGATTCAATCCATAGGGAAAGTACCAAAGAGTTCTGTCCAGTACTGGATTGCCCCTAAAGGGGAAACCAATCCTTAGAAGTTCAAAAAATATTGCTACCCATGGCGGGAAACCAGAAAAAACAGATAGCAAAGATGTACAAAAAAACCTAGGATGAACATGACTGCACAGGCTAATGCCGCAAATAGTTAAATAGATAAAAATAAGGGATATCTGCATGCTTGTCATTGGAGGCTCTTCGAGGACCCTACACACGTAGCCCACGTCCATCATCCCTGTGTCCAACGCGTGTTCATCTTGCGGAGGGCGTGGTGAGGCGGGGTCACTTAGGGTTGCCGCATCATTAGTAGTCAAAGGAGCTACATCGTGCTGAGGGCAGTCGCCAATGTTCAACTCCAAGCTGCCACCAACATCTAGCTCCGGGCTGCCTTCGTTGTTGCCGTTAGAATCACTTGAACCATTGCTACCACTAGTAGCACTGCGAACCAGAAGAGCTTTCAGCTTGCAAGGGGAGAAGGCGGGCTCAAGGGAGATGGTGGACTTACGAGCTCATTTTTTGCTGCGAAGGGGAGAGGGAGGCGAAGCCGAAGAAGGGAGATGCTCAGAAGGTTGAGGATTGTCAAAATCATTACAATCAATGGAGAAGTTCAGGTCGCGATAGAGGTATGGCAAGATGGGAGGTTAGGGAGGGCGAGAAGGCAAGCCACACCCACCAGCTCTTCGACATCGCTGCCTATGTCTCCGCGGCATGACAGTCCAGGGGGGCAAGTCTTCAGACCAAAGGGAGGTGGGAACAGGTTTGCGGGATGGGAGAAGATCAAAGGGAACCTCCATCCTAGAAGAACCAGGGCATTGCTCCAGAGTCGGAGAAGCAGAGACGGAGAGCCGAAGGAAGAACGAGCAAGTAGAGCTGAATGCACAATGGAGAGCTAGGGTGGTGGGTTTAAATCCCATGATGAGCAGTATTAAAGAGACGCAGACCTGGTACGTCGACGATAGGGTGGTGGAGGGTGGAGTAATGACACCCTCACGCCAAGCTTTAAGATGGTGCCCCTTCCAAGGACGGAGCACGTGGAGCAGCCATGTGTCCATCCTCATGGCGACCCCATGGCCCTTCTTCCCTTTACATGCCACCTGCATCCGAGAGGGATAGATCCCTAGGAACCAACTGGGAATAATCGTTTTTGAGAATTTCATCATCCAGCAAGGATAGAGGACTGGGCCAGAGAGGAGCTGAGTGCAGGACTCCCTTGTTGGCAAGGAGGTCTGCCACTTTGTTGGTTGTTCTCCGAACGTGCATGAAGTTGATCGCCTCTAGAGAGTGGGTGAGATGCTTCAAGTGAGTGATATGTGAGGCAAATCTCCAGCTCTTGGCCATTTTCATGACAGATGAACCAGCCTGCGGACGAATAGCCATATCAATGAGGATTTGGGAGTCACCCTCAATTTCTAAGGGGTATAAATTGTGGTCCTAAGCGAGAAGGAGCCCTTGGATCATGCCCTCAAGCTCAGAATAATTGTTGGTGTCCTAGCCTATATTGCTGTAGTAGACCAACATCACTTCTCCAGATGAATTCCTGAAGATACCTTCGAAGCCCGCCTCACCTAGGTTTCCCTTAGATGCCCCATCAAAATTAAGCTGGAAGAACCCTTGAGGCGGCAGGGACCAAAGGAAAGGGGAATCAGATGAGTGGTTTGAAGGGAGCTCAGTGAGGGAGAAGGAGTGGAGCTTAAGGTTCCAATTGATCCAAATGAGCTTCTCCCCTGGATGGGAGGCTAGCTCGGAGTCTTGCCAACGTTGAAGGGCTAATGTTTCTTGCAGATTGCTACAAATGATATTCCAAAGGATGTGAGGAATGGCTTTGACATCCTTGAAGATTCTACGATTGTGCTCCTTCGAAATAGACCAGAGGATGAGTCCAGGAATGATAGTCCAAAGATCATTGAGGAAGTTACTTTGAAAGGGAGTGGGTGGCCATCTTCTTATAGTGTCAAGAATAGATCCAGGAATCCTATCAGAACGTTTGCTTACCAAAGTAACTTTTTCCCAGAGCGTGATTGCTAGAGAGCACTCATTGAATAGGTGTTCGCTAGATTCCTCATTGATTCCGCGGTTGGGGCATTGAGAGGGGCCAACAAAGCCCCTTCTGCATAGATTGTCCCAGGTCAGAATGTGCCTTTTATTGAGGAGCTAGAGAAAAGTGGAGATCTTGGGCCATATCCTGGGATGCCAAATGTTTTCCCAAATATCATCAAGCTGGTCCTGAGGATTGGGGAGAAGCAAGCCATAAGCCTCTTTGGTGGTGAAGGTCCCCAATGAAGAATAACCCCAGTGTGTGATGTCATCCCCTTCAAACCTGTGGATATGACGCTTTAGGAGCTCTTGGTTAATATCATATGTGAGATGGATACCAAGTTGACCTTGAAGTTGGTCTACTATAAGCCAGGGCCTATAATAAGTCTGTTGGGTGCTATTGTCCTGAGTGCTCCATAACTTGTTAATTCGAGGTTGCTGAAGGTGTTCCATATTTTCCTTCCAATCCGAGTTGGGGAAGAGGGTGGCCATTCTAGGCAATTGCTTCCAGGAATCGATGCAGAAGTGTGCTTGGTTTCCAGATCGCACTTCCAAGAAGCTATGGTCTCAGACGAGGGCTCGTTGTTTCACTGCTGCCCTCCAGATGAGGGATCCATCTTTCTCGGCGTCAAAGCAAACCAGATTATTTAGAGGCCAATTATAAGCATATTTGGCTACCCATAGCTGAGCCCAGGGGGTGTCTATGTTGGAAATCCACTGCCACCATATTTTGGCTCCCATGAATTCATTGCGGAGCTGCGGATCTCTAAGGCCTAGCCCCCCCAATTGTTTTTGGAGCGGAGATGTCTTGCCATTTCACTAGTGCCCACTTTCTTTTAGCCTTATCTCCTCCTCAAAGAAAATTATACTGAAGGGTTCGAATGGCCTTGAGAACACATTTTGGTGCTGCCAGCGTGGAGAAGAGATACAAGGGCATGGATTGAAGAATGAATTTTACCAAAATGAGACAGTTGGCAAGATTGAGAGCTCGGTGGGTCCAGAGAGAGAGTTGAGTTTCCATTATGTCCAACAAGTCTTTCCAAGAGGAATGCTTGATGATAGAGTCGGTGAGGGGGGATCCTAAATACTTGGAAGGCAGAGAGGCAATAGGGAAGCCAAGAATGCGAGCAATGTTGTGCTGGGTGATGATAGGGGTGTTAAAGAAGAAGAGTTGGGACTTGGAATTGTTGACAGAGGGACCAGCAGCAAGGGAGAAGCAATCCAGGATAGACTTGAAAGTGGCAGCCTCCTGCACTGAGGGATGACCAAAGAGCATGTTGTCGTCAACAAATTGCTGATGAGTAATGGGGAGACGATGATGAAGACAAAGGCCTATTAAGGATCTCTCATGCACATGGGCTTTGATAAGTCTGCTGAGTCCTTCCGCCATAAGAACAAAAAGAAAATGGGAAAGAGGGTCGCCTTGATGAATGCCTCTGGAAGGGGAGAAAGGGGGGGGGGAGGGGAAGGGAAACCATTGAGCAGAATAGAGTAAATCGAAGAGGAGATGAGACTCATTATCCAACGTATCCAAGTTTGGTTGAACCCATAGGCATCCAAGATTTTCTGGATGTATTCCCAACTGAACTTGTCAAAGGCTTTGGAGAGATCGATTTTGAGAAGAATCCCTGGCACTTTGCAGGTCTTCAAGGAGTGAGCTACTTCATGGGTGAGAATTATACCGTCAAGGATGTGGCGACCTTCTACATATCTAGTTTTCTCTTGAGAAATGAGGAGGGGGAGTAAAGGCTTAAGGCGGTTGGCAATCACTTTGGAGACAAGCTTATAGAGCACATTGCAGAGGGCAATGGGTCTGTATTTGTTGGTGGTTACCTCCTGCTCTTCTTTGGGAATGAAGGTGATGAAAGTGGAATTGAGAGTAGGGAGCATCCAACGCATAGATTTGGATTCTTCAACCAGTGCCCAAATGTCAATCTTAATGTATTCCCAAAAGTAATGGAAGAAATTGGTGGTGAAGCTGTTGGAAATACTGAGAGGAGGGGGGGGGGTGAATCAATATTCCTTTCAATTAGAGTTAATCTTAAATTATTATCAGTGTTTGTAAAATGATGGCAGTAAACAAAAGGAACACAAATGCACACATTTTTTAAGGTGAAAACCCACTCTGGGACAAAAACCACCTAATGCTTTTCTAATAATTCTTTAATATTAAACTCCAATTGAAAATAAAGCTCCAACTTCCTAGAATATAGAAAAGTATTATTCTCCAGCTCCCATTGGATGGATGCTCCAACACCCAGAGATTCTTTAGTATTCAGCGAGAACGGATGCCCCAACACCCAATGAGATACAACTCACCCTAGCACCACCCTACTGCCCCTACTGCACCCTATAGAGAAAAGATAAAATAAGAATGGACTCATGTACCGGGGAAATGATTGACACTTTACAATGATATGAATGATGTAGAAGAAGAAATATATACTATACCATAACCCCAACTTCGATACAACCACCTAATGATGATCCTAGACCTTCCAACACTGCCTCTTCAACCCTTGGCAGATAGACACTAGTACAATTTGTACAATAATGTATTTACAATGAATAAGTATAATGATAACTTTATAATGATTGTATGAAGTGTTGCCCACTTGAAGACTTCATATGATGAACTTCTTGTTGCTGTTATGCACCTTGGTTGCTTCTCTTGTCATGCTACCCTCTACTGCACCTTGCTTTGCTTTTCTGTCATAGAAAGTCTGGTCCTTTGCAACCCTTGAAAACACATGATCTAGCTTTTTCTTGCCTTCTATGAGCTTGATATTGAATCTGGTGTATTTCTGTCATTTCAGATCCTCAATATCTGATTTTTAGTCCTGTAGTAGTCCTCTGAGTCATATTTCCAATGCCACAGGTTTAACCCAATTTCGATTCTTCAAGAGAGAGTTATGCCCAATTTCTCACACTGCCCGAATTATGGACTGTTTCAGAAGAGTGCACTTGTATGGTGTGCCACGTGTCTCTTCTTCTTTATTTGCCTCTAAAATTGATAGAGAAAAAACTACAGACTGTGCATTATCTGCCACTTTTTACGGAATTCCAATCCGATACTCAGAGAGAGAGTTATGACGATTTTCCACAGGTCACTTCTTTGAGATGAATTTCAAGAGCCTGCAAAAACCCTTACTTCCACAGATCATATCTCCAAAAATATTGCGCAACTTGATTTGAAAGTTTTACTGCAACTTCCTCAAGATCTAAACCGCCTCTTAAAAAATTTCCAACACGAACCTTCATAGAAAATATGTTGAGAGAAAATTCTGATGACACATTTTAGGATGGCGAAATCCCTTGCATAAGGAGGAAATGAGGATCACAATTTATATAAATGCTTAGGTTGAGAGGGGCTTCAACAAGCGAACGTGGGAGGGATTTTAGGAGCTTAAAAAATATTAATCATGACTTTTCAATGACCCATGCCGCAACCCCATGGGGTTTTAGCCCAATAACTGGGGGTACAAACTTCAAACATGAATATCTCTCAAACCGTGAAGAATTACATGGCGTGCCATATATCAACGGAAACATATCGACAAGTAGAAACCATAAAAAACATTATTGACCTAGAGTATATTAATTTGGTAGGTCAAAATTCCCATACCCATGCAATAATGGGTTGGCCCCAATTGCTTCTTGGGTTGACATCAGCCAACCGCTTGATCAACAATCTTCCCCTTTAGCATTGATGCTTAACTAGAGTACTCCCCCCACAGCAGTGATGAAACCTCTTCCTACAACATTCTCTCCCCCTTTGACATCAATGCCAAAGGGTAACTCCCCCTAAAACACAACCATCCTGCGGACCTGTACACACTTCCACTCCCCTTGACACACAATCATACTGCAAACCTGTAATCTACTTCCACTCCCCCTTTATATTCTGAAAAAGGAAAATAATCTAATGAGGACTTGGGATAATCCCAAGCTTCCGGTGAAGATATTCCAATGATGGCGAATATTTAATATCTGATTCTTTTGGTGCTGCTTGGAATCTTTCTACTTGTCCAACTTCTTACATAACATATGGTCGGGAGGTTGTTACATATAGAATACTACTAATCATAGATCTGTACAACCTTTGATCCACATCCTTAAATGAGTCATCTATGCTCAATTAGAAACATGTTACCATTGGAGTAAGGATGGGTTTGCAATCTTCCATTTTAAATTTCTTGAGCATTTCCTTGATGTACTTGGCTTGACATATAAATATTCCTTTCTCTTGCTAAGATATTTGAAGCCCTAAGAAGTATGTCAGGTCACCAAGTAAAGACATCTAGAAATAAATTTGCACCTTTGTAGAAAACTTCTTACTTAGTCAATCATCATTGCTACCAATTATTGTATCATCCTCTTTAGCTATTAGACATACTTTAGTTGATTCATCCAGAACATATATGTCGTTTGGAGCTCGACTTGCTATAGCCACAATTTTACCATACACGCCTTTCCTGATTTCACATTTCGTGGAGTTGAATAGTATTGTGTGTCCTTGATCACACATTTATCCAACATTGAGCAAATTGTGATTCATGTTTTCAACCAATAGAACATTCTTGGCTAGAGCATCTTTTCTTCTGAGAGTGACAGTATCTATTCCTCTAATATTTGAAGATCCATAATTTCCAAAGGACACGGTTCCATCCTTCTTCTCTTTCAGAGATACAAATTTATTTCTATCTCCACCCTTGAGCTGTTGGCATAGTTTTGGATAGTTTTTCCTTTCTTCATTTCCTCACGCAGCGAGACTACTTCGGCTTCTAATTCTTCCCTTTCTTGGTTGCTTTCTTCCAACTTCTTTTGAAGTGAATCTTCAATGCATTTGTGTTCTTCAACTTCAATTTTGAGACCTTGAACTTGTTCTTCAAAAGAGTATTGGAACGGATCTTCTCCGCCTTGAGATCTTTTATAAGCTTGATTGCGTCCTCATAAAATTCGTCTATGGTCCATCCTTCTTCTTCATTGTTTGATACCTCTTGCTTATTGTGCTTGGCCATAAACAATACTCTCTCATTAGCTTCTTCTTCACTATCATTGTCTTCATCAGATGATGAGCTATCTTCTTTAGAGAGAAAGTTCCTTTTGGATCCTTGCTTGTTGAATTTCTTAAAGCCTTTCTTTCCTTTTGAGTTGCCATTACTTTTGTTTGGAAATTTTGTTGCAAAATGCCCAACCTCATTACAGTTGAAACATATCAATGGAAGTTTACCTTTGAATTGTCCTTTACCAATTTTTAGTTTTCTCATGAAGTAAGCATATTCTTCATCTGAAAGACCTTCTTCATCATCTCCCTTTTCTTCACACTTGCAGGTGCATGTCTTTTCAATTTAAGGTTGTTTATCCTTATTGGTTTTCTTAGATGCAATGAACGCAGTTTCTAGATGCGAAGTACCCTCTTCTTCATCAAGTCTCATTTTATATGCTATGAGAACTCCATGTAATTCCTCTTTGCTGAGTTTGTCTAGATTTGCACTGTATTCTAAGACCGATACCTTTGGGTTGAATCTCCCTCGTAACGTTCTAAGAATCTTCCGTATAATAGTCTTCTCGTCAAATGGCTCCCCCAATCCTTCTAGAGTATTGGTTATTTCATCAACGTATTGGAAGTATGCAACAATGTTACAATCTTCTTTCATTCTGAGTTGCTCAAATTTTGCTCTATATATTTGAAGATTTGCTTCTTTGACATTTGAGTCACCTGCATATATATTCTCAAGCTTGTCCCATACATTTTTGGCAGTTTTACAACCCAACACCTTATGATAAGAAGATTCAATAAGTCCACTGATAATAATATTCTTTGCTTTTGCATCATTTACAAATTCTTCTTACCTTGTTCATCCGTAGTTGATGTAAATCCATTTTGAACAGTGTCCCATACTTCGTAACCTTGCGCCAAGAGATAGACCTCCATTCTTCCTTTCCAGAGTGCATAATTATTTTCATTGAATAGAGATACACCATTCTTGGTATGCTCCATGACCTCCTTCCAGCTGTTAAACTTGCTATTGAAGGAACCAAGCTCTGAAACCAATTGTTGGAAATACTGAGAAGGGGGGGGGGAGGTGAATCAATATTCCTTTCAATTAGAGCATTAGTTAATCTTCAATTATTATCAGTGTTTGTACAATGATAGCAGCAAACAAGAGGAACACAAATGCACACAATTTTTAAGGTGGAAACCCACTCCGGGACAAAAACCACCTAATGCTTTTCTAATAATTCGTTAATATTCAACTCTAATTAAAAATAAAGCTCCAACTTCCTAGAATCTATAAAATAATTCTTCTCTAGATCCCACTAGATGGATGCTCCAATGCCTGAGATTATTTAGTAGTCAATTAAACAGATGCCCCAATACCCAATGAGATACAACTCACCCTAGCACCACCCTACCACCCTATAGAAGAATAAAATAAGAATGGACTCCCGTACCAGGGAAAATGGTACACTTTACAATGATATAGAATGATGTAGAAGAAGAATATATACTAGACCATAAACCCAACTTTGACACAACCACCTAATGATGATCCTAGACCTCCCAACACTGCCTATTCAACCCTTGGCAGATAGACACTAGTACAATTTTTACAATAATGTATTTACAATGACTTAGTACAATGATACCTTTACAATGATTGTATGCAGTGCTGCCCACTTGAAGACTTCACAGGATGAACTTCTTGCTGCTGTTATGCACCTTGGTTGATGCTCTTTTCATGCTACCCTCTGCTGCACCTTGCTTTGCTTTGGTGCCCTAGAAAGTGTGGTCCTTTGCAACCCTTGACAACACATGATCTAGCTTTTTCTTTGCCTTCTAGGAGCTCGATATTGAATCTGGTGTATCTCTGTTATTTTAGATCCTCAATATTTGATTTTTGGTCCTGTAGTATTCCTCTAAGTCGTCTTTCCAGTGCCACAGGTCTGACCCAATTTGGATTCTTCAAGAGAGAGTTATACCAAATCTCTCACAATTCCCTAATTATGGACTGTTTCAGCAGAGCACACTTGTACAATGTGCCACGTGTCATTGTTCCTTCATTTGGCTCTAAAATTGATAGAGTGAAAACTACAGACTGTGCACTATCTTCCACTTTTTACAGAATTTCAATCCAATACTCAGAGAGAGATTTATGATGATTTTACCAAGGTCACTTCTTTGAGATGAATTTCACATATCATTTCTCCAAAAATATTGGCACCTTGATCTAAAATTTTTACAGAAGCTTCCTCAGGATTTCGGCTTAGCCTCTTAAAAATTTCAGCTTCTGAAGCTTCGTAGAAAAAAAGTTAGAGCGAAAATTCCACGATGACCTGTTTTAGATGGCAAAATCCCTTGCATAAGGAGGAAATGAGGATCACAATTTATATAAATGCTTAGGTTGAGAGGGGCTTCAACAAGTGAATGTGGGAGGGATTTTAGGAGCTTAAAAAATATTAATTATGACTTTTCAATGACCCATTCCCCAACCCTATGGGGTTTTAGCCCAGTAACTAGGGGTACAAACTTCAAACATGAATATCTCTCAAACCGTGAAGAATTACATGGCATGCCATATATCAACAGAAAAATCTCGACATGTAGAAACCATAAAAAGCATTATTGACCTAGAGTATATTAATTTGTTAGGTAAAAATTCCCATGCAATATTGGGTTAGCCCTTGGTGCTGCTTGGGTTGACTTCAATGACAACCACTTGATCAACAGAAGCCATCCGACCCGGGGGCTTTTCCATCTTTGAGCTGGGCCATTGCTTGGTCTACTTCATGCAACTAGATTGGTTGAAGCATCATTTGATTGTGATCCTCAGTGATCAAGGCGGGAATGTGTTGAGTGATTTGGTTGATGGCTTCCCAAAGATTTAAGTGCGGTTTCGTTAGCGTCTCCTTGAAATGATTGAGAGGTTCCTATTCGATCTCCTCATGAGTTTCCAAACTGATGCCTTGCTCATTCTTGAGAAGGGAGATACGATTGACCATTCTTCTTTGAATGGTGGAGCGGTGGAAAAATTTCATGTTTTTTCCCCCTCTTTTAGCCAATAAACTCTGGATTTTTGCTTCCAGAGAATTTATTCTTGTATAGCACGTTCCTCCATCTGATTTTGAGTAGCTACTCCTGCCTGCTAAGTTCCTCAGTGTGTTCAGAAGTTATGAGCTGCTAAGTTCCAGTGTTTGAGTCTGGATTTGATAATTTTGAGATTTTGATGAATTTGGAACATGGTGGATCCTTCACTGGGTCGTATACTATGCCACTAGTCTACAAACATCTCTCTGAATCCAGGATGCAAAAGCCAAAGTTGCTCGAATCGGAAGGGCTTTTGGAGGCCACGACCTGGTCTGTCCCAGTGGAGTTGAATGGGCAGTGGGCAGATCCTACAGTGGGGATAATGGTAGAGAAGATGTCTCCTATGGCCTGGATGATGGTATCAGAGATCAGAAAATGATCTAGACGGGAGGAAATAAGATGGTTCTTGTTTCAGAGATTGCTCCAAGTATGAATCCCGTTGGCAGTTGGGATGTCAATCAAGCGGTTCTTAAGAATAAAATCCTTGAACCTGAGACTGTCAGAGTCCAATATAGATCGGCCTCCCCTCTTTTTGCTGAGGCTGGTTATCATGTTAAAGTATCCCCCTAGAATATAGAAGGGATAGGGGTTCAAGGAAGAGAGGGAGGCAATGTCATCAAGTATCTGGATTCGGTGAGCAGAGGCCTGAGGGAAGTAGACATTGGTGAGGAGATCCTTCAGGTGGGAGCCTATAATGTGAAAGGTGGCCTGAAGGAATAAGAAGCCTGAAAATAGGAAAGAGCGATAATGGAGGGATCCCAAGGGATAGTGAGGCCACCAGAAGCCCTGATCGCATCTACAACCATGATATTACACCCAAGCCAGAGCCTAGATAAAGTAGAATGAAGGGTGGAACTATTTCATTTGGTTTCCTACAAAAATAAAATGGAGGGTTTATGCCGTCTTACACAGTTTTTTATCATATGGTACTTTGAGGGACTGTTGATCCCTCGGATATTCCATGATGTGAGCTTAATCATGTAGAATATTGATTTAGAGCCTTGAAGAACTTTGTCAGCTTGGGGTATCTGCCAGATTCCACCAATTTGTCTCCTAGCGTTATCAATCTTTATAGATCCGTTGGCCTTCCCCGCTTTCTAGATTCTCAGATGATGTTGAGTGTTTCCCTAGAAATGAGCTCTCTCTAAATCCCTAGTTGTGCACTCCCTTTTATAAACTGAGCTTTGAGTAGGGCCTCCTCCAGGTTTTCAATCTGTCTAGGGGGAATAATGTGGTATTCCTTGGTATTGCAGGCCTTTTCCAAACCTGTAAGATCCAGATCCCCAAATTCAATGGATTATGGCTCCTCGATCATGTAGGAGATGGATGTCATTGAACTGCCTTCTGGGCCCGGTGGTTGACTGAGGGAGGGTTGAGGATAAACCTCCATGCCAGATCCAGTGATAAGAATGCTCAATTGAGGGTGAGAGGTGGTTACTTCAGGGATTTTTACGTGTTTGTCCTTAGGATTAGCGTCATGTGGCTTGTGCTGCTCCATAAGCTTAGGAAGAGAGATATCAAGGGGAGGAATGAATCCGAAAGCGGGGGGGGGGGGGGATATCGGAATCCAAGGATGGGGGATTGGAGGGAAGGATCTTGTTCTCTTCAAGATCAACAAGGATGTGGAAACTATTGCTGGAGGCGGGCTTAGGATTGGAGCTGGAAGAGGGTTGAGAAGGGTTGGGGTTATGGGAGGATTTCTTGTAGTGCCTCTTGCGAGGGGAAAATTTAGTGAAGCCATCAGGATCTGGGCTATTAGGGTTATTAGAATGACTGGTTTGGGGATTCTGGGGCAATATTTGAAAAGATGCCCATGCATGTGACACTTACGACAATGAAAAGGAACATGCTCATAACCAATATATTGGATCCATTCATAGTCCTCATGCCATAGACTTACCGAGTCAGGGAGAGCTTTTGCAAGATGCATGTACACACAAATGCATGTGTAGGCAGTGTATCTTTTGTGCTTTGTTTCTTCTGCAGTTTTGATGAAGGTGCCTAGGCTGTTGCTGATTTCCTTGAGTGTTATTTCTTCCTAGTATTCCTGTGGCAAGGGGTAGAGGCAGATCCAAACTGGTGCCCAGTTGAAGTCCTCTTTATCAGGATTGAATCGTTCAAACCAATCTCGAAGGTAGAGTCCCACGGCATTGAAGAAGTAGGGGCCCCCATCCATGATGCAGTTTTTGTCTTCTAGACAGGAGAAGATGATGTTGGAGAAGCCCTTAGGGCCGAGCTGCAACGATATTTGGCCCTTGGGCTTCCATTTGGCATAGATCCATCCATACAAAGCTTTTTCAGTGGGCCAGAGTCCAATGAATTTTTCGATTAGAGCATGATCAAGCATGTATTGTATTGGGCTATTGATGCATTTTGCGGGGAAATGGATCTCAGGTATTTTTTTCTCTATGGGTATGCAAGTCGAGGATTTCACCAGAGTCGCCCCATCGGCTTTGTCCCCAGTTTGGGCATAATATGCATCTTGATGGGCTGCATTGTTAGTTTCATCATTCCACTTCTGAGCTGATGCGGCGATATCAAGATTGTCAGTAGTGGCCAAGACCTTGGGGATTTTGGAGCTGGGGGAGGTTACAGATCCTCCCCCTTTGGCTCCCGTCATGGCGAGAGAGATAAGTGGATTGTGTATGGAGAGGATGAAGACGGTAGGGAGGGATCGGGAGCAATGACGACGCCCACTGCAGGGGCCCAGAGGAAACCATAGGGTTTCAGAACATGACTCGTCTCAATCGGTGATCGCTCGTCCTTAAATTAAAATTTTATTAATAAAATAAAATTATATAAAATTCAGTGATTTTATAATTTAATTGATTGTCTCTATAAAGTTTAACCTCAAACTTTTTAAAAACTAGAAACCTCAAACTTTAATAAAAACTAGACTTAGAAGTAAAATTATTTAAAATTTAATGATTTCCTAACTTAATTTTTCAGGTTGTCTCTATAAAGTTTAACCTCAAACTTTAATTAACACTAGACCAAGTATTATTTACAAAAATTCCTTATCTAGTGAAATTAAATAAGCACACCTCTTTAAATCAATAGAGCCACATAAAATTCTACACTTAAGTTTGCAAAAAGTACTTTCACCGAAATAAATAAACATATATTTAAGCACCATATATTTTTAAATGGCTATGGAACGATTAATTATGATTACTATTTACTTTATAAAAATCTTAAAATATTGTTGCATTCTCTTCAAGCCTTGTGAACTCTTAAGTGAGTATCCTTGTGCACTCCCCTAGTACGAAAAACCTCATTATTCATGTTTTTCAATTTAAAAGATGTTTCCACCTCAAAAATTTCATCCCTCTCCATACTTACTAGATACTTGGTTAAGATGGAACTATATTGTGTTGGACACCTAATCCCTTAGTGTTATGGTGTGTTATGTAATAAAGTGCTATATTTTTACTAATAAAAATGATCTTTTCATGCTTAGAGATCAAACTCTTTGTGTTGAAACCCTAAACACCTTAACCACATGTAAAATATAACCAATCTTAAAAGCTTTAATAGAGTATGAAATCATGGACTTTTAATATAATTAAAAAGCAAAGGAAACAATTCAAATATGTGAAACTCACCAAAAAGAATGAAACCAAAATTTTAACACAATTAGAAAGAAAAAGAATAGAATGAAATTTTGTTTATTTTGGAATAGAAAGCAGTAGGGAAGATATCATCGAAGAGAAAGATATCTTATGTTCATCCTCCTTCACGAGAGAATGTCGTGATGTGCCTCCCGTTTTTCTGTTTGTGTTTGCTTAGTTGTTTAAGTTTCACTATGTAGTTTAATGTGTGGTATGTATTTAATGTTCAACGCTTGTATTGAAAAATTAAATAATGAAGTTAATAAAAAAATGTAAGTTTTTGTGCATTGACTGAATTTCATTTAGTGATTAACATTTTATCCCAAATGTAATATGAATCCATTTCCACGCTAGTGTTGAATGGCATATAACATTTCTTTGTCTCCTTTTATTTTATTATCATTAAATTGTAATGCTAAATGGTCACCCTTAGATTGACTTATATGACTTATTACTCCTGCTCCCTTTTCATTTATGCGATGCGATTAATAGCTTGATGTTGATTCACAATAGTAAGGCTTCTGGATAATGCCTCAAGAGGAAAGAGTACCTTGACGTGTCACGCATCGGTAGTCTCCTCAGGGATCGACGGTAGTCCCCTTCTCTGTTTTTCGCTCTTCTGGAATTAGCACTGCACCATCTTACTGTTTTCCACTCTTCGCTCTTCTGGAATTAGCTCTGCACCATCTTACT
This sequence comes from Pinus albicaulis, assembly GCA_034641835.2. Classification (NCBI taxonomy): domain Eukaryota; kingdom Viridiplantae; phylum Streptophyta; class Pinopsida; order Pinales; family Pinaceae; genus Pinus; species Pinus albicaulis. The sequence goes on along the minus strand of CM076581.1, from coordinate 832,197,920 downwards.
GTTTTTCACTCTGCAGAGTCTATATTGATGCAGCTCTGAAGTTCAAATCTACCTCAACTTATAACGGTGCCTGCTAAATACTGTACCTTTTTATCTCCATCTCAACTAGATTGAAGTGTAAATGGGGACGGCTGTAGGTTTTTCAAAAAATTCAACTTCCAACGAGATTGGACAACTTTCTACTAGACCACTGCCATCCGCATTTTCCAGAAATGGGATTTTTTAATGTACGGTTCTTCATCAATTTTATACAGAGGACAGAGGACAGGGACAGAGCAGCAAGGGCAGAGCATAGAGGACAGGGACAGTGGGCAGAGCAGCAGGGGCAGAGCAGCTAGTTTTCAGTGGACAGTGGGCAGAGCAGCAAGGACAGAGCAACAAGTTTTTAGTGGTCAGACCAACAGAGATTGAAGAGTTAAGCATAAAACAAAGGGTCAGTTTTGGGCAGAGATTTTGATTTCCCTTAATATCATCGTGATAATCGAACAAGAAACTTTAGAACCCGTAGAAACAAACGATATAGGGCAAGTGAAAATTGCCTCATCAACGAAAACTGGAAAGTGGGTTTGGGTCAATGCCAAACAATATCAGGGCATTTTAAAAAGGAGACTAGCTCGTCTAAAATGGGAGCAGACAAGGAAAAAAATGTCTCAAAGAGAGAGTATTGTTCGCAAGAAACAACATTCAAACAAGTCTTCTTCGCAAGCATGTGGCAACAAGTCCAAAGGAAAAGAAAAAGTTAGTGATGATTATGCTTTATATAGTCCCACATCCAGACCTCTCACTTGGTCATATGATCTTTATGTGAAAGAACTCTTAAATGTAAAAGAAAGGTTGGAAGTAGTAGAAGCTAAAGCGCTGGAAAGAGATTGTACAATCCATATAATAATAGCTGAAAATCAGGCTTTAGCAGAAAGCAACAAAGTTCTGAAGGAACAAGTGTCATTACTGTAGGAAGCTCTCCGAATATGGAAAACAGAATGGAAACACATGAAAGCGGAGGTGCAAAACATGAAGAAATTTGCAGTGGAAAACACATAGGTGATGAATGCAAAGCCACCCCAGGATAAGGGGAAAGCAGTTGCTCAAATAGAAAACAATGAAGAAACATCAAGAGAAGGGAGGAAAGAAGATCCCACAAAACTTTCCAAAACTTGGGCTCAAGTTATTGGCAATTTTGCTAAGAGGGAAGGAGAAACAAACATTCAGATTAACAACATGCAAGATAGAGAAAGCAAGGAAAGACTGGATAGAGAAACAAACATAATTATTAAAGGGGTGAAAGAGTATGGGAAAAATGAATGTACTCTTGACCTTGCAAGAGACTTTTTGAAAGACAAACTCCAATGGCAAAGAAAAGTATGTCAAGCATGGAGAGTAGGTAAGCTCAACGCTGAGAGAGCCAGGCCCATAAAAGTCATCATGCCCAACTTGCATGATAAAGATATCATTCTAAGAAAGAAGCAACTCTTAAGGGGTTCTCGGTTTTTTATAGAAGAAGATTTAACTGTAAGACAACAAGAGGAAAGGAGAGATGAAATGAAAAAAGTTAGGGCAGCAAGAGATGAGGGAAAAAGAGCATGGATTTATAAAGGCAAAGCCGTGATTGTGCAATTTGGACCTCCTTCCAAAACAAGGGAGAAAAATGATAACAAAGAAGAGGCAGCAAACTATTTAGCAAGAAATGAGGAAGCAAGGTCATTATGGGCAAGCAGGGACAAAGACTCAACTGTGAGTCTTGCATGTCAAAACAAATAGCAATCAAGTCTTACCCAGGTTTCCTTAAGATTAGTTTGTTGGAATTGCAGGGGTTACCCATGGAGACGAGGACCTGGGTTAGGGCTTATTGCAGAAGGTAGAGACATAATTTGCCTCATAGAAACACATGAGCATGAAGGGTGTAAGACACCTTTTTTTGAAGGGTATTGGAAGATAGCAGTGTGGAACAAGGCAGCAGGGAATGGCAAAGGGCACGGGGGTATCATGGTATTAGTAAGAGAAAAAGAAGGTCGTTTCATTCAGCTAGAAAAAGAAGACCCAAATAAGAAATTTGTTTGGCTTAAAATATCAGAAAATGGAAATCACATTAGAATTGCAGCATGCTATTTTGCGCCGCAAGTTTCAAAAATCTACAAAAGTAGAGGGCTTGACCACAAAGATCCCTTTTCAGCCCTAAAAACAAATATTGCAATATATTCTCAGCTAGGTAAAGTCCTTATAGTGGGGGATTTCAATGCTAGAACTGCAGGTGAAAAAGCTAGCATTCTTTGTTGTAAAGAAGACAGTGACCCTATCTGGCTTACAGAAGAGAGTAATCATCAGTGGGAACGAATTTCAGAGGATAAAGGCTGCAATCTCTTTGGAGAACAACTGCTTATGCTATGTGGGGCTTTCGATTTAGTCATTTGTAATGGTTTGACTAGATGGGAAAAGTCCGGTAATTTCACTTGCAATACTTACAATGGAGCAAATGTAGTAGATTATGTAATTTGCTCGCATAGTTTGTGTGAGAAAATGGAGGAAGTGTTGATTGGAGATCAAATTTGGGACTTAAAATCAGATCACAAGCCAATCTATTTAAGTTTCTCTTGGACCGGAAAAAAGCAATTAGGGTCGAAAAATCAATGTGTTCAACAAAATCCCCCAAAGGGCAGAATTCTTTTGAATCCAGAGAATTGTAATACCTTCAAAATAATTCTAGAGAGGCTCTTCAAGAAGGAGGAAATCCCATCTCATGGCCTTCATAGTCACAGATTAACACATTTAATTCAAAGCGCACTTGCTGAGTGAAAAAGAGAAAAAATTAAGAAGTCCGAAACAAATTGCTTTCCTGTTAATGCTTGGTTTGACGAGGAATGCAAAAAGGCAAGGAGAAGGTGGAAGGAATCAGACACGGATAACATAAAGCTCAAAGCTTACAAGCAGTTAGTAAAAAAGAAAAAAGCCGATTTTATGGTTTCAAGGAGAGAAGAACTAATCTTTCTCGGGAAAAATAACCCCAAATTATTTTGGAAGGAGCTCCAATCGAAAAAGGTGCAAACTGAAAACAACATTACAGCTTCTAAATGGTTTGACTATGCAAGACAACTTTATGAGCAGGATCCTAAGGTTGACCCTCCTCCCTTGGTCAACACAGACACAAAACTCTTCACGGTGCAAGAGGTAGAGATGGGTATCAAGAAGTTGGGCGCTGGAAAAGCAAAAGACTTATATGAACTCCAAGCAGAGTATCTAAAGTGGGGCTTAAAATTTCTTTCACCTCACATCACAAAAATTTTCAACAACATCTTACAACAGGGGTTCCCCACAGATTGGACAACTAGTATGGCAATACCTCTTTTCAAGAGTGGTGACGTCAATAATCCCTCCAATTATAGAACCATAATGATAAACCCCTTGTTTGCAAAGTTATTTGGAAGCATGTTGGAAAAGAAAATCAGCAAGTGGGCAGAAGAAAGAGATAAACGTGCTAAAGGGCAAGCAGGTTTTAGACCTAAACATTCCACAGTTGATCATTGTATAACTTTAAGGCACATCATTGAAAAAGGTTGGGAAAAAAGGAAGAAGTTTTTTGTTGCTTTGTTGATTTCAGAAAAGCCTTTGACACGGTTCCTAGGGATAAGCTTTGGGGTAGAATGGAGGAACTCGGGGTTCCCAAGCATTTGAGAGCAGCTGTGCATAGGTTGTATGAAGAGGTGAAAATCAAAATCAGAACTTCAGCTAGCATTTCTGAAAGTTTTAGAAGCGATATTGGGGTCAAGCAAGGTTGCCCATTGTCTCCTTCCCTTTTTGGGTTATATATTGACAAGCTTGAAGAGTGGCTAAATTCGCAAGGGGGTGACGGTATCCATTTGGGCAAGTTCGTTATCAGGCTTCTTTTGTACGTAGATGACCTTATATTGATTGCTAATTCGGCTCTTGGTTTGCAAGAGCATTTACATTCCCTTGAGCATTTTTGTAGAAGGGTTGGGATGCAAGTCAATATTAGCAAAACAAAAGTAGTGGTTTTCTCTAACAAAAGAAAGCATAACCAACATAAGTTCTATTTTGAAGGCAACATTCTAGAAGAAGTTGCAGACTACAAATACCTCGGAATTGAATTCAACAGAAATTTAAGTTGGGATGGTTGTAGAAAGAAAAGAACTTTAGGGGGTTGGAAAGCATTTTATGCTCTTCAAAACAGGTGTAGAGAGGCAGAGCTGTGGGACTGGAAAACCACCCTAACTCTTTTTTGGCTTCTAGTGATTCCGGTGATTCTTTACGGTTGTGAACTATGGGCCAGCAGCACAACCAAGATGCAGTGGAAACAAATTGAGAAAATTCAGAAACGTTTGATTACAAACAAATTCAAAATTAAAAGTGCAGTTCCTTATGCTATCATGTTAAGTGAAACAGGGGCTGCTCCTATTGAAGCAATTGCTATGGTGCGAGTCATAAGGTATCTAAAAAAAATTGAGCAAATGGAAGAGGATAGATGGCCTAAGGTTGTGTTTAGTGACAGATTGTGCAAAAGACAGAAGACTTGGATGCGGAAAAATAACAAATGGTTTAGTAAATGGGGTATTTGCTTGAGCATGTGTCCTACGAACAGTAAAGAGATAAAAACTTTTGTTATGGATAAATTCGACAAACATACTTGGAAGAAAGAGCTAGAGAGAAAGAAGAAATACTACATAGAAGAGTTTAACCCCACGCATAACCATCAACAAAAGGCATACATAGGGGCTAATATTTCTTGGAGATCTAAAATTATTATCGCTCAATTAAGGACTAATTCTCATCAACTCCGTTGTGAAACAGGGCGCTGGAAAAGGCCAAAAGAAATGTGGGAAGAAAGAGTATGTATTTTTTTCTCCTCCAGAAAAGTGGAAACAGAAAAACATTTCATTCTAGAATGTGAGGCCTTCAAGGACACCAGAGAAAACTATGCAGGTATTCTGGCAGCTAATTCTTGGGATAATCTATTCAGCGAAGAGTTTTTCGATAAGCTGGGAGTGTTCATTGTAAAACTTCACAGGAAAAGGGCCGAATACAAGAGTCAGATAGAGAAGCAATCTGTCCCATAGGCTATTTTTAGCCTCGTGGACATTAAAAATTCTTTCTTTCTTTCTTTCTCTTCTGGAATTAGCTCTGCACCCCTTACCGTTTTTCGCTCTTCTGGAATTAGCTCTGCACCCCTTAGGGGTTTTAACTCTGGCGTTTGCCTTTGACTTGCGATGCTACCTTTGCTCTGTTAAAGCCAGAAGAGGACAATATGGTAGAGGGATCTCCGGTTAGTTGCAGGGTATGTTAGAGCAAAGGCACAAGACGAAAATATGGCAGAGGGACCCTCCAGTCAGTTGCAGGGTATGTTAGAGCAAAGGCACAAGACGAAAATATGGCAGAGGGAACCTCCGGTCAGTTGCAGGGTAGGGTATGTTATTTCTCTGCATTTCTGGTTATGTGTTTTTATATATCTATTCTGGACCCCCCTTAACCTTTTTGCTGGAAGTTTTTCAACGATGTTATCTTACATGGGAGGGTTCCAAGGCATCAAGATCTCTCATTGCTCTTGCGTTCGCAAACCCCAGAGCTTTATTGTCTCCTGTGTTTTTCTTTTTCATATTTATTTAATTACTCTAGCTGGCTGGTTATACTCTTCCTGCGGCAGAAATTTTCAGGAGAATTTAATCTAAATATTTTCCTTGCGCCTTAGCAGTTGCCGTTGCCCACGGGAGGAGACATATTGCAAAATTTTCGAGCATGCTAAAGGTATTTGAGACTTGAAGAGATATTTTCAGTTCTTCGAGGATCACCTGGAGCAGCTTCTAGCAACACTAGATTTGTTTGTATTTGGTTTTCTGGAATGCGTTCTTCTAACCTGTTTGGGCTCTGTTTGCATTTGTTTTTCTGGAATGCTTTCTTCTTGCTGTCTGTTGGTTAAACTTGTCTGGTATTAGGGCTACATTTACACATACAGAAATACATTAATTTCAACTTTATAAACACATTTATAATATGTGTTTGTTTCTCCAAGTTGCAAGGCCATGATACTGGTTTTGTGTTTGAATTATTTATTCAGCAAAGCAAAGCTAAGCTAAGCTAATCTATGTTTTAACATGCAAGAAATTGTAAAGCTATTAACATCCAAGAAATGGTACAGAAACATGCACATGAATAGCTAAAAGGAAATCAAATACATAACCACTATCATAGCTTTGCTTTGCAGGGTGCACAACTATGTTTTACCATGCAAGAACTTGTACAGAAACATGCATATGAATAGCTAAAAGGAATTCAAATACATAACCATTATCATAGCTTTGGGTGCAAAGCTATGTTTTACCATGCAAGAAATTGTAAAGCTGTTAACATCCAAGAAATTGTACAAAAATATGCACATGAATACCTAAAAATAATTCAAATACACCCTCCTGTGGGAATTCGCAACTCAATTGTGATATTCCACCTGAGATTTTATTTTTGGATTTACTTAATGTAGCTTTCATATAAATGCCAAGGCCATGATTGTGGTTTTGTGTTTGAATTCTTGGTTCACCAAAGCCAAACTATTAACATGCATGCAATTGCACAGAAACATACACATGAATAGTTAAGCTTTCGTGAGAAAAGAATTCAAATACATAACCAATATCATAGCTTTGCTTTGGGTGCCAACTGCCAACCCTCCTGTGGGACTTCACAGCTCAATTGTGGCTTTAGTTAATGTAGCCTTCATATAAATGCCTAGTTCAAATGCATAAAACATTATCATAGCTTTGGGTGCCAACTGCTAACCCCCCTGTGGGACTTCACAGCTCAATTGTGGATTTACATATAAATGCCTGATTTATATGATGTAAAGTTTCTAAGAACCAATCAAATTTAAACAACAGTACTTAGCTTTAGTGCATGTTTAGATGCATATGCAGTTAGCTTTAGTGCAGGTTTAGATGCAGATGCAGTTAACAGTACTTAGCTTTAGTGCATGATTAGATTCGGATGCAGTTAGCTTTAGTGCAAGTTTAGTGCAAGTTTAGATGGAGATGCAGTTATCTTTAGTGTATGTTTAGATGCAGATGCAGTTAATTTAATTTAGTTCATATAGTTAAGAAATAATAAAATTTAAATATTGTTTAAAGATATAATATATTTAAGTGCTTACATGCAGTTAAGAAATAAGTTAAGTTTAACTTAGTGTAAGCTTACTTAAGTGTTTGCATACATTTAAGAAGTAATAAAAATTAAATATTTTTAATGCCATTTAAATATATTTTAAAATTTAAATGTTTTTAATACTATTTAAATCCTATTTTTTAACTGTTTACATGCACTTAAGAAATAAATTAAGTTTTAATTTAGTGTAAGCTTACTTAAGTGTTTACATACACTTGAGAAATAATAAAATTTAAATGGAAATTTTTTATTTTTATTTTTAAATTTAGATTTACTTAGTTTTAGTGCTGGCATACAGTGAAATAATAAAATTTAAATGTGTTTTTTTTAGATTTAGATTTAGTTAGTTTTAGTGCTTCAGTTAAGTTTAATTTAAATTTAATTGGGTTATGTGTTTAATTTTCTCATCACTATTGAATATAAAAGTCATTCTTTTTTCCAATTTTATTTTCTCAATTTTTACAAATATATGCATTTATTCTCCAACTAAATTTTTCCCTCTATGCAAACTCTAATAATCTAACATATAAATTTCTATAACAACAATAAACTCTAATAATTTAACACACAAATTTCTATAACAATAGATTTTCAATATTTCAAATTTTATAATTTTTTTTTATAATATAAATTCTCAATTTTTAAAACATTTCTCAAATTAAAATTTTATTAATAAAATAAAATTATTTAAAATTTAGTGATTTCATAATTTAATTTCTACCACTAAGTTGCCTTTATAAAGTTCAACCTCAAACTTTAATAAAAATTAAAGTAAGTACAATTATTTAAAATTTAGTAATTTCCTAATTTAATTTAGGAAATAAAGTTTAACCTCAATCTTTAATAAAAATTATACCAGGTATTATTTACAAAAAAATCTTTATCTAGTTAAATTAAATAAGCATAAGTGAATAGAGTCACATACAGTTCTATGCTTCTATAAAATTTAACCTCAGCCACATACAATTCTATGCTTCTATAAAATTTAACCTCAATCTTTAATTTTAATAAAAACTAGACCAAGTATTATTTATTTACAAAAAGTCCTTATCTAGTTAAATTAAATAAGAAAAGTGAATAGAGCCACATACAATTCTACACTTTATAGATTTAAATTTGCAAAAAGTCTATCTCACTATAATAAATAAACATATATATTTAAACACCATATATATTTAATGTCTATGGAACTATTAATTATGATTATAATTTACTTTATACAAATCTTAAAATAATAACACCATTTTAATTGAGATAAAATCTTATATTTCTTAAAAATTATTTTCTAAACACTTTATTGAAATTGCAACAAAAATAATTTATAGGGTTTTCAAATTATCAAAATTACAACTTAAAGTTAAGGAATTTAGATGGAGTTAGTAAGAATTTCTTGGTATCCATGGTCCTTAAAATTAGATGTGTGTGGATATCCATTTTCATTAAAAATAAAATAATGTTTTTTTTTTCAATCATGTAAAAAATTGAACATTAAATGTTTGTTAATATCTATTTTTATTAAAAATAAAATAATGAGTTTTTTCTTTTGAAATGTGTAAAAATTTGAATATATTTAATTTAGATTTATATTTTAATAAACCTCCTTACAACAAGGACCTCGATACAACATGGAGATTTGAACCTTGAACGTTTTCTCAACACTCACATTATTCAATCACCACTAGGATACCCCAATTGATATTAAGATATTTTATTCCCCAATAGGGGCGTGAATGACATTGATAAGGGTCCCTTAGGGGCTAAGCCCGCCACCTTAGCACATGATGTGAATTTATGATTAGGGAGCATTGTTATCCCCCAACATGCAATGACACCAAATGGTCACCTTTTGTTATAAATTAGCTCCTACCATGATGTTTTGGGCATTCTTTCAAGACTTGAGCAGAGGAGGTGAAATCCAGACCTAGACCTTTACCTCCCTGTTGGTGGTGGAAATATTATACACTAATGTTGAGGTCTTGTGGATGTGGTGATGAGAGGGAATTAAAGCTGGGTTTGTGAAGTTATGTCTTGGATTCTATTCATAGAGGTTCACAGCCTATTGAGACACTCCTCCTTTGAGGGTCATTTTCTCCCTAATCTTGTTTTTCTTCCATGTTGTTTTCCAAGCTCATTTATCTAGGGATTATGGAATCCTGTATGTGGATTGGGAGGGTTGTGAGTAGTGCTTGTGTTTGTTCTCTAACTATCTCTTATTTAATGTCTGCCTTGAGAAAGTTTGGTATGAAAATGTCTATGCTTGACTTCTTTGATGGTCTAGGGTTTCTCGGGGAAATGTTTTGGGACTGGTTAAACATCTCTCCATGCTCCTCAGATATCCTAATTCTAAGAGTTATTATAAATTTTCCCTTCTCGAAATCCCATAGCTTTGTTTTTGGTTAATTGAGTGTGGGTATGTTGGTTCTAATTCTCAAGTATCAACTTCAATGGGGGTTGAGATGGTGAGCCCTTCAAATGGCATGGTCTATTTGATGAGTCTAGACCATGAATCTTTAAGGTCTTGTCAAATCCCTGGGGAAGTTCTTGTTGGTGCATTCTACTATTTCTTTGCAAGTGGTGGAAGTTATAGCAACTGCTACAAGTGTGACCCATCTATTTCCTTCATGCTGTCTGACAAAAACATGTGTTGTAGGCCGGAAGTGGGGGAAGCAACCCACAAGGCCAACAGACAAGGAGTATTTTCACCCAGGGTTTTGTTGGTACATATTTTAATGTTATGCCACCTGAGACAAGAAGATAAATTTGTAGGTTGAAAACCTAAGATGGGGTGGAGAGGCCATCCCACTAGGATTTTGAAATTATGAATGAGGTATCTGCTTGTATTATGAACCGTAGTCACACCACAGGATGGAATAAGAAGTATTTGAACTCATTGGCATTACACACTAGATGAAAAATCTATTGGGGTTGGCTTTGAAGGACAAAAAGGTTGAGATTTTTAATGTCTTTACCTCCTTGGGATACATTAAAATATCGTTTGGAAACCAACACTCCACCTTGGATAGGCTAGATGCAAGGATTGCCCATGTGGATGGACACTTGTAATGCAACTATGGCATTATTGTACCTCTAGGATCAAGTGTCATAGACCCAACTCCCATTTCATCTTCTTAGTCTAAATGGTTCACTTGTATGTAGGTAATTTAGTTCTCTATTATCTATGGTTTGGATAGTCTAGTAATAACAAATTTTGTAATATCTTTGTAATATGGATCTACTTGCATGGCCAATTTTTGTACGAAAGTTTATTTAGAAATTTTACAAATAAAAAACACAACATTAAGATATTTTATAATTAGTTAAAATATTAATTTATAAATCATTGAAAATGAAAGAAAGTGAAATTATATTCAAGAAAATTGTTTCATATTTTAAAATAGATTATAAGTGGATCATAGTTTCACAATAAAAATAATACACTTGAATTTAGAAATCTCCTAACATAAAAAACAAATATGAGATGAAAAATAATTTTATAATAAAGATATGTGAATGTCAAATAGAAATATTTGAAATAAAATTCGGAGTTTCATTAAACTTGCCGAACATTTTATTAGGTGAGAGAAACTTAAAATTAAAAATGACATTTTTGAAATTACAAGTTCAAATGATACTGCAAGGTTTGAAGGTTTTAACATAATTAATTTGTTTTTCTTATTTTCAAATTGTATATTCTAATTTATTGTATAGTCAATATATAATCAATAATTGACTTGTATAGTCAATTTAAAAATAAAATGAAAACTAAAAATATTGAAAGGGATTTTAAAAAATTGAAGTTTTTGTTGTTTTTGAATTCCAAACAACCAAGATGGTTATGCCAAAGCTAAATCCGAAGCAAGAAAATCAACAAATATGTGGGTTAAATTTTTAAGCTAGCAAAAAAATTATAAATTCTAAGAACACACAAACATTATCTTTACCACATTCCATTTTAAGACATATAAACCAACTACTTCTCAACCTTTTACAAAACATAATTTTTAACATTATAAAGTTTCTTTAACATCTAAATACCTAGTTCTTTCTCAGACATGGTCAATGCTTCCTATACCATATTTTTATGCAAACTTGCTAGTGGTATTTGTATTATACTCGGAAACCACACACACACACACACACACACATATTAGTTTGATGCCTCATCCATGACCCTTGAGTCTTTTGAGCATCGTTTCAAGCCTAACTCCCTTAATTTTCTCTCTCAACCATGGTCAAGGACTTGAGAATCTTTCATTATGTACAAATCCTCCTAATGGGTTCCATATCCCTTTTATAGGTCAAAAATATAATAGATATGGTTAATGTGGTGGTTTAAGGCCTCAAATATGATTCCTAAACTCTAGGATTTTTTTTAGGGCCTAAATTTTGATTTCATATGAACTCATATTATATAGGTGTATTGAAAGACAAATGTAACACATCTTCATGCATTATTGGGGATCATTTTAGATAGAACCATTTTTTCTTTTGTTAATCGTTGATGCAGTTTGTACTTACTTGTTTGATTAAGATTTCCCATAGTATGATTTTAATGTATCCATTATACTTATATTCTTGATGCAACCCCTACATGATTACCCAACAATTCAAGGTGAAGTGATTGAAGCAATTTACGTCAAATCCATGATTAAAGAGATAATCATACCCCATATTTTACCCATAATATAAACATTGCACATGCCACTAGAAATTCATGATGTTACTATGCAAATAGATACTTGGTTATGTTGAGAAGCTTATTATATAATTATAGCTATTAAGAATTTATGTTCATTTTTAAAATTATACAACTATTTGGTACTTTTAATACATTGAAATATATTATTAGAATGCATGTATATATTTTTTACAATTTCCAATTGTTGACAAGTTCCATCATTGATGCCAAGCTCATGGGGAGTTTGTTGGTGTGATAGCCCTCTCAGAGAGATTTCCAATGTTATATGGAACTTAGCATAACTCCCAAGGAATGAAAAAAAACATGAGGTTGTTCCAAATCATCAAGGTTCCAAGATATTTAGCCATCTCAGCATTGGGAATTTGGGCCCATCCGGGGTGCACCAAGGCATCACCCATATAGGATCGAGTGCCAGAGACCCAACTCCCATTTCATCTTCTTAGTCTGAATGATTCTCTTACATGTAAGCTATTTAGTTCTTTGTTATCTATGGTTTGGATAGTCCGGTAATAATGTATTTTGTAATCTCTTTTATAATCTAGATCTAGTTGCAAGGCCTATTTTTTGGACAAATATTCATTTAGGAAAGTTATGGTCATTGGGAACCTTGGTAGCCCAAGAAATACAAAAATATTTTCTTTGTTGAATAGATGCTACAACCATGTATATGTGATCATTTTTTTTAGTAAAATAAAGTATTAATTTATAAAAAAAACACGACATTAAGATATTTTATAATTATTTAAAATATTAATATAAAAACCATTGATAATGAGTCAAGAAATTGAATTTATATTCAAGAAAACTGTTTCATATTTAAAAATAAATTATAAATGAATATTAATTTCACAATAATAATAACAAAGTTGAATTTAGAAATATCATAAGAGATAAAGAAAATATCATATGAATAAGAATTTTATATGAAAGTATGTGAATGCCAAATAGAAATATTTGAAATAAAATTCAGAGTTTCATTAAATTTGTCACATAATTTATTGGGTGAGATAAAAATATAAAGTTAAAAATGACATTTTTTAAATTATAAGTTCAAATGATACTGTAAGGTTTGAAGGTTTTAACACACACACACACACACACAAAGATATATATATATATATATTTTCAAATTATATATTTTAGTTTATTGTAATGTAGTATATTTAGATTTTATATAGTCAATATATAATCAATAATGGAGTTGTATAGTCAAGTTAAAAATAAAATGAAAATGAAAATTATTGAAAGGGGTTTTAAAAAAATTGAAGTTTTTGTTATTTTTGCATTCCAAAATCCAAGTTCGTTATGCCAAAGCTAAATCCAATGCAAGAAATTCAAAAAATACGTGGGTAAAACATTTTAGGCTAACAAAACAATTCTAAATTCTAAGAACCCAAAAACACTATTTTTACCACATTTCATTTTAAAACATACAAACCAACTACTTCTCATTTTTTTACAAAACATATTTTTTAACACTATAAAGTTTCTTTAACGTCTAAATACCTAGTTCTTACTCAAACATGGTCAATGCGTCCTATCCCATATTTTTATGCAGACTTACTAGTGGTATTTGTATTCCATTTTGAAACCAAATGTATGACATTTTGATGCTGCATCCATGACCCTTGAGCCTTGTCAGCTTCGTTTAGAGCCTAAATCCATTAATTTTCTCTCTCAACCATGGTCAAGGACTTGCGAATAATTCATTATGCATAAATCCTCCTAATGGGGTCCATATCCCTTTTAGAGGTAAAAAATCCAATTGTTTGGTTAATGTGGTGGTTTAAGGCCTCAAATATGTTTCCTCAGCTCTAGGATTTATATTTAGGGCCTAAATATTGATTGCATATGAGTTCATACAATATAGGTATGGTGAAAGGTAAATGGAACACATGTCTTCATCCATTATGGGGTGTCATTTTAGTGAGGGGTTGTTTTTCTATTTTTTAATCATTAATGTAGTTTTCACTCACTTGTTTGATTAAGTTTTCTCATAGTATGATCATAATGTATCCACTATACTTATATTTTTTATGAAAACCCTACATGATTACCCAACAATTCAAGGTGAAGCGATTGAAGTAATCTATGTCAAATCCATGATTAAAGAGACAATCATACCCCATATTTTACACATAATATAGATATTGCACATGCCACGAGAAATTGAATATGTTATTATGCAAAGAGATACTTGGTTATATTGAGAATATTATTATATATGTATAGCTATTAAGCATATAGGTTCATTTTTAAATTTACGCAACTATTTGGTACTTTTAATACATTGAAATATATTAGTGTAATGCATGCGTAAATTATTGACAATTGGCAATTGTTTTCATTAATGTCTATCTCAAGGGGAGTTTGTTTGTTTGATAGACCTCTCAGAGATATTTACAATGGTATATGGAACTTAGCATAGCTCCCATGGAATGAAGAAAAACATGAGTTTGTTCCAAATGACCAAGGTTCCAAGGTATCTAAACATTTGGGCACTCGAGCCCATTTGGGGTGTGCTAAGGCATCTGAGCATCAAAGCCTCTATGAGAGCAACATGAAAACAATCCAATCCAAAATTTTACATAGCCAAAGATAAGATGGACCCCAATATGGTATGGAAACACACACGAAGATAGATGGTAGTGAAAGAGGGGTTGACATCGAAAACAAGTGACATGTTGATGGCATGGAAACTTGAGGTGAGGACACATGACATATGGATTCAACTCCTTTGGGTGGTCGAAGTTACACATGGTAGTACATGTGGCGCTAGGTGGAAATGACATGGAACGAATGGTGACATGAAAATTTATGGTCAGGACACGTGGTAGGTAGATTTGAAATTTTTGGGTGGCCATGTGGCCCTTTTTCAAGTGACATGTGACAATGACATGGCATGCTAGATGGTTGATAGATGACATGATGGTGACATGGAATGACAAGTAGAAAAGAGATGATGTGGAAAGTGATGTGGTAGTGACATGGAAAATGATGAGGTGGGCCTCAATATTTGTGCCCATACACAATTTTGTAAACTTCCTAATGTTAAATAATTTGATGTTTTTAAATGATTTTGGAGTCTAGAGGTGAAAAACAAGTTAGGAATTTAGGGGTTGTGCAAATATTTGGCCACTGAAGTGGGAACCAGGTACTGAATCCCTAGATCCATTTGGATGAAAATTTTAAAAGTGTTATTTGTCTATCCGACCATCCAGTGGTAAGGCGTCAAGTGTGAAGGATGTGGGGACCAGATCTTAGATATTCAGATCCATGCCTTAGCGCCACTATCAAGGTGAAGGTGGGCTCCATCACATGTTTATATTTTATTCAAGATGCAAGGCGTGGTGCAATTTTGGTGCAAAGGGAAGTGGGGATAAAATACCAAATCACTTAATTCATCGAGTTGTGAGGATCTTTAGGCTTGGACTACATATGGTTATCCATTGTATTGGAAATTGGTCATGCTTGCAAACACCTGGATATTATATTTAGTAGGGAAAAAATGTATAAGTACCTACTAGGTGTAAGCCATTAGTGCTTGCTCTCAGTTATATTCTTTGGGTACCTTAAAAATTAAGGGTTGAGATTGGAAATTTGGTGTTTTAGGGATGCCTAAAATTAAAAGCACCTAAAATAAAAGGAATTCGTAGAAATCAAACAATGTGAAAATCCAAGTATCTAATTATGAAGGAATAAATATTATTGTAGAAAAAAAATATTGTGGAAATTTGTGAGAGGGAGAAAAATTTCATAAAATTTATATAATTTTAGTTTATGGTTGGGCAAAGAGAGAGAGAGAGAGCATGAGATTACTTGGTAGAGGTTGAAACTACTAAATTTCATAAATATGAAACAGATAAGAGACAATGTGTGCAGAGGCAAGCTAAGTAGAGGTTAAATGTGGAGATTGTCTAAGATATAAAGTTGATGTGTACAGGAAAATTTTTGGTCTAGAATGTTCAATATTTATTTGGTCAAAAGGAGATGGGTCCACGTGCAGAATTATGAAGGATCTTTTTTAATATGATTTAAATCCATTTGAATAAAAGATCGGGAGAAAGAGAGGGTTATTCAAAGAGAAAAAAGAAGAAGATTGGAATAAATATTAATGTTTGCTATAGTCCCGTGGTGGAAACTCAATTAGTGATCCAAGTAATGTGAGTCCTGAGAAAATTGAGATATCTAAGATTCAAATCCCCCAGTTGTGATGCGGTTTGTGGAGAGGAGGATAAGTCATAGACCCCTAGAGGTTTACTAGTAGCTACATGTCAAGTAGATTGTTGGGTTCCTCTAGGATACAACCCCCATGCAACCCCTGTGACTACTCTTTGTGCAACATACACCATGTGGGGATATTCGTGTAAAGAATGTAACATGTGCTTGCCAACATAAACATTAATTTCTCTAAAGGAAGCAATGTGAATTACTCCAATATTAATACAACCTGAATTTTAATAAGACTTTTAACTTGGAATTTGATCCCTCAAGAAGAGGTATAACTTGCAGTATTGATACAAGAAGGATTCTCTTTGGCATTCACCAGTAAGAAATTATGTTACCACAATTTTGAAAAATACTCATATGAGAAGTAAATGATGGTTATGATTCATGAAATGGAGAATTAGTGACCATATCTCAAAGGGAAGTGTTTTTACATCCAATCGAACCATCATATTCTAAAAATATTCATCGAAAAAACAATTTTCTTCGCTAGAGAAACCTAAATTGGTCACCAAGATGTTGGGATATGATTATAAGATCATATATAAGAAGGGAAAAGAGAATGTTGTGGTTTATGCCTTATCAAAAAAATTTGAAGAGGATGCATGCAAAATCCTTGTTTTATCTTTTCCAAGTCCAAGATGGCTTGATAAAGCTCATAATTAATGGATAGAGAACAATACTTTAAGGAATCTCATCCAAAAACTTCAGACATATATGGATCCTTGTAAAAATTGTTCATAGAAATTAGATACATTGTCATACAAATGGAACATTAGTTTGGCATATGATTCAATCTTAAAATAAAAAGTTTTTGAGGAGATACATGTGGATGAATAATTTTTTTGAGTTACACCCTTATGAATCCTTGGCTGGCTAGGCCAAGAACTTAGATACTATGTTTGGTTTATAGCCTAATTAAACTATGGTACAACTTCAAAGTAACAAGAGACAAAATAAAAACTTTATCAAACCATAATAGTATTTACACATTTAAAAGAAAAAATATATACAGGAATGCAATGATAAACTTGGTAGTAACTGCAATTATTAGATTTGTAAAGCCAAACTCACTAACATAACTATATTCATGTTGTGGAATAATATATGTTATTGCCTTCGCTTAAAATAACCACTAGAGAAATTTTGAGGTAAAAAAAGGGCCTTAACGAAAAAATGTTCAACCAAAATCAACTTTATAAGAACCACTAGGATTGAGGATGATGATGTCAACCGTGAGGGATGATTCACCCTTTTTGGAGTAAAAACGTAAAAAAATAAAAAAAAAAACAAAACTTTTTTAGCTCATATTTTCAAATTATCCCAATACGAATTTACTCAATTTTGAGTAGAGGCACTCGTTAGATGTGGAATTTAATTCCTCATCCAAGGAGTACCCATGTTTCATACTTTTGACAAACCCTACTACATGAAAAATAATGATTGCAATCAATTTTTTTTCATGTATTTTTTTTTTTTTTCATGTAGAGTCCATCGAAAGTATGCAACATGGGTACTCCTTGGGTGAGGAATTAAATTCTACATCCAACGAGTACTCATGCTCAAAATTTGAGTAAAGCAGTAGGGACATAAGTTGAAAATATGAGTTGAAAAAATAGTTTTTGTTTTTTCCCCTCTAAAAATTGATGATGTAATATAATATTATTTTATTATTTCCACTATTATTTTATAATACTCCTTAGGAGGCACATTTAATACCTCAAAATTTCCCTAATGATTCCATCAAGAACAAAATTAAAATGTACAATGTATAGGTAGCCACAATCAAGAAAAGGAAAACATAAACAATAGAAATAGTACAGAAGAAGCAATAAGCAATAAATGATCCTTCATTAGGTGCTTTAAAGAACAATGTTTAGATATTATGATAACAAACTTGGAAAATCATAGTCTACATGAGGGACTTCTTAACTAATTTCCCCATTTACCATAAGGGACTTCCTATCTAATTTTCCCATTTACCAGACCATATTGGTCAAATTCTAGCAACCACAAACAATAACTAAATTAGACTTGTTACAATGAACTTAAAAGTGTGTTTACATACTAGCATGCTACTGCAAGAAGAGCCAATATCAATATTGACAAAATTGCAATAGTTACAAATTATCAGTGGCTAAAATGTATGATACCTCTCACAACAAGACATGTTATTGACCTCAATTTATGTTGTTTTTTAAAATAAACCTCGTAGATTAAAGTTTGTAAGTAACAAATATCTAAACACAGTAACAAACACCCAAATGAGGAATAGAACTATGTCATACCAACTTGCATTACAATTAAGAGATCTTGTCTTCCTTTAACGGGTCTGTATTTGTAATCATAATCTTTGAAAATTGTTTCATAACTATTTTTTTTTCAATTAAAGTAATTAACATTGTGGATTAATTAATGCTCAATTAATTATTATAATGTAATAAAATATGGGTTTTCTCTTAAAAATAGGGAGTGACTCAAAAAGAGGACTCACATCCATCAACATTTGAACTCATAATAATTTAAATACCAAACACATAACAATCATGATATATTCAAATGATACTACAAGGTTTGAAGTGTTGGAAATACTGAGAGAGGGGTGGGGGAGGGGGAGGGGGGGGGGGGATCGCACTTTAGCAATTGGGTCACTTTTAAATATTTTGAGAGCATTAGTTAATTTTCAATTATTCTTAATGTTTATACAGTAACAACGGTAAACAAGAGAACACAATAGGCACACGAATTTTAGGTGGAAAACCCCCTCCGAGTCAAAAACCACCGAGAGTTTTTCTAATAAATTATTTAATCTTCAACCCCAACTAAAATGAAAGTTACAACTTCCTAGAATTCTATAAAAGCATTATTTTCCAGCTCCCACTGGAAGGATGTCCCAATGCCCCAGTTTCTTCAGTAGTCAAGTGAATGGATGCCCCGACATCCTAGACCGACCTACCACCCTGAAGTCTTCATAGGCTCCAACCTATAGGTGACTTCATGCACCAACCTAACACCTCCATGCCACCCTATAATGATCAAAAATAAGATAAGAGTGTGGACTCCCATACCAGGGACAATGATCCACGATACAATATCATTCAAAATGATTTTATTGAACTAGACTAATCACCCAATCACATTATGACCTACAACCCAACCATAACATTATCCAAAAATGACTCTTATACCTCCCAATAATGCCTCTTAAACTCTAAGCAGATTGACTCTTTTACAATTTTACAATGATGATTTTTACAACACTGACTTTTGGCACGACCTTAATACTTGACTTGACACTGCTTCTTGGATCACTAGTAGCTGTTAAGGTACTGTTGTGCTTGCTTCAAGTAATGGTGCTTTGGTGTTGCATTTCCTTCTAGTAAATGTTTGAGTTGTCGTATTGTGTCCTCCTTCCTACACATGAATTAATGAACAATACCCAAACCAATATACAAACCAAATACTTAGAATATCGTGCAAAACATATGTCAGAGAAATATTCAAAATTCAAATGTAGATACGTTCAACATCTATGAACAAAACCCAAAGAAACATACATACAAAATACTTACACTATCCTGTAAAAACACATGTAAGAGATGATATTCAAATTAAAATGCAAACACTAATCATTCATATAATCAATAATTGACTTGTATAGTCAATTTAAAAATAAAATGAAAACTAAAGATATTGGAAGGGATTTTTTAAAATTGAATTTTTTGTTGTTTTTGCATTCGAAACAACCAAGATGGTTATGGCAAAGCTAAATCCAAAGCAAGAAAATTATCAAATATGTGGGTAAAATATTTTAAACTAGAAAAGAAATTATAAATTCAAAGAACACACAAACACTATTTTTACCACATTCCATTTTAAGACATACAAACCAACTACTTCTCATCCTTTTACAAAATATAATTTTTAACACTATAAAGTTTATTTAAGATCTAAATACCTAGTTCTTCCTTAGACATGGTCAATGCTTCCTATCCCATATTTTTATGCAAACTTACTAGTGGTATAATTTGTATTACACTCAGAAACCATATATATATGTATGTATGACAGTTTGATGCCACATCTACAACCCTTAAGACTTGTTAGCGTCGTTTAGAGCCTAACTCCCTTAATTTTCTCTCTCAACCATGGTCAAGGACTTGAGAATCTTTCATTAGGAACAAATCATCCTAATAGGTTCCATATCCCTTTTATATGTCAAAAATCCAATAGATATGTCTAATGTGGTGGTTTGAGGCCTCAAATATCGTTCCTAAGCTCTAGGATTTTTATTTAGGGCCTAAATATTGTTTTCATATGAAAACATATAATATAGGTGTAGTGACAGGAAAATGTAACACTTCTCCATGCATCATGGGGGATCAGTTTAGACAAAACCCTCTTTTCTTTTGTTAACAGTTAATGCAGTTTGTACTAACTTGTTTGATTAATTTATCACATAGTATGATCTTAATGTATCTATTATAGTTATATTCTTGATGCAACCCCTACATGACTACCCAAAAATTCATGGTGAATTTATTGAAGCAATCTATGTCAAATCCATGATTAAAGAGACAATAATACACCATATTTATTCCATAATATAAACATTGCATATTCCACTACAAATTGATGATGTTATTATGCAAAGAGATACTTGGTTATATTTAGAATATTATTATATAAGTATAGCTATTAAGAATTTAGGTTCATTTTTAGAATTATACAACTATTTGGTACTTTTAATACATTGAAATATATTATCAGAATGCATGTGTAAATATTTTACAGTTGGAAATTGTTGACAAGTTCCATCATTGATGTCAATATAATGGGGAGTTTTTTGGTCTGATTTCCCTCTAAAATAGCTTTACAATGGTATATGGAACTTAGCATAACTCCCAAGGAATGAAGAAAAACATGAGGTTGTTCAAAATGATCAAGGTTCCAAGGTATCTAGCCATTTTGGAATTTGGTATTCAGGCCCATCTAGGGTGCACCAAGGCATCCCAGCATCAAAGACTTTGGGAGAGAAATATGAAACAACCAAATCTCATATTTCACACAACTAAAATATGGGCCCCAGTATGGCATGGAAGCACACATGGAAATAGGTGGTAGTAAGAGAGTGGTTGACATGGAAAACAAGTGACATGTTGATGGCATGGAACCTTGAGGTGAGGACATGTGACAGATGGATTCAATTCCTTTGGGTGGTAAAAGTCACACATGGTAGTACAGGTGGTGCTAGGTGGCAATGACATAGAATGAATGATGACATGACACTATGTGGTCATGACATGTGGTAGGTGTATTTGACATTTTTGGGCGGCCAAGTGGCCCTTTTTCAAGTGACATGTGGTAGTGACATGGCATGACAGGTGGCTAAGAGATGGAATCATGGTGACATAGTGTGATGAGTGGTAGAGAGAGGATGTGGAAAGTGATGTGGCATTGACATGGAAAATGATGTGGTGGGCCTCAAGATTTGTGCCAAGGAGCAATTTTTTAAACTTCCTAGTCTTAAATAATTTAATATTTTTAAACGATTTTGGAGTCTAGAAGGAAAAAGAAATATAGGCATTTGGAGTTGTGCAAGTCTTTGGTCATTAAAGTGGGAACCAAATGCTAAATTCGTAGATCCATTTGGATGCAAATTTTAAAAGTGTTATTCGTCCATTCAGCCATCCAATGCCAAGGCGTCAAGTGTGAATGATATGGGGACCAAACCTTGAATACTCAAATCCATGCCTTAATGCCACTATCAAGGTGAAGGTGGGATCCATCACATGTATATATGTTATTCAAGTGGGTACGCATCCAATGGTGCATTTTTGGTGCTAAGGGAAGTGGGGATAAAATACCAAATCCAATTCATATAGAAGTGAGGATATTTGGGCTTGGACTACATATGGGTATCCACTGCCTTGAAAATTGGTCCTGATTGCAAACACTTCAATGTTATATTTAATATGAAAAAATTGTATATTGTAAAATTCCAAATTGCATAGGTCCAAGGCTAAGCACCTACTAAGCTTAAGACATTAGTGATTCAATTAAATTCTCTGGGTACCTTAAAAATCAAGCGTTGAGATTGGAAATTTGGTGTTTTAGAGATGCCTAAAATTAGAAGCACAAGATATAAAATAAATTAGTAGAAATCAAACGATGTGAGAAGCCAAGTATCTCATATTCTCACGATTATGAAGGAAGATATATTGTTGTAGAAAATCAATATTGTGGAAGTTCATGAGATGTGGAAAAGTTGCATAAAATTTATATAAGTTGAGTTTATGATTGGGTAAAGAGAGAGAGAGAGATGTAGAAAAGTTGCATAAAATTTATATAAGTTGAGTTTATGATTGGGTAGAGAGAGAGAGAGAGATGTAGAAAAGTTGCATAAAATTTATATAAGTTGAGTTTATGATTGGGCAGAGAGAGAGAGAGAGAGTCAAATTACTTGATATATTGAAACTACTAAATTCCATAAATTTGAACTAGATAAGAGACAAAGTGTGCAGAGGAGAGATAAGTTGAGGTTAAATGTGAAGATTGATTGAGATATGAAATTGATGTTTACAAGAAAATTATTAGTTTATATTGTTGAATATTTATTTGTTCAAAAGGAGTGGGGTGCATGTGTAGAATTATGAAGGTGTTTCTTTTATATGATTTCAATCCATATTACTTGATAGATTGAAACTATTAAGCATAATTATTTATTACTTAATAGATTGAAACTACTAAATTCCATAAATTTGAACTAGATAAGAGACAAAGTGCACAGAGGAGAGATAAGTTGAGGTTAAATGTAGAGAGAGAGAGAGAGAGGGTCAAATTACTTGATATATTGAAACTACTAAATTCCATAAATTTGAACTAGATAAGAGACAAAGTGTGCAGAGGAGAGATAAGTTGAGGCTAAATGTGGAGATTGATTGAGATATGAAATTGATGTTTACAAGAAAATTATTGGTTTGTAGTGTTGAATATTTATTTGTTCAAAAGGAGTGGGGTCCAGGTGAAAAATTATGAAGGAGTTTCTTTGATATGATTTCAATCCATTTGAATAAAAGAATCAGAGAAAGAGAGTGCACTACAAAGAAAAAAATAGACAATCTAGGAGTAACTAATATTAAATTTTGTTATAGTCCCAGGGGGGGAACTCAATTGGTGATCTAAGTAATGTGAACCTTGAGAAAAGTAAGAGATCTAAGGTTCAAATCCCCTAGTTGTGACCCAGTTTATTGAGAGGAGGATAAGTTGTAGAGCACGGGAGGTTTACGAGTAGTGATGTGTCAGGTGGGTTGTTGGGTTCCTTTAGGATACAAAAAAATAATTTTAAAGTTTTCTATCAGTGGATTGCAGTATTGTTTAGGTAACTTCCTATAAAGATCAGGGGGTTAGTTCCTAGAGCAAGTTGGTGCCTCCTATAGGTTGGTTCCTACATAATATAATGTAAGTTGAAGTTGGTGCTTGGATTTACATTAAAATTAAAATAATATTTGTGGTTTTCTCGTGTATGGGTTTCCACGTAAACACTTTGTGTCCAATTATTTATGTGATTGATGAACTATTATATTTTTAAATTTGTTTAACTAACTAAATAGTTTTTTTAAAATATACATAATAATAATTCATCCCCCCCTCTCATGACCATAGGGTTCCAATTTATCATTTGTGCCACGTCACTACCACCTTGATGCCAATTGGACTACCATTTGGATGCCACCTATATTTCCATGTGTCATTTTGACCAAACAAAAGCGCTGAATCCACCTACCAAATGTCCTAAACTTAGGGTTTTGTGTTATCAACTTGCCACATAATACTAAAATTGGGAATGAAAACCATATGCTAAAAAATACCAAAACAAATGCAAAAACTACCCAAATATTTTTATAGGCACTAACCCTAAACCACCATGCAAGAGGGCTTCTACCTCATTGTGAACCCCCGATTAGAGAGAAATTCACCCCCTTACATATGTCTTGCAGGTAGAGGGTGGGGGAAGCATCCCGTAAGGCCGAGGATGCTGCTGGTACATATTTTAATGTTGTGGCACCGGAGATGAGAAGAAAAATTTGGAAATTGAGAAGCTAAGATGGGGTGGAGAGGCCATCCCAGTTAGATTTTTAAATTATGAATGAGGTATATACTTGGATTATAAAATCTAGTCACACCAAGGGATGGAAGAAGAAGTATTTGAAATCATGGTTTGTAAGGAAAAATAGGTTGAGAGGTATATTGTATTTACCCCCTTGGAAGACATTAAAAGAATGTTGAGAAACCAAAACTTCACCTTGGATAGATTGATGCAAGTATTCCCATGTGGAGGGACACTTATAATGCAACTTTGGCACTATTGCACCTCTAGGATCGAGTGCAAGAGATCAAACTCCCATTTCATCTTGTGTGTCTGAATGATTCTCTTGCATGTAAGCTTTTTAGTTCTCTATTATGTATGGTTTTGATAGCCTAGTAATAACGAACCTTGTAATATCTTTTGTAATATAGATCTAGTTGCATGGCCTATTTTTCGATGGAGGTTTATTTAGGAAAGTTATGGTCTTTGGGAGCCTTGGTAGCCCAAGAAATACACAAAGAAATCCTTTGCTGAATAGATGCTACAACCATGTATATATGATAATTTTTTAGTAATATAAAGTATTAATTAAAAATAAAACACAATAACATTAAGATATTTTATGACTAGTTAAAATATTAATATAAAAACCATTGATAATGAGTCAAGAATTAGAAATTGTATTTAAGAAAATTGTTTCATATTTTAAAATAAATTATAAGTCAATCATAATTTCACAATAATAATAACATAGTTGAATTTAGAAATATCCCAAGAGGAAAAGCAAATATATGATGAATAAGAATTTTATATGAAAGATATTTGAAATAAAATTCCGAGTTTCAATAAATTTGTCACACATTTTATTGGGTGAGAGAAATTTTGAAGTTAAAAATGACATTTTTGAAATTATAAGTTCAAATAATACTGAAAGGTTTGAAGGTTTTAACATAATTAATTTTTTTTTCTTATTTTCATATTGTATATTTTAGTTTATTGTAATGTAGTATATTTACAGTTTATATAGTCAGTTTATGATCAATAATGCACTGGTATAGTCAATTTAAAAATAAAATTAAAATTAAAAATATTGAAAGGGATTCTAAAAAACTTGAAGCTTTTGTTGTTTTTGCATTCCAAACAACCAATATGGTTATGCCAAATCTAAATCCAAAGCAAGAAAATCAACAAAGATGTGGGTAAATATTTTAAGCTAGAAAATAAATTCTAAATTCTAAGAACATGCAAACACTACTTTCACAACATTTCATTTTAAAACATACAAACCAATTGCTTCTCATCATTTTACAAAACATACCTTTTAACACTATAAAGTTTCTTTAACGTCTAAATGCTTAGTTCTTCCTCAAACATGGTCAATTCTTCATATCCCATATTTTTAGGTAAACTTACTATTGCTACTTGTATTCCGCTTGGAAACCATATATATATGACATTTTGATGCCTCATCCATGAACCTTGAGCCTTGTCAGCTTCGTTTAGAACCTAACTCCCTTAATATTCTCTCTCATCCATCGTCAAGGACTTGAGAATCATTCATTATGCACAAATCCTCATAATGGGGTCCATATCAATTTTAGAGGTAAAAAATCAAATAGTTTGGTTAATGTGGTGGTTTAATGGATCAAATATGGTTCCTAAGCTCTAGGAATTTTATTTAGGGCCTAAATATTGATTGCATATGAGTTCATATAATACATTTTTGGTGAAAGGTAAATGTAGCACATGCCTTCATAAAATATAGGTGTGGTGAAAGGTAAATGTAACACATGTCTTCATGCACTATGGGGGGTAATTTTAGATAGGACCCAATTTTCTTTTGTTAATTGTGTTAGTATCCAATATTCAGTGATCAAGATGTACTCTTTAAAAATTTTCTAGTAGTGGTTCTAGGTCAAAATTTTACATTTCCAAGTAATTTCTCAAATAAAAATTTGATCGCTGGATATGTATAGGTATTTAAAAGATACTCCCTCCAGTTTATTCATGGTTATTGTCATTTCATGGGTCATGTCCTTCATTTTCATCTAGAGTTTTAGGTCAAGTCACCACGTTTTCACCTAGGTCAGTGTCTAGGGGTCCTTCACTTCGCTGCCATAAAAGTCCAAAATTTGTCATAAATAAGGTGAAAGAAGGGTCATTAACTTCCATCATACAAAGTTATCTTTAAAAGGGAGTTAGCTTAGGTAGGTGAATAAAAAAGAGACGATTTTTCTTCTTTCAAAAGCTTGTTTCATTGTCAATTTATTCAAAAAGCAAAGTGTTCCCCAAAAAGGTCATGTTTTCACTAGATGACAAGAAAATGGAGTTTCATTGATGTTATAAAAAGGAAAAAGTGATATCTTTCACTCATTTTATCTCCTCTTGCTCGATAAAGTGCATATCTCACCTTAAGAATACTTTACCATTGCCAAAGGTGGAAGAAAGCTAGAAAAAATTGCAAGAAAATCCAATATTCTACGCTTATGGAGGCTCTGCGACATTTCTGAAGGAGCAACACGAAGTTTGAGAAGCAGCGCAACGTTTTTGGGTATTGACGCTATGCTTCTGGGGCAGTGATACACTTCTGCAAAGACTGCTATGTTTTTTCTTTTCAATCTTCAAATAAGCTTCTCAAGCCTCAAAACCAGTGTGCAAACCTCATATGGCCTCCAAAACTAGTAAGTGGACACTCCATCTACCTTCTTCAAGTCAATTCATGAATGTGTGAGTGTTTTCTATCATTAAGGTTTTTCTCTCCTATGTTTTAGGGTTTCTCCTTTCTAGATTGTGTTTAGCCATTGGAGACCATTTTCCCACCATCTAAACCTTCACTCATCCTTCACAAACCCTACCCTAAACAACCCCTACCACTCACAAGCATCCTTATCATTTTTCCATTAAAACCCTAAGTCCCCACCACACTTCCACAAAAAAACTATAAAATCTATGTGTTTTCCTATTTTGATCCATTTCCACATACCCATTTCAAGAAATTCCACCTGTGCCCTCAAGCTAACACATTACCTTACTGCCACAAATTTTTGGGGAATTTTCCCTAACGTCCTTATACCTCATCACTGCCCCTAAACCTACCCTATCCATATCCCTTGTTTTCCCAAATTCACCATCCCTACTCACTCAGTTCATCTAGGAGGGCTTTATCCTGTTCACAAATAGCATGGAGAGTGAGAAGAAAGCTCACAAGGGAGGCCACCACTCCAGATATGAGCCATCCACATTGCAAGAACTTAATTCCTCCCCATATTCCAAAAGAGGTTTTGAAAACACTCGATGTATGAGATCTTGTGAGAAGATCATGGAGGTAGGATGTCATGCCCAATTGACTACCCTTTTTTCCAAAAACATCAACAGAGACAAGGATACCATTGTGGGCATTGAATTCACTCTATCAGCAGATGCCATCACTTCAGCAACAAGGATTCAAAATGAAGGAGAAATCGTTTTCAAGGGCATATAATTGGATCTTGAAAACTACCCAATGTTCCTAAAACCTGATTGCAAAGGTGAACTTGAACATGTTTTCCCTTTCAGTAATCTACCTGATAAATATGCCCCATTAATGAAGCTGATCATGAATTATTTTACATGCAAGGGAATATTTTTAATATTGTACCAATACCATGTCAGGTTACTAATGCACTTCACAGCTACCAAATCACTCAATTTGTCAAATTATATATTCAAGAGTTTGGTCAAGATGGTGGAAAAAGTACAAAACAAAGGTAGAAATCCTAATCCCAGTATATTTCACCATGATTTGGTTAATTTGATTGTTATGCACCAACTCTCAGCAAACAACATGACATGGGATCGGTTCATGGAGAAAGTAACATCAACTCCTGCTACTAGTCCACCTATTGTTCATAGCACAACATCAATACAACCAAAGGAGGTTGATTGTTATAGCAGGCAGGCTCAGATTTCAAAAGCACCTAGGGTTGAGATCACTCAAACCTATGAGAAGGGAAGAGAATGGTATTTTATCCCAAGGCCATCATAAGTTTATTGGCACCTGAGGCTACACATGATCAAAGACAAACAATGGATCAACCACCTAGCCATGATGGTGAGTCACCATTGCAGCACCATGATCAAAAAGCACCCTTAGAAGTTGACATGGCAGGGTAGGTGAAGGATATGTCAATTGAGGAGATCATAAAGGATAAGGATGAAGAATATCAGAGTTAAGGGAAGTTTTCTCAATTGAAAATTATTAGATCACAATTCCTACAACAAGAGAATTTTCAGCTAAAGGTGAAACTACTCCTCTAAGACAAACCAAATGTACATGTTGATACAGATAAAGGCAAGGGAAAACATTAGGAGAATTTTGAGGTCTAAAATGGGCCTCCTAAAGAAATTATAAAATAATAGTGGAAATAATAAAATAAAATTTGATTACATCATCAAATTTTAGAGGGAAAAAATAAAAAAACTACTTTTTCAAATTATCTCCCAAAGTTTTTACTCAAATTTTGAGTTAGAATACTCGTTGGATGCAAAATAAAAGACATATGGCCAATCACTAATGCACCAGGAACAAAATTTCCCAAATCATGCTTAAGCAAGTGAAGAAAAAGCTTAAAGAGTCTCAGATGAAGCTCAAGGAGAAAGAAAAATTATACCTCCTCGCTGAGGCATCCATGGTTGTTTAGCCTATCCTCCACAGGTGTTATAGAACAAATTTTGGTCAGTTTTGAGAAATTTTTGTATTTTGGATGATTTTTTCCCAAATCAGGAATTTTTTACTCCTCAGAAGCGTCGCGCTGAGGCGCAACACTTTCTTTCAGAGCTTACAAATCAATATTTTCTTACATCGATGTGTGTATATTAACTAGTGCATGCCATATATAGACTTGGTTTTCCATGAAAAGCTTTGGTTTTGAAGAAAAATGCAAAAAAACTGCCTCATTTCTATGCTTCTGCCAATGTTTTAGACCAGGCACGGTGCTTCTGGGGTGAGGTTGGGAAACACCATTTTCATAGGCCTTCCTATGGGTGTTTTCTAAAAATTCAAGGTGCATTGGAAACTAGACTCGTAGGGATACTCAACAAAACTTTCATATTTTCATTTGGATTCTCCTAAGTGGGTCAAAATCACCCTTGAACTGGCACAACCCTTGAAGGAGTAGCACAACGTTTCTGGGTATTGGCGCTATGTTTCTGGGGCAGCACTCCGCTTCTGCAAGACTATTACATTTTTTTATTTTCAATCTTCAAATAAACTTCTCAAGCCTCAAAAATAGTTTGCAAACATCCCGTGGCCTCCAATACCAGTAAGTGGACACTCCATCTACCTTCTTCAAGTCAATTCATGATTGTATGAGTGTTTTCTATCATCAGGGTTTTTCTCTCCTATGTTTTAGGGTTTCTCCTTTCTTGATTAGTTTTAGCCATTGGAGACCCTTTTCCCACCATCTAAACCTTCACTCATCCTTCACAAACCCTACCCTAAACAACCCCTACCACTCACAAGACTCCTTACCATTTTTCCATCATAACCCTAAATCCCCACTTCACTTCCACAAGAAAAATGGAAAATATCTGTGTTTTCCTATTTTGATCCATTTTCCCATACCCATTTTAGGAAATTCCACTAGTATCCTAAAGCTAACACATTACCCTACTACCTCAATTTTTTGGGGAATTTTCCCTAACATCCTTATACCTTATCACTGCCCCTAAACCTACCCTATCCATATCCCCTATTTTCCCAAATTCACCATCCTTACTCACTCATTTCATCTAGGATGGCTTAATCCTGTTCACAAATAGCATGGAGAGTGAGAAGAAAGATTACAAGGGAGGCCACCACTATATATTTGAGCCTTCCACATTGCATGAAGTTAATTCCTCCCCATATGCTAAAATATATTTTGAAAACACTGGATGTATGAGATTTTGTGAGAAGATCATGGAGGTAGGATTTCATGCCCCATTGAATACCATTTTTGCCACCAACTTCAGCAGAGACAATGCCACCATTGCAGGCATTGAATTCACTCTATCAGCAGAGGCCATCACTTTAGCAACATGGATTCCAAATGAATGAGAAATATGGTTCAAGGGCATGGAATTAGACCTTGAAAACTACCCCATGTTCCTAAAGCCTCATTGAAGAGATGAACTTGAACATGTTTTCCCTTTCAGGCATTTACTTGATAAGTATGCCCCATTAATGAAGCTTATCATGAAGTATTTTATATGTGAGGGAAGATTTTCAAGACTGTACCAATACCATGCCAGGTTACTAATGCACTTCGCAACTACCGAATCACTCAATTTGTCAAACTATATATTCATGAGTTTGGTCAAGATGGCGGAAAAAGTATAAAGAAAAGGTAGAAATCCTCATCCCAGATTATTTAACCATGGTTTGGTTAAGTTGATTGTGATGCACTAGCTCTTTGCAAACGACACCACCTGGGAAGTTTTCATGGAGAAAGTAGCATGAGCTCCTGCTACTAGTCCACCTACTGTTCATAGCACAACATCAGTACAACCAAAGGAGGTTAGATCTTCTAGAAGGTAGGATAATATTTCAAAATCACCTAGGGCTGAGATCACTCAAACCTATGAGAAGGGAAAGAGAATGGTTTTTTCTCCCAAGACCATCAGAGGTGTATTGGCACCTGAAACTACACATGAGAAAAGACAAATATTGGATCAACCACCTAGCCATGATGGCAAGTCACCATTGCAGCACTATGATGAACAAGCACCCTTAGAAGTTGACATGGAAGATCATGTGAAGGATAAGTTAGTTGAGGAGATCATAAATGAGGATGAAGAAATAGCAGAGTTAAGGGAGGTTTTCTCAATTGAAAATTCTAAGATCACATTCCTACAACAAGAGAATTTTTAGCTAAAGGTGAAACTAATCCTCCAAGACAAACCAAAGGTACATGTTTATACAGATAAAGGAAAGGACAAAGAAATAGTAGATTATTATTAGATGGAGGATGCAGATTTTGGAACAAAAAGAAAAATACCAAGGACAATAGGCCTCAAGAAGGCACTTCAAAGAAAGAGAATCAACAACTCCTAAATCAGGTTGTCAGACTTTTGATGAGCTAATTATTGATGAGATAAATAAAGATAGAGAGTAATGG
Source organism: Pinus albicaulis (assembly GCA_034641835.2). Taxonomy (NCBI): domain Eukaryota; kingdom Viridiplantae; phylum Streptophyta; class Pinopsida; order Pinales; family Pinaceae; genus Pinus; species Pinus albicaulis. The sequence goes on along the minus strand of CM076581.1, from coordinate 832,166,614 downwards.
CTTGATAGGGTCAATGGAAAACTTGAGAAGATTCTGAAGAAAGTTAAAAGGAACAATAACCTCCAGAGACATATGGAAAATCACTATTGCACTAGGAATTGTTTTTCCCAAAACAGGCTCAAGAAAGTGAAGAAAAAGCTTAAAGAGGCTCAAATGAAGCTCAAGGAGAAAGACAACTTAGACCTCCTTGCTGAGGAATCCATGGATGTTTAGCCTATCCTCTAAAGTCGTTTCAAAATAGGTTCAAATTTTCCTCTTTTTGATGATTTAGTGCTCGAAACAAGCGAATGAAAAGTATCGTCACGTACTAGCTTGTGGATCTCGAAAAAAAGTTGTGGATAATATTCTTCGAAAATATAAGGAGGATAGGTGTTATAGAATAGATTTTGGTCAATTTTTAGCACTTTTTGTATTTTTGATGATTTTTGCACAAATCTGGAAATTTTGTCTCCTCAGAAGCGTCGTGCTAAGGCGCGAAAATTTCTCCTAGAGCTTGCAAATCAAGATTTTATTACATGGATGGGTGCATCTTGACTAGTAAATTCCATATCTAGACTTTTTTTTCCATGACAAGCTCTGGTTTTGAAGAAAAATGCAAAAAACTGCCTCATTTCTAGGCTTCTTCTAGTGTTTTGGACCAGGCACGACGCTTTTGGAGTGAGGTTGGGAAAACCCACTTTTGGAGTCCTTCCTGTGGGTGTTTTCAAAAAATTCAAGGTGCATTGGAAACTAGACTCATAGGGCTACTCAAAAATAATTTCAAATTTTCATTTGGATGCTCCTAGGTGGGCCAAAAACACCCTTGAATTGGTGTGATGCTTCTTCCAGACATGCACGACGTTTCTGCATAAGATTCCTTTCACACAACTGTCATGCCAAGAAAACTCTAGAAATTTGATGCTAGTTATCCTGTGAGGTGGAGTTATATGTGCTTGATTTAGTTTTTTACTCTGTTATGAGGAAACATGTAATTTAATGGAGGAGATACACACTCCAATTCTTTAGCTAAATTTCAGGGATAAGTTTCTAACTTCCCTAGATTCTAGGAAGTGACTCATATGATGTAATTATGATGCTTTTTGGATAGAATTTCGACCCTATGAGATGTCAAGAACTAAATTTTATATAAATAGTCCACCTCAAGTCATTTTAGAGGTTGGATAGCTATTATTTGCAGTGGATCTATTGTACAATATTTTGATAATGAAATCTAAGACAATGTTGCAGACATAATGTTGAGAATCTAGTGGTATGCCCTTGAATTTTTTTTTTTATTTGTAAAATTATCTTGTTGAATGTTATGATACTCATATTTCATATATATATGCTTATTTATGCTAATTCTTATCATTTTATTGAAAGAAAACATGCTTTCCATGCTCCATTTTTCATAAGATTTACATGAAATTGTCTCTGCTCTTCTGATGAATGACTTCATTTTATTGCTCATTCTGACTCCCTCTCAATTCACTCTATGCACAATGAAAAATTAATCATGCTTATTATCTTACCTACCTGGCCTCACCCTTACCTCTGCAACTAAACCTTTAAATTCAGACCAAAACACTAGACCTAGTTTCCTAAATGTTATTCCTATCGAGCAAAAATCTAAACAAAAAAAAAACGTAATATGATGAGCATCATAAATAGCCTAAAACATTATATCTAGTCATCCTTTTGACTGCTAAGTGACATTGAGAGAGCCCTCTTTTGTTTTGGTAGGGCTAGCTACTTGACCTAAAGGTTTATCTGTGCTTACCTTCCTTCAACTCCATTCTCAACCTTGGGAAGCAGGGGGGAGTGATAACAAATAGTTAATGTAGTTTGTACTTACTCGTTTGATTAATATTTCCCTTCAATGGTGTATGTAACTTAGCATTACTCCCAAATAATGAAGAAAAACATGATTTGTCTCCAAATGATCAAGGTTCCAAGGTATCTATCCATCTGGGCGTTCGAGCCCATCTAGGGTGCGTTAAGGCATCCGAGTATCAAACCCTCTAGGAGAGAAATACAAAAATAACCAAATCCAAAATTTCACATAGCCAAACATAAAATGGACCCCAATATAACATGGAAACATACATGAAGATATTTGGGAGTGAGAGAGTGGTTGAAATGGAAAACAAGTGTTATGTTGATGGCACAACACCTTGAGGTGATGACATGTGACATATGGATTCAACTCCTTTGGGTGGTCAAAGTTACACATGGTAATACAGGTGGCGCTAGGTGGAAATGACATGAAAATAATGATGACATGACACTTTGTGGTTATGACACGTGGTAGGTGGATTTGACATTTTTTGGTGGCCAAGTGGCCCTTTTTCAAGTGACATGTGGTAGTGACATGGCATGATAGGTGGCTGAGAGATGACATCATGGTGACATGACAAGACAAATAGCAAAGATACAATGTGGAAAGTGATGTTGCAATGACATGGAAAATGATGTGATGGCTCTCAATGTTTGTGCTAAGAAGCACTTTTGTAAAATTCTTTGTGTGAAATAATTTGATGATTTTAAATGATTTTGGAGTCCAAAGGAATTTTTTTTGGGGAATTTTGGGTTTGTGCAAGTCTTTGGTCATTGAAGTGTGAACCAGATATTAAGTCCCTACATCCATTTGGATGCAAAGTTTAAGAGTTATTCGTTCATCCGACCATGTAGTGGAAATGCGTCGTGTGAAGGATGTGGGGACCAAATCTCAACTACTCAGGTCTAGGCCTTAGCGCCATTATCAAGGTGAAGATGGGCTCCATCACATGTTTATATGTTATTCGGGCTGCAAGAAATGGTGCAATGTTGGTGCAAAGGGAAGTGGGGATCAAATACCAAATCAACGAATTCATCAAGATGTGAGGATATTTGGGCTTGGACTACATATGGTTATCCACCACCTTGGAAATTGGTCATGCTTTCAAACAGTTGGATGTTATATTTAGTAGGGAAAAACTATATAATGTAAAATGATAGATTGAATAAATCCAAGGCTAAGTGCCTACTAGGCTTAAGCCAATAGTGTTTTCTCTCAGTTATATGCTTTGGGTACCTTAAAAATTAACAGTTGAGATTGGAAATCTAGTTTTTTAAGGATGCCTAAAGTAAAATAAATTAATAGAAATCAAACAATGTAAGAAGCCAAGTATATTATATTCTCATGATTATGAAGGAAGAAATATCGTTGAATAAAATAAATATTGTGGGCGTTCATGAGAGGGAGAAAAGTTGCATAAAATCTATATAAGTTGAGATTATGGTTGGGCAAAGAGAGAGAGAGAGAGAGAGAGAGAGAGAGAGAGAGAGAGAGAGAGAGAGAGAGAGAGAGAGAGAGAGAGAGAGGTTTACTAGTAGCTACATGTTAGGTGGGTTGTTTGGTTCCTATGGGATACAAAAAAAGAATGTTAAATTTTTTTGTCAAGGGATCAGAGTATATCTAGGTAGAATCCTATTAATATCAAGGTGTTTTTTCTAGAGAAAGTTGGTGCCTACAAATGGTGGGATCTAGTGCTTCCATCATATGGGTGCTTGTAAAGTAAAGGGGGTTGGAGCCTCTTGTAGGTTGGTGCCTGTATAATCTAATCTAAATTGAAGTTGGTGTTTGCATTTGCATTAAAATTAAAATAATATTTTTGGTTTTCTCCCATATGGGTTACCACGTAAACACTTTGTATCTAGTTATTCATGTGATTGATGAAATATTATAATATTAAATGTGCTTGACTAGCTAAATATTTTTTTTAAACTTACATAACACTAATTCATCCACCTTCTCATAACCATAAAGTGCCACTTTATCATTCGTGCCACATCACTACTACCTGGATGGCACTTGTACTACCATTTAGACGCTAGCTATATTTCCATGTGTAATTTTGACCACCCACAAGAGATAAATACACCTACCTCATGTCCTCACCTTATGGTTCCATTTCATCAACTTGCGACATAATACTAAAATGGGGAATGAAAACCATGTGCTGAAAACCACAAAAAAAAAATGCAAAAAAACTACCCAAATGGTTTTTGGAGGCACTACCCGCAAACCACCATGCAAGGTGGCTTATCTCTTGTCATGTAGCAGGGTCCATAGAAAGTATGTAACATGGGTACTTCATCGATGAGGAATTAAATTCCACATCCAACGAGTTCTCCTACGCTAAATTTGAGTAAATTCGTAGGGAGATAAGTTGAAAATATGGGTTCAAAAAGTAGTTTTTTCTTTTTTCCCTCTAAAATGTAATGATGTAATCTAATATTATTTTATTATTTTGAAAATTATTTTATAATATTCCTTAGGAGGTACATTTTATACCTCAAAATTTCTCTAATGATTCCATCAAGAACAAAATTAAAGTATACAATATATAGGTAGCCACAATCAAGAAAAGGAAAACACAAACAATAGAAAGAGTACACAATAAGGCAGGAGAAATAAAAGATCCTTCATTGAGTGCTTTAAAGAATGTGTCTAGATATGATGATAACAAACTTGGCAGATCAAAGTCTACATAAGGGACTTCATAATTAATTTCCCCATTTATTAGACCATATTGTTCAAATTCCAACAACCACAAACATTAACTAAATTAGAATTGCTGTAATGAACTCAAAATGTGTGTTTAGATACTAGTATGCTACTACAAGAAGATCCAATATCAATATCGAAAAAATTGCAGCAGTTACAAGTCATCAATGGATGAAATGTATGATACCTCTAAGAATAAGAAATGTTATTGACCTTAGCCTATGCTCCTATTTAAAACAAGCCCTGTAGATCAAAGTTTGTAAGTAAAAAATAAACAAACACAGTAACAAATACCCAAAGGAACAATAGAACTATGTCATACCAACTTGCATTATAATTAAGATATCTTGTCTTCCTTTAGCAAGCCTGTATTTGTAATCATAATCTTTGAAAATCGTTTCATAACTATTTTGTTTTTCAATTAAAGTAATTAGCCTTTTTGATTAATTAAGGATCAACTAATTTTTAAAAGGTAAGACAAATATGTTTGGGCTCTTAAAAATAGGGAGTGACTTGGAAAGAGAAGGACCCACATCCATCAACATTTGAACTAATAATAATTAGAATACCAAATGCATAAAAATAATCCTATACTCGTAATATATGCATGAACCACATAAAACTTGTCAATTCTGAAATTGGCCATTCAAATATTTTTACACACACACACACAATTAAGTCCCAAAAGTGATTATCTATGTGTCCATCATAAAACCATAATTGTGCAATCATAAACTATGCTTTGAAAAATGCACATTAAGCAAAATATCATTGTCCAAAAGACCTACAACCATGTCATAATTTATATGTGAAAGTGACTGAATTACTCTTTGATTCTATCAATAATCGTTCCATTGAAAAATTAGATCGATTTACTCTCATTTTTTGTTGCACTCTAGTATTCTTTGAGGTAGAGGTCATGGAATCAAGCACTGCCACTGGAATGTTTCCCTAATGAGGAGTCTTTGTAGTGCTAGTTTTATTATAACTAGCAAACCAGGACTCAAAATGGATGGACTTATCAGTTGAGGTATTAATAGGGTTATCAACCAGAGGAATATGAGAGTGAAATGTTCATTTGCAATGGGAAAAACAAAATTTTTAACAGAAAATTAGGATTAGTTCCCTTAAAAGGCGAGGGAAATGTGTGGGTAGTAGATGAGAAAGAATGACTAGAAATATGATGATAAATTTATGGTTAATTCCCCAACCCCTATCATTCGTATTAGGTGAGTTTAAGGAAGTATTCGAGCAATCATTGAAATTTGCAGCATTATTAGGCTCATAATTATGGATTTCTCGTATGCTTGGATGAGGCCTCAAAGATGGAGTTGCGCTATTTTGATACAGAGGAGGAATACATGAAACATTGGGAGAACAAATATTAAGATGACTTGTGGTGGCTACTTGATGAAATTAATCTAAGCATTAGAGAACTTTTGAGGTCTAAAATGGGCCTCCTAAGAAAAATGTATAACCAAAATAAACTTTATAAGAACCAATAGGATTCAAGATGATGATGTATCTAATATTATTTTATTATTTCCACTATTATTTTATAATTTCCTTAGGAGTCCCATTTTAGACCTCAAAATTCCCCTAATGTTTTCATTAAAGTGCACAAAAAAATTGACCTTTTTATCTCTACCTAAATCCCTCCAACCAAGATTCCTATTCCTTCTTCCCTCGACATTATCTCGATGCACCATGTTGAAAATAAAGAAATAACCACTAGTTTTGTATGTATGTGAACCAAAAGTGGTGTGTCATCTAGATCTTCACACCATGGCAGGTTCTCTCATGTTTGGTGGCGCACCAATTCCAGTGCATTTCTAATTTTTTTGCGCAAATGAAGATGATTTTATTATTGTTTAAAGTTATATGTCCATATTTCAAAACAAATTTTCATTTAAAAAAGAAAAAATGTGCTTTATGTATGAGGCTGATGTGTTTCATATGTCAATCACGTAGCATAGACATCAAGAGGGGTAGCGACAACAAGATCAGGAGGAAATAAAAGACTAATACAATGTGGTCTGACAATGGGAGGCACGAGTGAGGGAGATATCTTTATACCCTCACCCTATTAGCGCAATGACCAAAGTGCTGATGAGAAATGTAGGCCTCCTTAAGTACTATGAGGAGGCCAAATCCCTGAAGGTGCGCTTTGGCTTGTTGTCACAATTGATCCATTGGTGGGATGTCCACCAAAATTATTTTTATGTCAGTCCTAACACATAGTATAGTCCCTCTGAGCAGGAAATATATTTTATCACTGTCCTATATAGAAGAGGAGATGATTTCCCTAGTTTTTTGATGTCCCCCATGGTGTTTCAGAAAAGAGCCAACTTGTCTACTGTCAGAGATATTCTTGGGATCATGTAGTGCATGAAGTATATTTTCATGTGTCTGGTGGATAGTTATGGATTGCTTCTTTTGGTGCACAAGAGGTTAGGTGCCTCTCACTATTAGTGAGTTCCATTGCACACTATACTAGTGATGGGAAGTTCTTTAGTTTCCCTCTTTTGTTTTATGTCGATTATTTGGTGTAGAGTCCACAGTGTATCAAATGGTATGCCATTTTTTGTGGAATTTTTGTAGGGATTTAAATATATTTTTTTCTATGATACATGGGAGGATGAACTTACCTTTTGCTTCAAATATTTTTTTTTTATTTGTTTAGAGGTTTTTAGAGACAAGGCCTAATTTTGAATGTCGCCCTCTTAGGCTATTGACAGAGGTGTGAATGTGCATGTGGGGCGATATGATGCCCAAGAGGGGCCTGACGGAGTATCCAAAAAATATTTCCACCTTAGAACTAGGGCTACTAGCTAGTGAGGCTAACCACATGTTTGTCTCAGCGTCACGTCCATACACAGGGATAGATTGGAGACAGTGTACCAACATCCTGTTCACACCAGATGAGCCTGAAAATGATAGAGGTAATATTAGTGTTGTCTTTAAATTAATATAGTTTCATTTTATTTTTTATAAGCTTGGAAGGACTACATATCCAACATATTGAATATATCACCTTGATTAGGGCATGGAATTGATATGGTGACTTCACATCACAGAGTGCCTTAACAGAGCACCTGATCACCATCTATCCAAGACCCTATGGACTAATCTAGTTTCATTTTATTGTATTAATTAATTAGGATAAAATTTATTCTAGCACGTTCTTTAACTTTTTGTATTAAATAGTGTATTGAAATTGTCTAATTATTGTTGTGTACTATATATTTTGTAAACACCGACAATTTAATTGGGGACATGCCTCCTACCCCACCGAAGGGATCAATGGTAGAGATGGGTGAGGCAAAGGGTGAGGCACATCCTCATATGCAGAGGAATGCATGCATGTGGGCGTATAAGGATGGTGTCAAATTTAGGATGGAGTAATACGACCGAATGTCTGGACTTTTGGATGAGGAAGTACTTTGTTCTACGAGGTCTCAAGGCATCAGAGAAAATCTTAGGCTCTTGGAGATCTTTTGGGACTGTCTGCATAATATGATGAGTCTTATGCATTATATTGTTAGAGTTACATGGCTAGGGATGGGCTTGCAAAAAATACGTCATGTGAGTCTTCACCCAATGGTACCCCATTGGATCATGATGATGAGGGTGGTGATGCTTCTGGTTGTAGTACCCCACTAGATCATGGTCAAGTTTTCGGTGATCCTTCTGGTAGTACTGGAGGTGGTGCCTCATGTTTCTCCTGAGAGAGAATACTAGCCAAATTCTCCTCCACCTCATAGTTCGACTATTGAGAAAGTACTTGACCATCCATCATCTTTTGCTACAGACTAGGTTGCCACTACTATATTTGTTGTGTCAAATATTTTATAAAAATTATTTGATTTTTTTGTCTATATATATATATATATATATATATATATATATATATATATGTATGTATGTATGTATGTATGTATGTATGTATGGTTCATTTTTTTGTTCATGTTGATGTACTTAATTTATATGTTTTTGTTCATGCGCATATTGTTAGTTCATGGTAGATATACTCAATTAATGTGCTTGTAGATAGATGTGTATGTGATAACAATTTTTTGACATGAGAAGTATATTTGAGGATGTGTGTGGTGATGATGTTAGATTACAATTCTTGTGTTTTTTTAGATGTAGCCATGATGATGATGCCCTGTTAGATTATTATATTTGTGTGTTATCTAATGATTTTTATATCTGCTAGAGGTGTATATAATTAGATGATGGTAGAAAATTTGAATGTGCATTTTAGACGATGTTTATGTTTGTTACATGGTTATCATCATGATATTTATTTTTATGAAATAATATCTATTATAGATTATGTATTGGTAAAATTATATAAAATTTATATATATGAAATTACATGCAAAATGACTTTAAAAAAAATGCAAAGATATTTTTATAAATTACAAAGTTTAGTATGGTCTAAACTATAATTATAAAATTAGAATAAATGTTTTTATAATTCTTATATAGTTCATTCATATTCATTATAACCTAATTATAAGAAAAATATTTCAATACTCATAGTAAGGGAAGTCACGGTTCACACAACCATGCACATCGTAGGTATTGAGGGAAATCATGGTTCACACACCCACGCTCATGCAGAGCATAACGACACTAAAATATAAATAGTACATACAAAAATTTATTAAAATAATATCAAATAATAAATTAATCATGTTTTTAACATACATACTCTTAGAAGGCTCAAATGGTCATGTGATTTCAACCCTAACAAATGGTCTTCCATAGTGAAGTCGACCCATATAAAGAAGGCACCCTCACATCCATTATAAATACCTTTGTCAAATAAAGATCATCTTTCTTTAAAATGGATATGACATCACCTTATTTGAAAGACCAAGAGGGGTCAGTCTCTCCTTTTGTTTCTTGTCTTGGAAAATGTATCTTTTTAGTTTTTGAAGAAATAATATCTCTCTTAACAACAAACGTGTCATTTTATTTCGATGATATGTGCCTCCAAAAAAAATATGAAACATTTTTAAATATAGTCATGGGATCTAGTAAGCGGGGAATCTTAATATGCTCTCAATATGGAATCTCATAAAATACAAATTTCCTTTTAATCCGAATGGGAAATTTCTCGACATAGGTTTTAAAGAATGTTGGATCATCAAACATAGGCTTCCCATTTGAATCGAACATTTCTGAAAACTCCTTCTACTTCTCTCTCTCATATGCTCTAAGCCATTCAGTTGGTGTCATTATTACACTCCTTTTTGTTCTCTATGGCTTACCATTGAAAGTAGATGTTGCTCTTCTGTAAGGGTTTTATTCTAGGATGAATACCCTAGAGGAGTCATACACTAGCTTTTGTAGATGGTTGAACCACCTAACCTTAAGAGAAGGTAAAAAAAAATTACATACATGATACCCTTTTGTTACAAGACATACAAAATTATTGTATATAGCAGGGAACGTTAGCGATCATGGAGATAACAAAAATTTCAGCCAGTTACATTAATATGCGAAAAAATACTGTTACATATATAAACAAATCAATAAACCTGTAATTTACCAGAGAAGACTCCCAAGACTAGAAAAACATGTATGGCGTAAGCACATATGACATACAATGTAAAACTCCTCTCGATTGTGATGGGTTTTGATACATCATGTACATGTATCCCTTCCCATATTTCCTTCAATTCATCTACCAATGGTTGTAAGTAGACATCCATATTCTTCAGTTGTCTTCTACTAAGGACAATGAGAGCCAACATAATATGTTAATTTTTAACGGACAACCATGGGGGGATATTATTATTGATCAATACTAGATGAAAAAGAAAATAGTTCATGTTTTGGAGGGAATATGGGTTGACAACATCCATGTATATACTAAGTCGTAGAATTCATACTTCATCCTTGAACTTTTTAGGCCACGTATCCTCTATATGCTTCATGGATATTGAATCTATTGGGATTCACATAACTCTTGATTCACTTCTGTGTGAGGCATGCTATCCCTGCAACATAGCTAATTATTTAAAACAAAATATTCTTTTAATCCTTGGGATTATAGGCATGTGCCTCAATATATTATGAGGAGGACCATGTGATTTACCCGTTTTTTTATTATTTATTGTACATGGCATGCCCACATTTTAGACCATATCTCTTTGTGTTCATATTCTCCTCAATATAGAATATAATCATTCGAACATGCATGATATGATATGTACTCAACACCCAAAATTTTCAACAATTTCTTTGCCTCTTTGCCGTTATCGGGAAAGAGATTATCACTCGGAAGAACCTTATCTTTGAATAGCCTACAATTGGTAACAAATATAAATGTGCAATATTAATATTTAGCATTCATAAAATCAAAAAAATTTAATGTTTATTGTGTGACATGGTTTCTCAAAATTATATAAGGGACTTCATTAGTCATGCAGGTCAATTACCACAATTTGGTCGAGAATCATGCATTCTACATGCCAAAATTTTCTTTCAAGTTGTACAGTAACATCATTATCACTAGCTGAGTATAATTTTATTGACTGTCAAGTCCAATGTTGAGATTGCAACAAGATGATGAGCTTAGTGGAAAGGAGTCGCCTTCACTAAGTGGGCTTGTAGGGTATTTTTGGCGCAAAGTCTATTTTTAGACATATGGATCATGTTCTATGAGTTGCAGGATGCTATTTGTGGATGGTTGGTCAAGTCGGAAAAATAGATGGACTTCTATTTTTAGACATACTGGGTGGAATCTATTTTTAGATTGCCAGTCTAAAAATAGATATGTCGAATATTATTAGCTCTTAATAATATTTGGACTCTAAACATTATCTTATCCTCTTGGACCTCTTCAGTTGAGCACACAGAAGTGGCACATGCAGCTGACAGAAGGAATTACGCTATTCCTAGGGTTTAGTGGAGCTATTGCATGTTGACTTCAGTTAGAACTCATGTGACAGAGTTTGGTGGAGTTGATTGAGGAAGTTAGTGGAGTTGTATTCAGTTTAACTCAGTTAAACATAGTTGAGCTAGTTGTATCTAGTCTAGCTGATTGATACACTAGTGAGAGTGGTGTGAATTAATTATTAATTAATTCACTAATTATTAACTCATAAATCAACTAAAGAATACATCAGTTAACTTCAGTGCATGGACAGTTTCAGTGGAGACCAGTGAAGAGGTAGGTGAAAGAGCAAGTGTGACTATTAGTTGTGAATATACTGGCGCATGAGATTTGCACACACATTGATGGGGATGCCAATGAGGATTGCGCAGTGCATACTAGTGGGATTCGAACTTGGATCAAGCCATTATTCATCTTGGATTGCGCAATAGAGGTTGGCTATCAAGTGGCAAAATATTGGAGCATGTGTTTTGCTAGATCTAGCTTGATAGTGTGTAGCAATGGAGGGTGTGCATGAGAGCTTGTGAGGAGATTTTGTACTATTATTGTTACATGATCTCCATGACATATAATATATAGATAGTTGGGGTTTTCAGCTTTAAGCTTTCCCATTAAATACTGTGTTCATATGTGGGATTGTTTATGGTTTTAATGTATGCATGCGATTGATTTCATTTCCGCATGTGATGATCAATGGTAGAAGAGATTTTGTATTATGCATGAAGCTAAAATAGTGTGTGATTAGGAGAATCTCGGTGGATAACATATCAGTTATTCAAATTTCTACATGGTATCGGAGCAATATTTATCATTGGAGCAATTGAAAAACATTGAAGCGGTTGAGTTTTGTGCTGGTGGAATTCGAATTTGCAGCAGTGTTTTCTTGGCGTCGAAGTTGAGATGTCTTTCAACGGATTGCGATTGGAGTATACTTACTTGGTGGCCCCTGGTCTGTGCATGGAAGAGAGGACGAGGATGGAGGCGGTGTTAGATGAAAATGGTTTGAAGGTTCATAGATCATGAAGTCCCCGGCCTACTTCTAGCGATGCTGCTTTGTAATTAAGGCTTGGCAGAAAACTGACAAAGTGTCGAAGGATACCCATTTGGAGAAGTGTGAAGGATCACACATGGTATCTAGCCTTCATGGTAAGGCTTCTCCATTCTTGATGTGGAAAGCCTTGACAAATTTATTCCAAAAGCAAGAGCGACAGTTGGCTCAAGGAATGAACTCATAAACATAAAAGAAGATGGATAAAGCTGTGATGTGCCAGAGTACCTCTGCTGAGATTCATCCCAATGTAGGGATGAGCTGGGAAGTGTGGGGGAAGTGTGGGGTGACTGTTGATGATGAGGAGACTTGGTGACAGCTCATAGCTTGGGCTTAGAAGGTTGGAATTCCTGTCGGGACTCTGTCCGTGGTCGGGAGAAATTGCCAGGATGGGAGTGACTGTGGTCGGATCTTGTGCAAGAGGAGATAAGGCGGAGTAACAGGGATGGATCTTCATCAAGGAACTCTGATGAAGAGAATTTTTCTTTGGCTACCAAAGCAAAGAAGGGGAAGAGCAAGAAAGCTTCTCATTCCGGTGCGAAAGGCAAGAAGCGGGACATGTCCAAGGTGAAGTGCTTTCACTGTCACCAACACGGACATTATGCCACAAATTGTCCGCAGAAGAAGAAAAATAAGCAGGCTGCTGGATCTGCAGCTGGAGAGGCCTTAGCCTCGCAGTTTGAGCTGGATTTTTCATTGATCGCATGCTTGGTCTCAAGTGTGATGGGTTCAGTGTGGTTTCTTGACAGTGGTGCGTCTTTTCACATGACAGGAGATCGAGATTTGTTTACTGATCTGGATGAGAAAGATCTTAGAGTGCACATTGAGATGGGCGATGATGGTAGATACAGTGCGACCGGTATTGGTACCATTTCCTTTGAGAGGGAGTCTGGTAAACCCTTCGTATTGAAGGAAGTGATGCATGTTCCAGGATTGAAGAAGAATCTTATCTCTGTGGCGATGTTAGAAGACAAGGGATATGATGTTGTATTTAGCGAGGAAAAGGCTTTCCTCCGCAGTAAGGCAACTGGTGAGACCCGGAGGATAGGGGTTCGAGTTAAGAACCTTTATAAATTGCAGGTAGATGGTTGTGCAGCAATGGCAGGCAAGGCAAAAGGAGTGGTGAGCTGGGATGATGGCGAGTTGTGGCACCGGAGACTGGGCCACCTTCACCATGGAGCTTTGAACATACTGCAGCAGATTTCTACTGGGCTTCCTAAAGGCACTCTTGCGCAGTCAGATCAGTGCAAGGGTGTGCTATAAGAAAATTTGTGAAATCCACCTTTCACGGGAAGGAGTCGCGCCACGGCGATCCTTGAGAGAATTCACACAGATGTGTGTGGACCTTTCTCAGTAGCTTCGACAGCTAAGCACAGGTATTATGTGATATTTGCTGATGATTTTTCTTGTAAGTGGTGGATCTTCTTCAAGCAGAAGAAGAGCGAGACATACTCAAAGTTCTGTGAGTTCAAGGCACTGGTTGAGAAAAAATCGGGGAAGCAGGTGAAGGCTCTTAGGAGCGACAATGGTGGTGAATTCATCTCTGGCGAATTCAAGGACTTTTGCAGCACAGAAGGAATTCGAAGAGAGCTCATAGCACCTCATAACCCACAGTAGAACGGGGTTTCTGAGTGGAAGAAAAGAATGATCGTGGGTGCTGCACGGGTGATGTTGCATGATCAAGGCCTACCCATTCACTTGTGGGTGGAGGCATGCAATACTGCAGTATATGTGCAGAACCGTTGTCCTCACGGGATACTTGGCATGAGTACACCCGAGGAGGCGTTTTCTGGTAAGAGGCTTGATATTTCCCATTTGAGGATTTTTGGTTCACCTGTTTACATTCATGTGACGAAGGATACCAGGAAGAAGCTGGAGCCGACTGCGAAGGTTGGGATATTTGTGGGGTACACTGATACGCCCCACAAATACCGGGTGTATTTGTCAGACAGTCGCAAGACTGTTGTGCGACGGGATATAAAATTTCGGGAGGAGAAAGCCATGCAGTGTTCGCTTGAGAGGGAGCCACACTTGCATGCAGATGAGGAGCTATTAGTTCCTAAGGAGGAGCTTCCGGATGTGGATCAGCCACAAGAGGAGGTTCATGGAGTGGAAGAGACCACTCATGCAGTGCCAACCATCAGAGGGCGAAAGCGCACTACAGAAGCTGAGCGACTGGCTCAAGATGCAGAGAAGGTTGTAGGAGCACCTACATCACAGTGCAGACAGAGACAGTCACTTGATCGGTAAATTGGATACATGGCTCTTGTGAGCAAGTGTATCATGACAGAGCCATCCTCTTTCGAGGAAGCTGTGGAGGATCCCGCATGGGTAGATGCGATGGTGGAAGAGTATGTTTCGATTGTCAGAAACAGTGCATGCGAGATTGTCCCAAGGCCGGAAGGGAAATCAGTGGTGGGTTCGAGATGGATCTACAAAGTGAAGCAGGTAGCTGATGGGAGTGTGGAAAAGTACAATGCAAGATTTGTTTCCTGAGGCTTTTCATAGATAGAGGGGATCGATTATGAGGAGACCTTTGCACCTGTCGCAAGGTATTCTTCCATACAGACGATTCTTGCTCTCTCAGCGCAGATGGGGTGGCACATTCATCAGATGGATGTGAAGACTGCATTCCTCAATGGAGTCATTGAGGAGGAGGTGTACATAGAGCAGCCTAAAGGTTTTGAGATCTTCAGCAGTGAGTCGCATGTGTGCCGACTCAAGAGAGCACTGTACGGGCTGAAGTAAGCACCTCGTGCTTGGTACACACTGATAGACAGTTATTTCATTGGACTTGGATTCTCCAAGAGTGAGGCAGATCCTAACCTATACCAGATTGTGGTGGAGGGTAAGTTGCTGATCATTGTACTTTATGTAGATGATTTGATTTTGACAGGTGATGAGTTGTTGATACTCTCATTCAAGGAGGATCTTGTAAAAGAGTTTGAGATGAAGGACTTGGGCCTCCTTCATTATTTCCTGGGATTGGAAATTTGGCAATGTACTGGTGGACTGTTTGTTTCTCAGGGTAAGTATGCCCGGGAGATACTGGAGAAGTTCAACATGCATGGCTGCAAGCCTGTTGATACTCCTCTTCCTGCTGTCTGGAGGAAGGAGGATGCTACTTTAGCGGAGGTAGTGGATGCCACTGTTTATCGACAGTTGGTGGGGTCGCTTATGTATCTGGTCAATAAACGACCCGATATATGCTATGTTGTTAACTAGATTTCACAAGCTATGGTTAAGCCAACCAAGCTCTTCTGGAAGGCAGGCAAGCATGTAGTGAGATATCTCAGAGGCACATATCTCAGAGGCACATCGGGATATGGATTATGGTACAGACAGGAGGATGAGTTGAGGCGACATGGCTTCACAGATCGGTATCATCATATCAGAGATTGTGTGCAGCGGAAGATCATGTTACTTTCATACATTCCTACGGAGGATCAGGATGCTGATATCTTGACGAAGGTGCTCACCAGGAGAAAATTCAAATACCATAGGGGCAGGATAGGGGTTGCAGATAATCCATATCTTGTTGAGAGGGAGTTTTGAGATTGCAACAAGATGATGAGCTTAGTGGAAAGGAGTCGCCTTCACTAAGTGGGCCCGCAGGGCATTTTTGGCACAAATTCTATTTTTAGACTATGTCTATTTTTAGACATATGGATCATGTTCTATGAGTTGCAGGATGCTATTTGTGGATGGTTGGTCAAGTCGAAAAAATAGATGGACTTCTATTTTTAGACATACTGGGCGGAATCTATTTTTAGATTGCCATCTAAAAATAGATATGTCGAATATTATTAGCTCTTAATAATATTTGGACTCTAAACATTATCTTATCCTCTTGGAGCACTTCAGTTGAGTGCACAGAAGTGGCACATGCAGCTGACAGAATGAATTACGCTATTCCTAGGGTTTAGTGGAGCTATTGCATGTTGACTTCAGTTAGAACTCATGTGACAGAGTTTGGTTAGTGGAGTTGTATTCAGTTTAACTGAGTTAAACATAGTTGATCTAGTTGTATCTAGTCTAACTGATTGATACACTAGTGAGAGTGGTGTGAATTAATTATTAATTAATTCACTAATTATAAACTCATTAATCAACTAAATAATACATCAGTTAACTTCAGTGCATGGACAGTTTCAGTGGAGACCGGTGAAGAGGTAGGTGAAAGAGCAGTGTGACTATCAGTTGTGACTATACTGGTGCATGAGTTTGCACCAAACATTGATGGAGATGCCTTTTGTTTCCTCACGATTACATACTAGTGGGGATGAATTAGGGTTCAAGCCATTATTCATCTTGGATTGCGCAATAGAGGCTGGCTATCAAGTGGCAAAGGATTGGAGCATGTGTTTTGCTAGATCTAGCTTGATAGTGTGTAGCAATTGAGGGTGTGCATGAGAGCTTGTGAGGAGATTTTGTACTATTATTGTTACATGATCTCCATGACATATAATATATAGATAGTTGGGGTTTTCATCTTTAAGCTTTCCCATTAAATACTGTGTTCATATGTGGGATTGTTTATGGTTTTAATGTATGCATGAAATTGATTTTATTTCCGCATGTGATGATCAATGGTAGAAGAGATTCTGTATTATGCATGAAGCTAAAATAGTGTGTGATCAGGAGAATCTTAGTGGATAACATATCAGTTATTCAAATTTCTACATCCAAAGAGAGGGGTGATGAAAGCGGATTTCAGGCTTTTGAATAAGGTATCAATTATATGAGCATCATCTTCTATCTCGTGATTATGGAATGGATCTAAAAACATTTACTCCATGGAATTCATATCCTATAAGTAATCATCCATACCAACATCTATTTTATTGCCTCCATTAAAAAATTCTAATGAAGAACTATTATTATTGTAGTCATTCATAATTGGTGAATTTGGATGTAGTGAGAATTAAGTAGGTGGTTGATTCAACCATTCTTTTTAAGATTCCCCAATGGGTATTTCTCTTATCAATTTGACATTGTAGTGAGGTGCACCGGAAGATGGTTGGTGGGTCGCTCATCATCACTAGAATCCTAATTTCAAAAAATATTGACCATTAGTACATCAATGATATTAGTAAGCACAATGCAATTGGATTTTTAAAATTACATCATACCAAACAATTATTACCATCATTGACCTAGGATTGTAGCTAGAACATTCCATGTTCCAATTGATAGGGTGAAGCAACTGTCAATTTTCATCTACCAACTACTTGCAATACACTGCCCTTGATAAGAGCTTCCGACGTTTTTAAAATGGTGGAATATTATGCATCTGAACCCGATTAGGAAATAGGATTCTATAAATTTTGATACATTTTTATTCAAATTGACATGGATTTTAAAATAATAGATAATCGAAATATAAATAAAATCTAAACTTACTGGAGATCGAACGAGAGAGCTACATGAAGGACTTTGAACAATCTAGAAAGAGATGGAATTTGAAGAATTGGCCATTTGATATTACGATATTTATCCATGCATTTGAGAAAAATCAACAATATTTTTTGTGTGCATACCTAAAATTAATTTCGAGAACTAGATAACCACAATCTGAATTTAAATATAGTTTTCAAACCATTTTTCAAGAATAAGATGAATTTAAGCAAAAAATGTATATTATGAACTTTTGTAACTCATGTGGATGCATCCTAAAGGATAATTTGAGATGAATATGCCATTTTATGTGAAAATAAAAATTCAAATAAATTTTAAACCATATTGGTTCTCTTATCAAAACTAACTGCACTGATGCGTTTAAATAATAAACACACCGATGCGATAAAATACCAATCGCACCAATTTCTAGGATTTCGAATATAAAAAGGAATAGAATCTTACTGATGTTCTTATAAAACCAACAACACTGATGCGTATAAATAAAAACCACAATTATCCTTCAAAATAATAAATGCACCTATTTTTGGGATTTCAAGAATTTAAAAAATAAATTCTATCATATTGGTGCTCTTATAAAAATAATGGCACCAACGTATTTAAATAAAAAATTGTATTGAAGTGTTAAAATAATAATTGAACTGGTTTCTGAATTTTTAAAATAAAAAATTATTCTATCATATTGGTTCTCTTATAAAACAAACAACGCCAATGTGTTTAAATAAAAACAACAATGAAAATAAAAAGAATAAAAAAAAATTATGTCATGTTGTTGCTCTTATAGCAATTATCGCAACGATGCATTTAAATAAAAACCACATTGTTTTTTATACTTCAAAAATAAAAAACTAATTCTATCATGTCAGTGTTGTTGGATTAAGGGGTCCATACCCAGGTTCAGAGTGTTCTTGCACAACCAAAAAAACCCTCCAACTAATGGCCCTATCGGCAGTGATCTGCTTGCGTAGATCAGACTCTCACCCGAAGTAGCATTGGGGAGGTGCTGGAACTAGGTTTCCGCACCCTAAGGGAGGAATATGATTTTGATATAATGCTTTTTGATCTGACCTAATCACAATTTTTCTGCGCTATTTCTTTTTAACCCGATTCAGATCTCAATACAGCAAAACCCTAACTTCAATGCAGTTCTTGCGAAAACACAAAGATATATTCTTATTCAGATCTAACTTAACAAAAACCCTTAATACTAATATAAATGCATATCAAATAACAGAAACTGCAACAGATCTATAAGAAAATCAACACACTAACACATAAGACAAAGATCATGAAAGTAAACCAGTAATTTTGCCAAAAATTCTCTTTATTACACAGATCTTCAATGAGTACAAATTATTTCTCTTGTGCACACAACTACAGAGTCCTCTCACATAGCCTAGGAATTTCCTCAGGTATCTGTGCACACAAATGCAAGATCCTGTCTCTAACTTAGATTAATCACCGAAACTTGCCAAAAATTAGACCAACATATGAGATATTCTATAATTTCCTACCTTTACTTGACTCAGACACGCCTATTTATATGACTTAGACACACAAAAAACATGGTCCCAAAATATGGTTTGAGTCCCATGTTTTACCCTTTTACCCATTACATTATGAAGGAGCTTTGACTCACCCCAAATCCCCTTGACCTGCACGATGCACTTTTACAAAATTAACAAAATTGAGTCAAGGCTCGACCTAGGGGACCCTAGCCCAATAGGCCCCCAACACAAACTCATGACTCGTCCTTGAGTCACTTTGCTCTGGTTTCCTGCATTTTTGCCTTTTGCACCTTCATGGATTCATGCAGAGGTTGGATGGCCTCGGCACTCTACGTTGCAGAAGGCCCTTCCGCTGCCAAGTTGATGTTGCGTTGAGTTTGGGAGAGTCTATTGAGGGCACCCTCAATGGTTTGTGACAACTGAAGCACTTCATTGGCCCAAGGCTGGGTCCTTGCTTCCAGGAGCTGCTCCTTGTGGCATAATGCATCCATATCATCCTGAATATGGAAGCCCTCTTGTAACCTAAGAAATATCTATGCGGGAACCAGAGTCCGTGCATCGACCCGAATTTCATAAAAATGTTGTTGCTTATCCCGTATGTTGGTTTTCAATTGTTGAAGTAGTGGATCTTCTTAGATGGAGGACCATATCCCCACGGTTTCTTCAAATAGGGTGTTTCACTCATCCATGTTTGCCGTAATGCTAGATTTTTCTTGCTGAAAAATGGAAGCGTGTTGTGCCTAGACTTCTAGTGGTGTTTTAGGCTATAGCTTGGCCTGCAGGTCCACAATATTTTGTTCCAGATCAACGCTTAATGTCTCTATTTATGTCTTTGAAGCCTTCAACATGGCTGCAAGAGTCTTGATCTTTGTAGTGGCCATAGTGTCAGCTGACACCGACAATCTAGGAATCTTAGAAAAAAGTCGGTTGATGAGTGATTCGAGTTGCGTGCGCTAATTGTATGCAGCGCTCCGTGCTTGTTCAGCCAGCTCTTACCCTTAATATAACTTATTGACCCTATTTTGTACTTCATTAGTGGCCCAAGACACACAATACTCCCGATACTAAAACTTGTCCGTGATCGTGGTATGCATTGTGTGCAACTGGCCATTAGGGAGGGTGGCCAAGTTGACTCCAATCTCTGACCAAGAGTGGGTGGTAGCACACTGTCCTATATGAGAGGAATGTAGTGCTCCACAAAGAATATTTATCAATCGGCTCTCTATGGTGGATTCTACAGTTGGGGTGTTCACTTAGAGCACGCTCACTTGAACCATGTTTGCTTGAATATCACTCGCCTGAACCCTTAGTTGTTGGATGCCTTGTTGAATGTCATCTAGGACAGTCTTGTATTATTGCTCAATAATATTCCATGCATCTTCAGTGAATGCCTTGAAAACGTTCCCAATTTCGTCATATTCTCCTTTTGTCAACACAAGGGGCTCAATATCCACCTTCTTTGATTCTTTTCGCTTCCTGCACGATCCTACTGAGGATTGGGGCCCTCTCTTCATGCCTCGATGGGTTTCTGGATGTGTGGAAGGGGCATCTGCACTATCTATATCACGGTCCTCCAGCTCGTCGTCACTGTGAAAATTTTTAGTGTCCTTAGGCTATTCTTACATATCCATCATTGTTGTAGACTCTTGGGTATCTCTCTTGTTTCATGGCTTCGTCGCAGATGGATTGGGCGGGGCGACTGAGGTGGCATCGGTACCTGTGGCTACAATCAACCAGGAGGAATGCCCATTGGTGGTTACCTGGACAAGGTCATTTTCTGTGACGAGGTAAGGAAGGTCATACCATACCCTGGACATGTGTTCCTTTGCGCAAATGTGCAAATTGTGAAATTATACTTTGAAGTCAGCTATGCACTTATATTGGTCATACAATGTAGGTGAGAGGCATGGTTTCAATAGAACCACCCCATGAAGCTCCGTCTGGAATAAGACCCAAAAAATTTTGTTTTTTGTCCCCCGTGTTAGATTCTTTATTGCCCATAGTGATGCATAGTGTGCTGCTTCGCACGGATCAAGTTTAATGTGGGTAGTTGTGATTGTGATGATGAATTCCATCGAATGAGTGCGACGAGCAATAACAACCATGCATAATGGAACAAATTCACTTCTTCCTACGCCTCCCATACATTCTCCAAAAAATCTTGGCACATATATTTTTCCCAGTTGTATTGTACGCCTTTGATGCATTGCACAGCTAATGCAATGAATGGTGCGGGAACTCATTGGGCGAGACATTTCCTCATCAGTTTGCAAGCCAACATCTGTGTAGAAAATCTGATAGTGGGGTCGTTCATAGTGCTGACAACAAACCCTCGTGTATTCCTAGCCATGCCATAAGTTTTATTCATGTTATCTACAACTTTCTTCTCCTGTCCCTTCCCTCCGAAGGCTTCTTCAGGGTGTTCTCCTTCATGTGGCAAGCCTGTAATGCAGTGAATGAGCATGTCATCAATGGGAATCTGTGTTCCTAGCCATAGGTAATTTTCATGCACTAGAGCCAGCAACTGATGCCGACAGGTATCGTTGATAGTGTTGCGACCAAAGTGGGGAACATTCAATAGGCTGAGGAGGTTGGCATTCTACAGTCCTAAAGCCCATTGCATAGGCTCCACCTTGCTGATGTATGCTTCTTCATAAGGGAATTGTTCCAAATACCACGACGACGCAATCTCAAGAAACTTTTTGCGGTCCACCAAATCTCAATCCTCGAATTTTAGAGAGGGAACCCATCCTAGTAGGTTACCCTCAACAAGATAATCCTCAGGCAACAGAGGTGTATCAACGTGTGCCTTGATCTTCTCAGGGTCCTTTGCAACATTCACTAAGGGCTTCCGGCGAGCCATATACGAAGGAAACTGTAATATGTGGTCGATTTCTTCAACAAATCCTTCTTTTGACATAGTTACCTTAGTCTGTCCCTCAATATCTTCCATTGGCTACTTCTATCTTTCTACATAGGAAGTCTATTTCTTCGGGGTCACTTTGTGCGGGGAATTCTGGGTACCCGAGGACTATCCGTTCTTTTTCTTCTTCGTGCTACTGGCACTAGGTGCTTGTGGCATAGTAGGGGTGGGATCGGTTGTTGTCATGGTCTTTGGAATTAAATGGCCTAAACCCTGTTGGTGCATCGTTTCCTCAAGTGTCTCCCACGATGAAGATGAGATGGAAAAGAGAACAAGAGCAGAGGGTGTGAATTAGCTAAAATACACAGAAAGAAAAGGGAACTCATGTAAACCTCCATGCCATATTTATAGCAACACTGCATTTTAAACGACTTAATGTCCATTGATGCAACTCCATTAATGCTAAAATGACTCCCAATATGACGTAATATCACCCTTAAACACAAGTTACCCACTCCTATAAATGGTAACCAAGCTGTCATTTCTAGATTTCCTGTTACAATGACTAGTTTCTTGTCATTTTGTGACTGCAACATCCTCCTAGCGTGGCTTCCACGCTGGCTTCACAGATACCTGTGCTCCCTCAAACTTCGTCGCATCAAGGAAATTTTATAACCTCTAACAGACTTTTTTAAAGTCTTGCACCCTCTTGTAATTGTCAAGGGCACTAAGAGATTCTTCCGTCCATATAGTAATTTAACACACACAGGGATGGGGTCATCCCTGTAAGGTTTTAGGCTACTACCATTAACATATTCGAGAATTAATTCACCATTCATATTATCCAATCATACTGCACCTCCTTCTGTATTTTATTTGAAAATATAGGGCCCGAGCTAGTTCATCTTGAAATTCCATAAAAAGTGCGCGAACTTATTATCATAGAGCAACACCAATTAATCATTCTTGAAACTATTCTGTCTGATATGTTGATCATGCCAAGCCTTCTCGCATGCCTTCTGCACCTGTTGGTGGAAACCAACAATGAATATATCTTCTTCTAGCACAACAATGTGTGACAGAATATCCTCCATAATGTCTTGGTCATCCATGTTGGTTACTACTATGATACATTGACTAGGGACAATGTATTCTATAGGAATAATGACCTCCTATCCATACACCATCCCGAAAGGTGTTTGTCTTGTCAACTTATTAGATGTCGTCATGCATGCCCATAGAAAAACAGATATGCGCACATCCTAGTCATTGTGATTGGCGTTGCATATCTTTGTGAGTGAATTCTTCAAAATATTGTTAAAGGCTTCTACAGTTCCATTCGCTTGGGGATGATAGGGCGTACTCTTTTGACGATGTATCTTGAATTCTTCTGCGAGTGCCTGAATGGTCAAATTTAGGAAATGTGTGCCCTGTTCACTCATCAATATTTGGGGGCACCGAACCTTGTCAAAATATTCTCAAAGATAAAGTGTGTAAACATCTATGTGCTGCAGTATTTCATAGGTTGAGCCTCTACCCACCTAGTCAAGTAATCTATAGCAATGATGATGTATTTCACTCTAGTATTCTTCCCTGAGGGATTAATAAGTTGTACAAAATCAATTTCCCATTTTTCAAATGCCTACAAAGTTACCTGCAGTTGTAGTGGCATCTCGTCTCTGCGCGAGGGTCTTCTAGTCCTCTAACATACATCACAAGCGTGACAATATTACTTGGAATTAATGTGCATAGTAGGCCGCCACAACCCAACCCTTGAGATCTTATGCACGGTAATTTTACCGGCGTAATTACCACCTGCAATGCCTCCATGTGCTTCTACCAATATGCTAGGTCTCTTGAACTTAGGAACATAGCGCCTCAAAACTTCCTGATCAACTCCTATTTTGTATAACTCACCTGCGATCAGAGTGAAATCTGCTGCTTGCACTACCAATTATTTCTTCTACTCGGTCGTATATTCTGCAGGTGCACTCCTAGTGGTTAGAAAATGGATGATATCAGCAAAATGATCACCAACTATCTTAATAGTAAATAGATGCGCATCTCGTAACCGATCATTCATATTAGTTGGTGCTTCACCATTTTCAATGCATGACAAGTGGTCTAGAAAAGAATTCAACCTTCCAGGTTTCAAAATCATCTCAAAATCGTACTCCTGGAACAAGAGGATCAACCTACGGATCTTCCCCCCAACACAGGCTTGTTCACCAGGTATTTCAAAGCAGAATGATTTGTGAACATCTTAAAATGACCTTCAAGTATATAATCATGGTATTTTTTCTGCGCATACACTATGGCTAGACCTCCTCTTTCTATGGTCGAATATTTTCACTCAACATTTAAAAACTTATGACTTGCAAATATCTCCAACACCTGGCTATGCTAATACAACCCCTAGCACAATACATGAAGCATCAACTTGTCCATGGAATTCCTTCGACCAATATGGGAATACCAAGATGGACACAATTACCATCCTTTCCTTGAGTATATCCAGACTTTTCTGGCAGTCCTCATCCCAACATAAAGTAATGTCCTTCTTCAGCAACTTCTTCGTAAACGTAGTAATATTTGCATAAGATTGAATAAAATTCTGATAATATCCATTATGTCCCAAGATCGATTGTAACTACTTCATTTTCTTCGGAGCATCCAAATTAATAATGACAACAATTTTGGCTGGATAAAACATCAGTACCTATTTACAGACAATATTTCCCAACATGATACCAAAAGGGATGCATAATATACACTTCTTCAAATTCAGAGAAATATGATACTTCCAACAAGTATCTAGCATTAAGCGCAGGCTGGAGACATGTTTCTTCAGTAGTCCAAAAAATATCCAATCATAAAAATACACTTCTAAGAACTTATGGATATAATCTTTGAAATAAAAAACTACTATGTGCGAAAATATGGTTGGTGTTTTCTTCAAACCGAATGGCAACACAATATATAGGAATGAACCCCATTCTATCGCAAAGGTAGCCTTGCTCCGGTCTTCAGGCGCGATCCTTATCTGGTGCTATCCTAAAAATCAATTAGTAAATGAATAGGCTTTCTAGCCTCCTACATTGTCGAAAACCTCATATAAGAATGGGTTTGGAAAAGTACCATGTACACATGCATCATTCAATTTGTGCAAGTTAATGCAGATCCTTATTTCAGCTTTTTTCTTCTTTCCTTGGACTACCATAGGACTCACCCAATCTGATTCCTCCTTTGGCTCAATAATTCAATACAACAACCATGTTTTCTAATTATTCGTTGACATTTTTCTTATACTTTGGGTTCAATTTGTAAGGGTGTTTCTTAATAGGCTTAGCATCTAGTTTCAAGGTGATATTCATCACACCAAGTTCTCCAATAATCCCTTTCAACTCATAAAACTTAGTGGGGAACAAATCTCGATATTCAGTGAGAAGCTCTACAATTTTACCTAATGTATCTTCATCCAAATAATTCCCTATTTTGGAAACTTGGGCTGCTCTTCTATCCCAATATTGAATTGCCTAGTCTTAATAGGTTTAGTAACATCTGGAAATTCAATCTCAGGTCTAGCGACTGCGTACTTCCCCTCGGACTCAAGGATGTTAATGTTTCTTGGATCCTAATAATTTTCTTCAGCAGTCACATTGCGACATTCAACTGCAGTCTTCATCTGTGCATTCCATTATGGTAGGGCCTATACTCCTAGTTCAATTGGCACGTCAAAAATTGAATCTTGGATCTCCTGCAATGGCTCATCAATAGATTGGAATCCACTTTCAAAGCTGAAAGTCAAAATGAATCTCTCCTTCAATGCAACCCATTCAACAATACCATGTCGTAGCTCAGTATCTAGATAACAATTCATGGGTACCTTGTTCAATGTATGAATGAATATGTGAACCCATTCCGGTTGTGACTCTTCTCCCCAAACTACAGTCCAATTGGCTAAATGATTGCGCAGATAATCTTAGCTTGAATATGTGTCCTTCATCTGAGTGTTGGGGCTTCCAAATCGCAGGCACAACATTTGATGACATTCCCTCCAACTAGAAATATTTTCTTTGGGGGCTCCATGCTAGCGTGCTGGGGTTGAGTACAGAGCTAGATCAAGTGCACAAAACCATTTTTCCTCCGGAAAATCCCTTTCAAATGTATCTAAAAACAAATTTACATCTCCTATACCATCATAGTGTTGCAATTCACGTACCTTAGAGGATATACAATGTTACACCAATTTTTGGTCATCTAACCTGTTACTATTAGATGGCCCAAAGCACAACATGTAAGACCAATTTTACCCTAAGTAAAATTTCTTTTACTATGAAAAATAACTTAGTAATCCATAATTTATTATGTTGTTTATGGTCTAAACAGGAAACCCATGAGGAAATATTGAATAAATCCATATTTGTTTGATTTTCCTCAAGGAATAATTAATTAAACAACATTTTAATTAATATTCCTGGTTATATTTAGCCCAAAACAAGAAAATTAATTAGATAAATCGCTATTTATCTTATTATTTTCTAGGATTAATTATTTAAACATTATTTAAATAAAATTCCTTGTTAAATTTGACTAAATAATTTATAAATAATTGAATAAATCACTATTTATTTAAATATTACCCAACCACACTCTTAAAATAATAAATAAATCATTTATTTATTTATTATTTACAAATACAGGGATTTGACCAAATTCAAATTCTTTTTCCCTCCAAAAAAAAAAAAAAAATAGTCCATAAAAGTTGGATCTAGATTTGGTTACTAATATTTTAATTATGCACCAATATCTAGACTAACTCAATATTTTGTTATAAAAAGAAGGGATTTTCCATTCATTCACTACCTTTTGTTGCCTAAATATCACTTTGGATCTATACTTTTGGTATGACTTTGATCCTCCATCATTGTCATATTTTTTCTATCTTTTTGCTTGTGAACTCCCCTAGAGTTCCATTTTTTGTCTGGGTTTTCTACAAGAGAGAGAGAGAGATCTTAGATATGAAGTCCTAAGGACATACAAGAACCCATCCCATTGAGGGGGACTGGTAACATCTTTCTATCTTCCCTTCCTAGGTGTCATAAATACATAAATTCTTTAAAAATATCCTTGTCTTGTCTATTGCATGCATGGAGAAACTCTTGCTTTTATTTGATGTTTAATGTCTTTAACTGCAAAGATCTAGATTTTGTAGCATTTATCTTGGTCAACTAACTGCAGATCTAAAGAAATTGACAACCATATTTTATGTTAGGGTTGTTTGTTATGCAGAACTAAAGTGAGTTTTTTTCGTACGCTTGCGATTAGAATTCACACTAACAACTGCCGACTCCACAAGGGTTTATGATTACGACCGCATGAAAAGCTGCTCCAACCCCTAAGGTTTTTCTTCAGCTTCTTTTTTTTCTTTTCTTGATGTTGTTTTCAACCTTTAAAACCCTAAAACAATAAAAAAATTAAATTTCGTGTGTTTCCGGGCCTATTGCACCGGTGACAGGTATCAATCGCAACTGAGACGACACTTTTTTCCGAAACCTACTCCCGAGAGTGCTGGAAGTGCAGGTCACACTTTTTGGGCCAAAACCTGTGACCTCAATCTTCAGGATGCAGAAAAAAGCCTCAAACCTGCGACCTCTACTGAAAACAGGTCAGAAACTGCGACCTATACTTTTTGCGGGAATTTTCTATGATTTTTCTGGGTTTGTCTGGGCTACTATTCAGGGTTGTCTGACCTCCATCTCCACCTGTATTGGACCTGTACTTTCTCTGTTTTACTCGTCGAAGTAGGAACCTATCCCTCTAGGGCTTCAGTACACTTCCACCTTTTTAGGAGGAGTTTAGCTGAAGCAGGTCGTCTGAGATTTGAATGTGTTCATCCATTTATCAAATCTGACCCTGTACCTTCAAATCCATTTCAAATTGGTTATCCATCCATCCAAAACATGCCTTTTCAGTTTTGTTTGGTCCTCCTCTAGGGTCCCCTTCATTTCCCTTCAAGTTGTAGCCTTTCGCCACCTTATTTGTAGCACTTTTCCCTCTGGTTTTTTGTTGTTTTCTGCACCTATTTCTAGCAGATCTGACCTCTATATCCCTGTCCCTCCTGAATTTAGATCCATTGGCCATTTTTTGTGTATTTTGACTAGATTTTTCCCACCCATAGACTAGTTGTTGGGAAGCCCACCTCCTCGGGTTTAGATTGGTGCATCTATAGCTATTTATTTTCTATCATATTAAGTTTACTTTACTGTTATTTGCAGATTTATTTACAGTTATAAAACAAATTTCTTCTTTTTCTCTACAGACGTTTGGGTTTAAAAATTAAAATTAACACACTTAACACACACATCCTAAGTGAAGAGCGCCTCGTTTGCACCGTTAAGCTAAGACTATAACATTATAATGAATTGATCTCGCACCTCTCTGCCCTTGTTTCGACATTGTAATCATTTGATCCTGCACCTCATTGCCCTTGTTGGTCTCTCTTCCTTATGTGATCCGTGTCTGTTCTTCCGTCACTGCGCCCCCAAGGCATTTATCCTGGAGACTTCTTGGCCTTCATCCTCAGTTTCCATTAGGAAGACTTACTCCTCCCCGTAGGATTCGAGTTAGTCCTCCACCGATTCCCCATTCTAACTCTGCTTCTGGTTCATTGGGTTCCCCTTCTGGTTCTATCCCTGGCTCTCCTCTTGTCACCTTCACCATGTCTGTTTCAAGACCTAACGCTGGTGGTAGCCCCAACCCTAATGCTGTGAATACCACTAGTGGGACCGTAACAGGAACTATCCTGGCTTCTCCCTTGCTCCCTTATATGGTAGGTCTCAGTCTTCCAAATTTTAACTAGTTGATCAATGACCCCATACACCATGATCCTGGTTGGCTTGCTATGCCAACCAAGCTCCCTTCCGACGTCCCCAAGTTTGAAGGTCCTGTTGAAGAAGACCCTACAAACCATGTTTGATATTTCCACATGTGGTGTTCGTCTAACTCCATCAGCGATGACTCTGTTCGTCTTCGGTTGTTCCAACGTACGCTTACCGAAGAATCTTATAAGTGGTATGTTGACTAGGCCTCCTTCTCTCATACTACCTTTATGACTCTTGTAGGGATTTACTGTCTTACTTCCAGCTTCACCTTCGTTATGACACTGGTACCGAACTTTTGACCTCTTTTCATCAATTTTCTATGACCCACCTATTCGATTATGTCCAGGAATGGTGGCAAAGAAAGAGCCTATGTCGAGTCCCTACCTTTGAAGACTGTGTCTACATGGACTAGTTTCTCAGATCCCTTTTTTCCTGCTATTGGCAAAGATGTCGCATCTCATTTGCCTCAGACCGAATAAACTGCCCTCCAGATTTTGTTAAAATATGACTTGATCTATGCACAGTATGGTTATGTTTATACCGTCTTACCTGATCTCCCTAGACCCAGTGGTGCCAATGCACCGGGGGCATCCCATGCCACCGATGGTATCGTTGGAGCCCTTTCTCATCCGTACACTCATCCTCCCATGGGTTATGGTTTACCTCAGGCAGGGACCAGCTCCTCCAACACTTTTTCCCCTCCCAGTAGCATGTATCTAGGATATGACATGCCTCCTCCTTTTTCCCAATGTGTTTACCACAATGTTTCCCAACTTCCTTATTTTCCGTATCCGCAGCTTGGTGATGCAGGTCCTCCAGCATTATCAACTCAGCCTCCCTTGCCTTCTCAACCCCCGCAACAGTAGCCACCACCCCCTAGGGCTAAGTGTATGCACAGCAGGGCACGACTAATATTCCTACTTCCAAAAAGAAGAGAAAAGGAAACCAAAACCAATTTACCCCTGGTAATCCAGGACCCAATCCCCAAGGGAATACACATAACACTACTAACTAGCAACTGGGAACTTAGCCCAAGTAGGACAGACCTGTTCGAATGAACAAACCTTGTTCTTGCTGCGATTTCTATGGTCACTATACCCACCATTCTCCTCTTTTACCTCAGATGCGATAGATGTGGGAAGCTCAAGTAGGATCCTGAGGACAACAAGCCTCTCCTTCAGTTTCTCCCAATGCTGCACTTATCCAACCGACTGTGTTTAGCAATCCTTTCCCCCAACAAGGATTCGTGGCTACCCAACCCCCTGAAGGTCAGGTGGCCATTCCACCTCCTCCATCTGGTACCTCTAATTACCAGATTATCATGATGAACTCTAACCAAACCATTACCATTAACCTCGACCTTCAAACTTGGTCCTGTCAGTACAACAAGCCTCCCGCTACATTTGCCCTCGAGCCCCCTTCTTCATGTTTCACAAAGCCTCTTTCGACAACCAATGGTCCTTTACTAATCCCTCATCCTAAGGTATAGGTTCATACCAAGATCCCCAAGGGACCATTACGCCAAAATGATGCTTCTGGTAAAGCTGCCCATTCATATTGTATAATAGATGATTTGGCGCAATCCCCTGCTGCCATCTCAATGCTGGAACTACTCCAGTTGTGCCCTTCACAACGAAAATATCTACTAACTGCCATGGATGTTTTGGATCCTTTAGATGATCATTTTATCATCTTCGATGTTGACCGGTCAGAACATCCTCCCCTTCCTGCTTCCGTCGCCTCCCAAATCCCTGTCAAGATCCGGAATGCAAACGTCTCTCATTGTATTATTGATGAGGGGGCATCCACCTGTGTGATGTCCACTTCTATTTGGAAGAAAATCAGATCTCCTGAGTTGGCCCCTTGCACTATCACTCTCTGAGCGTATGATGGCCACTCTTCCCAGCCCATATGTTGGTTCCGCAATTGTCCTATTACTCATGCGGAAAAGACTGTTTGTGTTGACATAGAATTCATTGATGCCCCCTTAGATTACAACATTCTATTGGGTCATAGCTACACTTATGCGATTTCCATTGTCCCATCTGCGGTTCACCGTAAGATGTGCTTTCCTCACAATGAAAATATTTTTGCCATTGACCAGTTGACATATTACAAACTGAAGTCTCATACCTCCCCTGAGTTCATCATATCTT
The DNA here is from genome assembly GCA_034641835.2 of Pinus albicaulis. Taxonomy (NCBI): domain Eukaryota; kingdom Viridiplantae; phylum Streptophyta; class Pinopsida; order Pinales; family Pinaceae; genus Pinus; species Pinus albicaulis. Next base: position 832,135,296 of record CM076581.1, on the reverse strand, counting down.
TGGTGGCCAATAAAAAAATAGTTGAACCTCTGACCAGTGTCTCACTCGGAGTCTACAAAGACTCCTCTTTTCTTGGTTCATTCCCTGGTATTTCTCCTCCTTTCTCTGATCCAAACTCGTCGAATGTTTTCATGATGCAATCATCTCGGTCTGACCTCAAGCAGCCCGCTTCAACTAGTCAACAGCCATGCCCTACGCAACTTGCTCCTAGCCCCTTGACTTAGCCTTTAGGACCCCCTACTCAAGGCCCCTCATTTGTAGCTAGTATCCATGAGCCTATCTACCCTCCTGGCACAGTTCCTCCTAGCCTTAACCATCTCGGAGCTGTCCCGCCTGGCCATTAAACCTCCGGTCAGATACCTTTTCTAGCTCCCCCTCCTGGAGTATTTACGGTACCTGTTATGGCTACCTTATCTATTCTTAACATGACCTTGGGGATCCCAGTCTGGTACATTGATCCCACAGCCACTATCCTGCTCGGTTAGCCCAAACCTTATACTGCTTTGACCCTAGTCCAACTGGTCGCCATGACCCCTCCCTTTGCTTCTGTGCCTTAGCCACCTCAATAGGAACCTACTCCTATTGTGAAAACTTTGAGTGAGGGGGGAAAAGCTCTCAAGAAGGCACATAAGGAAAAGGCTGCCCAAAAAACCACTGCTCCTCCTCGGCCTCCAAATTGTACCACCCAGTGTGCTTTGTGTGATGCTGTCGGTCATGCCACCCATCATTGTCCTGAATTGCCTCGTATCAAGCCCATAGTCAATGTTGCGTTCCCTGAGTATACAGTTTCAGAAAACTATGTTCCTCCCTCGACTGCAACCAAGAACCCCAAGGCTATTCACACCAACCACTCCTGTGCTTTGTGTGATCTCCATGGCCATTATACCCACTGTTGTCCCCGTCTCATGCATTACCGCACCTCTTTAGATGTAGTTCGGGAATACGAGAATGAAAAAAACTAGTCTGCCTCTCCCATCCTCATGCAGTATGCTTCAGGCCAACCTAAGGATACCTCTTCTCCCATTGAAATTCCCCCTCTTGATGTCTAGATGACAGAGTATTCGGCCACCACCCTCTACCTGTCATCCTCCATGAGATCTACGGTGGAAGCTCCCTCTGAGACTTCCCCTTCAATTTCGCTTGACCTCCCTTCAGTGATCACCCTGGGCTCAAAATCAGTGGATCCCTTCTCTTATTGTTCTTCTGTCACCCCCCATGATGATGCACATGTGAAACTTTCTTCTCATGATGATGAGTCAGGTAGCTTTTCCACATCATGTGGTTACCCTTCTACCAGTCACCCCATCTTTTACTGTGATGACGACATCATGGAAGCCTTTTCCACCCCTGACTGCATCTTTCCTACCCATAAGAGGAATGGTGCCATCCATGTCTGTGGTGAATTTCGTGACTTGAGCACAAGCTTCCCCCAAGGCAGCTCCCACTCACCACCTACCCATCAGTATGCAGGTGGTAGACATCCTACCCAGAGCACTCCCTCTAGCTGTGTTTGTTTGATTTCTACCTTGCGTTCGGGTTGCCAACATTGTTCATCATCCTTTCATTTTTTGTCTTGTGGCACCATTTAGATGGAGCCCCCATCCACATCTTATATCGATTATGTCAATGGTGAAAGTCACTACTCCCAGCATTTAGCCTCGGTAAGTTGGGCCATTTTTACCCCCTTACATTCACTTTTTCTCTCGAATGGTGTATGCATTGGTACTGCCACCAATAACCAGACCTAATATGATGTTGTACAAGGTTTATTAGCATATTCCCTTTCCCATCACATCCTTCACCTTCATGTTCGTTTAGATTCCCTGCTTCTAGTCATGCAATTGAAAGGTGTCTATCATGTGCATAATCCTATCCTTTTTAGAAGGTATTTACGAGTGAAAATTTGATGCGTGAATTTGAAATCATTACATTCAGTCATGTACCTAGAGCACAAAATCACTATGTAGATAGCATTGCAAATAATATTCTATATTGGCACTTATCACACATATTTAACACAAGAAAATAACATAAAACATAAAAAATAATGCATATACATTATATGTGTTGTTCAAAATGTTTTATTGTCCATCAACTGTGATAGATTTGACATGCCGTTAGCATGTTACAAAAAATCAAAACTGGGGCACCACATGCCCCTACAACTAATTGCTATCTGGTGGATCCCGGGCCAATGGCTCTACTCCTGCAGCTCGTAGATCACACATCCCCTATCCAGCCATCGCCATGCACCGCATGACCCCTCGCCACTCCGAGGGTAGAACAATACATGCCTCTATGTATTGGTCATCCAAGTCTTGACAGCTGCTCTCTGAAATGCCGGTCAAAACCCTCCCACATCTACGACAGATGTCCTCCAGGAGGGCCATTGCATTCTCATTTTGCGGTGTTCTCATCCCACTAGGTCCTGCAGCTCCTACTACTGCGGGCCGTCCCATGTACTCGGTCGGTTTCACTAGTGTTGTATCTACATACCAAAAGTGAATGAATCAGTACCATATATAATATTCTGAAACTTTAAAATGCACATAAAATATTAGCAACTTGTCACTTACCATCCAGCCCCCATATTCGACCAGGCGGCAGTGGTAAGTCCGGGTCCCCACGATAACTCATCCCACTATAGGGATAGTTGTCTATGTATAGTGGCAACTAATCCCATTGAGTAAAAAAATTGGGTCGGAACACCCGTCCAAATGCACCACCTCCCCCTCTGCACAGTACCCACCCCCAACGACACATCTTAGGCTCTCTTAGGCCCCCATCCTAGATTTGTATGCGAGGTCGAAATGTTGGGATCTTCTCAAAAAAGAACGAGCACAATATTGTGCCATATGCACAATCATGGTTCACTTGCCGCTTGCATAGCGGAAAATTTCGTTTCAATGATGAAAACATCATTTGGGCCCAGCCATAGTAGGTCCCACTCAACACACTCTCAACAAGCATCATCTAACCCCCAGTAACGTGGTGGAGTGCTTGGTTTCCCAGGATCCACAACACTGCTGCGGCCACAACACAGGTCTCTAGCATCTCTAGATCCCCGATCGATATCTGTGTCCCCTTCATATGGAGACCTAGTCGGCAATGGCACTCTACAAACTCCATGATGTTCCTCCCTCATGGTAACGCTGGTTGTGTATTCCCCACCATCCCAAGTGGTGGGAGACCAATCAGGAAATATATATCCTGGATAGTCAACTCGATTCGGTGCCCCTGTACTATAAATATCTCATGATATGTATCCCAATAGCTGACAATCTACGCCAACAAGGGCTCCCCAGCTCTCATCAAAGGGTTCTCCACAAACTTCAAGACCCCAAACCTGGCCAATGCATACACCATGATCCTCTTGCATCTCCAACCATAATGTGTCCAGGTCTCTCTCTCACTAGTTGATCCTCAATTATGCTATATCTGCACAAAAATATCACATTTATCAGTGTATAGAAAGGAAAGACTGCATTCAACCATAAAAACCCATCCCTCAGCCAAGAAACAACACCAAAATCCATTTCTCTAACAGGTCGCAGTTGTCTGCCCAAAACCTGCTACCCAGGTCGTAGATATTGCCCCAAAAAGTGTGAACCATCCGTGAAGAAGAGTAGGGGTATGTTCTTGAGCTCTGGGTGCCTAAAATGAGCTTTCAATCCACTGAAATGAAAGAGTAGGGTTAGGCCTCTTACCTGCAATTGACGGATCTTGATTCCAATGGTTATTTTTTCCACTATGCTCACCACAAGATTTAGAGCCTTTTCTCCTCTCTACATTCACAACAGCTACACTTGCAAGTGAATTAAATTGGAGGGAAAATGCCTTATTAAAAGAGAAACCCCATATTTTTCTTTCGCCAGATGTGACCAAACCATAGCTCGGTTTGACAAACCATCAGCACTTTTGGAAATCTCTCACTGAGCTCTCAAATGGGTATCGTTTAATTTTTTGTGATTTGATACTTCACCCGGACACATTTTTTCCAAGAAGGGTCACTTCACCACTCCTCAAAATCAAATTTCCTCACTTGCAACACTCGTACTTGGGGCACCACTTTGCCTTCATACTTGGCCATGCTCGTGTTGATTTTTGTCATGAGTAACCATATTGTACTCATGTTTTTATGGTCCCCACCGGGCCTGTTCTGTGTGGTAGCATCATCGAGTCGCCCTTTTTTAGAGCATCCGAGTTGAGTCATCATCGCATCCATGGAGTCTATCCTGAGTCCCTTTGTATCCTGCTATAGTCCTCCATCCTTCATTACTTGGTTCCTCTCTCGTGTCGCACATTGTGGCCTTCAGTCATACTGTCCCCTATCCCCTTTTGATATTGTGTCAGTTGCTGCCAAGTCATCCATGCTCTTCATGCTCTAACAAGGGAAGTCATAAGCCCGCTACTCAGTACCCCCATTCCATCTTCATACCTTGTGTCATTCTATCAGTCACTTTACTATTATCTATCATGCCTTAGTTGAGGATCCCTTATTGCCTCACCTATGGCGGACCTCCTTTTGTCGACATCAACCCATTCATTCCAGAAGACAGGTCTAGAGGGCGGTATACCTTGGTTCCAAATTCTACTCTTGTTCGGTGCCTCGGATCAGGCAAAGGGACTCTCTATTTCCCTTTGAATTGATTGTTTCTTAGCTCCAACTCCTTATGGAATGATCGAGATCTGTATAATTGATGGCTCAGTGATGCAACATATTGTATCGGTGATTCCCGGGTGTGTGTGAAATGTTTCAGACCTCATGAGGGGGTGGCCCTTCAAGTAGCCCCCCACAAACCCGGATGACTTCTCTATTCAACCTTGATGTAGCTCCATAGATTTTATGGTTCCGGGCTCAGCCGCTTGCAACGCCTTTTATTTTTCATGTATCATTCAAATTTTCAGAGCCCTTTCCTGTTTTACAGGGCCTCTTTGGTTGTACTTATATCTCATTTACTCAGATATTATTATATAATTCTTGGTTGTTATCCTAGGCACAATATGTATGTAGGATCCATTATCATTCTTTTATCTGGCCCATGTTTATGCCAACATGTACTATATAGTTTAGTCCCTTGTTTACTCGACACATTATTATTTGTACTTTGCTATCTCAGCGGGCATAGGTATGCCTCCCCCGCCTCTTGTAGAACAGGTACTCACTCATAAAAGAGACTTGTCACACCTGTAAGTCTCACATGTAAGAGGACTCAGGGTCTTGTCCTCTAGCGCTTTAGTCTACCTTATATTTCTCTCTCTCTAACTTCCACTTCGGTGTCTGGTGATTGAGTTCTTACAACATACTTCAGTCATACGATTAGCTCCTAATGCTCGCACGCTGGGGGGGAATTTGTTACACCAATTTTGTCATCTTACCTGTTACTATTAGATGGACCAAAGTACAACATGTAAGACCAATTTTACCCTAAGTAAAATATATTTCACTATGAAAAATAACTTAGTATTCCATAATTTATTAAGTTGTTTATGGTCTAAATAGGAAACCCCATGAGGAAATATTGAATAAATCTATATTTGTTTGATTTTCCTCAAGGAATAATTAATTAAATAACAATTTGATTAATATTCTTGATCATATTTAACCCAAAATAGGAAAATTAATTAGATAAATCACTATTTATCTTATTATTTTCTAGGAATATTTATTTAAACATTATTTAAATAATATTCCTTGTTAAATTTGACTAAATCATTTATAAATAATTGAATAAATCTCTATTTATTTAATTACTACTCAACCACACTCTTAAAATAATAAATAAATCATTTATTTATTTATTATTTACAAATAAAGGGATTTGACCAAATTCAAATTCTTTTTTCCCTGCAACAAAAATAATGAAATATTCCATAAAAGTTGGATTTAGATTTGGTTAATGATATTTTAATTATGCACCAATATCTAGACTAACTCAATATTTTGTTATAAATAGAAGGGTTTTTCCATTCATTCACTACCTTTTGTTGCCTAAATATCACTTTGGATCTATACTTTTGGTCTGACTTTGATCCTCCATCATTGTCATATTTTTTCTATCTTTTGCTTGTGAACTCCTCTAGAGTTCCATTTTTTGTCGGGGTTTTCTACACCATCAAGAGAGAGAGATCTTAGATTTGAAGCGCTGAGGACATACAATAACCCATCCTATTGAGGGGGACTGGTAACATATTTCTATGTTCCCTTCCCAGGTGTCATAAATACAAAACTTATTTAAAAATATTCTTGTCTTGTCTATTAGATGCATGGAGAAACTCTTGCTTTTATTTGTTGTTTAATGTCTTTAACTACATAGATCTATATTTTGTAGCATTTATCTTGGTCAACTAACTGTAGATCTAAAGAAATTGACAACCATATTTGATGTTGGGGCTGTTTGTTATGCACAGCTAAAGTGACCTTTCTTCGTACGCTTGCGATTTGAATTCACACTAACATACAACGTAGAGATCTGGTGTCTCGATTACATTGCAGTGCGGATACTTCATGTAAGAGGTTATACCAGTGTTCTAATTATTCATCTCAATCTGATAAGCATGAACTATATTTTTTCCAAACTAAGTGGACCATCTGCTCTTGGATTGATCCAATCCTCATCCTTCATAGTTAATTTGTATACATGATCAATATCTTTATCTGTATATTCATTGCGCACCAGTTTTGTGTAAATTTCTCCTTCTGCTGGGTCCAGGGTGACCACAACCCTTGTCCCATTGCTTTCAAATACTATGCTCCCATGCTTGATGTTAATAATAGCATCCATGTCAAAATCCCAATCTAGATCTAGCAGTTCAAGATACAGATTGGTGTCAAAATTTTTAATGAATTCAAAGTCAACAAACACCTTGACTCCTTCAATGTCAAGTACTACCCTAGAAAATATTCCAATTTGGATAATATTCTACTGGTTAGCCATTCACAGTTTAAATGTGGACCATTCTAGCATAGATTCTCCCATTTTCTACCATGTCTGTTTGGGTAATACATTTGCATCAGATCCCATATCCAGAATTAATTTATCCATCTCTACTATCTGAGCGGTGAAGTGCATCCCTCGCTGAGTCCTTCTCTTGTTCTTGTATATTTTATTGATAGCCCTTTGTTCCTTTTGAGTTATCAATTAAGGATTGAAGGTTTTCCACAACATTTTTATTGCACATAAGCTTGAATATTCAAGCTTGTATGAATGCTTTTAGCTCAGCTAGATCGGTCCCATATTTGGCATCAACAGGTCTAGTTATTGTTTTTGATGTCGACGCACCATGGTTCATAAAGGTCTACTTCTACTGCATTTTCACAAACAACATAGGGAAATCTTCAATTACGTGGTCGAATTTCTGACAATAAATACAAGATGGGTGTGTTGGGTTCGAGTAGTTACATGCGAAGTGGCCAAATTCCCCACAATTATAACATATAATCTGGCCTCTTCCATGACCTTGACCCTGAAATCCCCCTCGCCGGGAGGGCGACGCAAGAGTATTTGGGCCTCTAATTTCTGACTACATCCTTTAGGAAGTAGTTGTTTCAATCATTAAGTAAAAACTGCGACAGTTGTTGTTGTCATGGCCTACAAACCGAAAAAAGGTGCAATACAACTACTTGGCCATCGAAACATATTTATGCAACCTGGGGTAGTAGTCTATAGGGTGATGTTTGGATACTTGACATATCGCGCACCATAGTGTAGGGTTTGGACTTGGAAGCCCAACCCCTAGATAAGGCTTGATCAGAATCAGTCCTCCAACTGCCAGGTATTCACCATATACTGGGAATTACTCCTTGTAATGTCCTTCAACTTTGTAGAGCACACACCATACCTATGCACACATGTCCTTTTTGTTATCCTTCCACAATGTTTGCAATTTTAAGTGTTGGGTAGCCAACATTCTATGAATCTGCTAAAACCCGACTTGCGTATCTTGAACTTGTGAGGCTTACAGCTTCATCGTGATTTCCACAGCGTCTTCGTGGATCGCGATCTTCTGCTAAGACAGAAGAAAGTGAAAATGTGGAAATATCATTACGATGAACCATTCTTTGTGCTGATTGTCACTAATGGTGAAGCCTCCCTCCTTGATGATTCGTTTTAACTGCTGATCTTCTTCCCATATGGTTTCATTCACTTCTTGGTGGATATCCTTCAATTCGATAAAAAATTGAGCATATGACTTTGCCTTCTGGAACTTCTCATTCAATGCTTTCTTGAGATCATCTATCGTCGTATTAGGGTTAGCCGCTATATACCTCATATACCAGTCCAACACATGTTCCTGTAATTCAGTAGCGAACTACGCTTTCTTGACATCCTCATCATTAATCTGTTGTGCCTTCCACGCAACCTATACGACGAACGAAAATCGCATGGTGTCTTCATTCCCAACACCCTTAAAATTATACATCTTAATAGAGTTAGCCATATTGAATACCGGTGGTGAAGGTGGAGGTGGAGTGGATGGGGTGGCAGTTTGAGGTGGATTTGGAATTGGAGTGGACACGAACTGACACACAGTTGTGGCCTGCTCTTCTGATTGCGATGAATCACTAGAAATGATTACCTTAGATACTTCATCAGTGTCTGATCTACCTTTGAGGGGGCTATACAAAAAATATCCATCCAGATTTGTGTTATAAATTTTTCCACTGCGTGTAGATCTAGGCTGACTTCTTCTGAACATTCACTCAATATGGTAGCACAAAGTACCCTTTTCACATAAGAGAATTTTAATCCACAGTTTTAAAGAGTGTAGAAACTTACCTTAGGGACCTTTGAAAAACCTTCTTTTAGCTTAAGTGTATGACACAAAGGTGTCAACAACAAATTCAGTGATAAATCCACTCAGAATGTTGTCAATCCAATAGTCTACAACACAAGTAATCTTATTGTTGGATCTTTCCAAATGATGATTCAACTTAGGAATCCACTTGGGTATTGTGTCGTCCTTCGTGCAGGTCTGGTTCTCAGTGAATTGAGATAACCACTATTGTAGTTATGTTGTGAAGGAAACAAAGAAAATTTCATGCTTCTCTGTGTAAATGTATCTTTGTTCCCAATCTTCAACAGATAGTCACGGGTTTTGATTTTCTTGGATCACGAACCCACGCACCCTTTGATCCAACTAATATTGTAATTCATTCTTAGTTAGATGCCACATCAAATTTCCCTCCAATAGATCCCTGTCCTAGCAATGGAACCATTTGTTGGCTTAAGGGGTCCAGAGCGAGGTTAAATTTTTTTTTTGCGCAACCAACAAAACCCTCCAACTATTGTCTGTTTCGGTAGTGATCTGCTTGCATAGATCAAAGTCTCACCCGAAGTAGCAATGGTGGGTGTTGGAACCAGGTTTCCGCACTCTGAGGGAGGAATATGATGTGGATCTAACCCTTTCCAATCTAATATAATTGCAACTGTGTTGCACTATTTCTTTTAACCCGATTCAAATCTCAATGTAAGAAAACCCTTAAATTCAATGCAGTTCTTGCGCAAACACAAAGATCTATTCTTATTCAAATCTAACTTAACGTAAACCCTTAATACTGATAAAATTCATATCAAATAATAGAAACTGCAATAGATCTATAAGAAAATCAACACATTAACATATATTATAAATAACATGCAAGTAAACCAATAATTTCACCAAAACTTCTCTTTATTACACAGATCTTCAATGAGTACAATTTCTTTCTCCTGTGCACATAATCGCAGAGTCCTCACACACATCCTAGGATTTTCCTCAGGTCTCCATGCACACAGCCATAGGAGCCTGTCTCTAACTCAGACTAATCACTGAAACTTGCCCAAAATTAGATCAACATATGAGATATTTTATCATTGTTTATCTTTAATTGACTCATACATGCCTATTTATATGACTTAGATGCGCAAAATCGATGGTCCCAAACCATGGTTTGAGTCACATGTTTTACCATTTTACCCGTTACATTATGAAGGACCTTTGACTTGCCCCAAAGCTGCTTGACTTGCGCGTTGCGCTTTTACAAAATTAACAAAATTGAGTCAAGAATCAACCTAGGGACTCTAGCCCAACAAGTGCATTTAAAAAAATCATCACTTTGATAAACCAATGTGTGCCATTTATAAGAGCAATGGTGCGGTTTAATATCTAATGTACCGATGTTCAAAAAAAGTGAAAAAAACACGATATTTTTTTCGAATTGAAAAATGAGGAGTAATTGGTTTTTTGAAATATAATTTCATAGTATTTCAAATAATTATAAGTTATTCACTATTTTATTATTTTTTCCAAAATATCAAGGGAGAGATTGGGAAGAGAGACATATTGGGAGCATTGTGTAGCAAAAAAACACTTTGGAACAAAAAAATATTCAAAATATCAGAAGTTGAGGGTCATGTTGATTCACTCAAAGACCTACATAATACACATTTTAAATTTTATTGTTTATTTTAATAATATATTTTTTTTCAATTTCTGTTAGGTTTGATTACAAGAGATATAATTTTCAAGAAAGACATATTGGTAGCATTGGAGTAGAAAAATATTTTGGAATCGGAAAAATATCAGAATTTGAAAGGTATGGTGATTCACTCAAAATGCTACATAGCAAAATTTTGTAATTTTATTGTTAAAAATATATACAATTTCTGCTAGATTTATTCAAAATTCAGGAAAAGAAATTAAAAACCCTGCATAATAAAAAATTTACTATTGATTTTATTGGTAAATTTTTTTACAATCTCTTTTCCTATTTAGATTTAATTAAAATCAATTAAAAAAAAAATCAATACTTACCTTAAATCCCTTCTTCTTCTTTCTTATGTGATTGCAAAAATTCACCCTAGGGTTTAACTCCCTCTACCACTTCACAATTAGGGTTTTTCATTTTAGGAATTTTAGATTTAATGGGCTTGGGTATTTACTATATATAGGGTGTTTGACATGTAAAGTAGGGGGGCCACTTATTGAATTAGATTCAAAACCTATCAAACTCATGTTCATTATTTTTTTAAACGATTTCTTTATCTGAGACACTCTGCGGTAATACAAGACAACAATGATGTCATTGCTTTTATTGTTATATATCACAATGAATCTTGTCAACCATGTTTTTTTCTTAAAAAATGGTGTTTTTAATTGGTGCACCTTGTGTACTACACTACTGCTGATGGTGGTGATTTTATCAAGACATATCACATCGAATCCCTACTACGTTGTCCTTTAAAAAAAAAATTTGTTTGTTTAAAGATGTCTACTATATAATATACCAGCACGTTCGCTAATTTGCACTCATATGACTTATATTTAATTTTTTATGTTTTCATTTTGTACTATGATGGTGGTGCTTTTAGTGTTACAAATAACATCTTCATAATTTAAAATTATTTTAAAAAAATATTTTTCATTGTCGGTGGTGAAAACTTAAATGCTTGGTGTGTTTAATATATTAAACACATCGACACATTTATGCAATTAACCGCATTGGTTACCAAAACTCTTTTTGGCTAAAAAATATTTTATTAATTTATAAAATATATTTAATTGCTTCTATATTGAATGGTACATGTTGTATATTGATAAAAACAAACTGAGGTTGTCAGTAAACAAAATGTAGAAATTTGCTGAATAATGAAGATTTATCGACTGAGATTATCCTTGTCACACACTAATTCGAATTCATGCATAACACATAACCTCTTCTACAATTGATCATTAATTTGCGGAAATAGAAACAGCCGCATGCGCACATAAACAATAGTCAAGCACATATAAACACGTGATAATGGGAGTTTTACAATGGAAAACCCCCAGATATCTGTATATTATAATGATAGAGAATCATGTAACAATCATAGTACAATACTCCTCACAAGTACTCAGTACTATCTCCAATAGTTACACACAAACTAGCTCAGATTTGAACAAGTCACAGGTTCAAATCTCCTCCATTGTTTCCCTACCTCTACTGCGCAATCTAAGATGAGAATGAATGAGATCCAAGTTCGAATCCCCTTGGCTTGTACTGTGAAATACTCATTGGAAATCTCAATCAATTATTGTGCAAATATCATGCACAACTGATAGTAAACCGGCTCTTTCACCTATCTCTTCCACTGGTCTTCACTGAACTGTCCATGCACTGCTTTTAACTGATGTGTTTTTTAGTTGATTTATGAGTTAATAATTATTGAATTAAATAATATTTAATTCACACCACTCATCACTAGTGTATTTTTCAGTTAGACTAAATACAACTAGTTCAACTAAGTTAAACCGAACACAACTCCACCAACTGTCTCATCAACTCCACCAAACTCTGCCACTTGAGTTCTAACTGAAGTCAACCATGCATGAGCTCACCAAACCCCTAGGAATAGCGTAATTCCTTCTTTCAGATGCATGGGCCACATCCGTAGATCCAACTGAAGTGCTGCAAGAGGATAAACTGAAGTTTATAGTCCAAATATTATTAAGGGCTAATAATATTTGACTGACCTATTTTTAGACAGGCAGTCTAAAAATAGACATCAACCCGTATGTCTAAAAATATAGGTCCATCTATTTTTACCAACTTGACCAATCATCCGAGAATAGCATACTGCAACTCCTAGACCATGCTCCATATGTCTAAAAATAGACATAGTCTAAAAATAGACTTTGCGACAAAAATCACTTGTGTGGCCCCCACCTAGTTTAGGTGATCACTTTCCAACTAGGATCAGGAAATATGTTTCAGGATGCCTCCTTCACTGTTTCTTGTTGCCATTTTCAACAAAAAATATTGATTAACACAATGATAGAACATCCAAAAAAGCAGAAAAGGAAACTTCTTTGTACATTATTTACAAAATTAATATGTTTGAAATATATGGAAGTTTAACTAATATGTATTGGTTATTGTGTGTCAAAAGAGCCACAAAATGAGGAAGGTAAATAATATTATTTCTAATTCAAGTGTGAATATGTAGTCATAAAGAATCACAGGTTAATCAGGTGAATGAAAAAATACTATTCAATATGAGTTTTTTTTCTTTTGAATTTTCATTAATAATATACTTAATAATATTAGATAACATGTTTCAAACAATCTATTAATTAATATATGTTTAATTTTTTTACAGGGAGTAACAACAAAGGAAAAGATCAATGTCGTTCTAAGAAAAAAAAAATTATAAAACATGTAAATGATGATGAGTTGGTCCTTAACTCATCTGGAGTGGTGGTAGAGGTTAATGAAAGGGATTTTTTTTTAACAAAACTATGAGGGATATAGTGGAATGAACATATATATGCATTTTCCACTTAAAATACAAAAATCAATCCAATGATTCCAAGAACCAAGTAATATCTAAACTACAGGATGTGTTTCCAAAGAAATGGTTAATAAGCCCTTCCAGAATTGCAATAGAAAAAACATACAACAACAACAAAAAATATATTCAAAATGCAATATTCCTGTCGTGTAACCAGCTCCAAAAATAGAAGAAACGAGATATCAACGCCTTAGAAATAAGCCACTTCGAGGGGGAAACCTCCAATACATTACATAAATGAACAATTCTTGGATGATACAATTTACAAAACCTCCTTTCTATATATAGGAGTCCATGGGGCCATAATGTAATTCTAGTGGGCCACAATGTAATCCTAGCCGACCTAACAATAATAATTGATGGGCACAATAATAACAAAATGGGGTTACAAGGGTACAATAATAATAATAAGGGGTTTACACTAACAACAATAAGGGACTATACTAGTAATATAGGGACCTAATTACATGCTCCTCTCCTTCAAAAAGGTGTTGTCCTCAACGCCTGAGTAGCTCCGGGTGCTTTTGTATAAAATTTCTTCCCCTTCTATGGCTGGTTCCTGGTGTATATCCTCTTCTTGTTCATTTTCTTCCTCCTCCTCACAATCTATGTAAAATAATTTATTCTTAGCACACTTATGACCTTTAGTGTATTTGATATCACAACTGTAGCAAAGCCCTTTTGGTATTTTTTCTTCCAATTTTTGTGGTGTCAACCTTGTAGGTTGTGTAAATCTAGGCATAGCAAAACTTCCTTCTTTATAGAAGTGAGTGGTAGGCTTCCTTGTCGCCATAATTTTACATTAAATTTCTCATGTCAACCTGAATGCCTTATCTAATGAATCTGGTTCCCAAACGCGAACTTCATGTTGGATGTTATCCTTTAAATTCCCTATGAAGACATCAATCCTGTGTTCCTCTGGAATATCAGTTACCCTTATATTCAATTTTTTGGAAGTCCTCAATGTGCTCCGCCACTAAACCCTTTTGTTTGAGATTTATCAATTGGCTAAAGAAGGTGTTGCTTTTTGTATCCTCATAATGTGCTATCATTTCCTCCATAAAATCGAATTACACAATTTTTTTACGGGAGCAAAGCCATCGATACCATACAAATGTATTTTTTTCTTAAAAGTAAAGCCAGCAATGTACCTTTTGTGTGTTTTGCACATTATGGAGATCAAAATATTGCTCCATTTGTAGTATCCATGTTACAGGATCCTTTCCATCAAAATTCCTCATATCCATTTTTGGAATATGGTGGTTCTTACCGCCAACATTAGAGTTTATGAAATCATGATTAACATTTATTTTGTTCTCATCATGAGGTTCTTCTACTATCTTTTCACCATTAGGAAACATTTCTTGTATCAACTTTGTCAAACCTTCCATGTCTGCTTTTAGATCATTCTTCACGTTTTCCATGTTGTCGTTCATGTCATCCATCTTAGCTTCCATGCCAGCTTCCATGCCATCCATCTTAGCTTCCACGCCTTTCTTCAAACCGTCCATCTTTGCTTCCATGCCTTTCTTCAAAACTTCCATTTCATTTTTTGTTTCGGTTATCCAATCTGGTTGGATAATAGAAATGGCACAAAGAAATGCTTCCACCTCTTCATGCTCTGATACCAAATGTTGTGTAATCAGCTCCAAAAATAGAATAAAAGAGATATCAACGCCTTAGAAATAAGCCACTTTGAGGGGGAAACCTCCAATACATTACATAAATGAACAATTCTTTGATGATACAATTTACAAAACCTCCTTTCTATATATAGGAGTCCATGGGGCCATAATGTAATCCTAGTGGGCCACAATTTAATCATAGCCGACCTAACAATAATAATTTAAGGGCACAATAATAACAAAATGGGGGTTACAAGGGTACAATAATAACAATAAGGGGGTTACACTAACAACAATAAGGGACTATACTAGTAATATAGGGACCTAAAAATTCCTAATTAAAATAATTTTCTAGAATTATATGTATATATTACTATAAAACATTCATTTATTAATATAAAATTTTTTATATTTAGTTTTCATATATCAATATAAAATTAGTTTATTACTTTTTCAGGAAGATTATGAAAATTTTGAAGGATCAATGAGTTCATATGCGAAACATGTCAGTAGGAATGTCAAAAAAAGTGTACAAGGAGATGGCCAAAGAAATAGACATAATTGCAAAACAAGAGGAGTAATCTCAACAACAATGTGCTTCAAATGTATATATTCATTTAATTTTTACATATAAATAAATAACTTAGCATTAAATATTAATTTCCAAGTATTTTTTTTGCAGAAAAAAGCAAAATAAAACTCATTCAACACATAAAGCATGACAACAAGGAAGAAAAGGGTTGATATTAAAGTTTGTGAGTAATTGTTAATAGTTAATTATAACAACTCAAGGTTTCATTTTTGTAAATTTTAAGTTGTTTTACAACAACCATCCTTGAATGTCTTTAAATAGGTGCCAACATACAAAGAAGAGACATCAGAAGAATTGATTGACATTGGGTTAAATATGGGTTGTGAGTACCTATTAACATATCAAAAATTAATTATGGAATTTGCAAGTATCTATGTTGTTTTACTTCTCTGATTTTATAATTAATATTACAAAAAATACTTTATATTAAATCTATGATTTATAATGGGGTATAAAACTTGCAGGAAACAAAGTACGAAACTAAGCCAATAGAAGAGTTGTCGCAACAAGGCATGAGACTTGGTTTTGAAACCATTTTTACAATTCATGAGTCACTTCTTTCTATGAGACATTTATATTCAATTTACATTGATGTATATTATTTATTTCAATTTTCATTATTCTCACCAATGTAGATACACTCGTTACACTTTTTTTTTTTTTTTTCTTTTTTTTTTGTATGTTTGAAAAATGGAACATGATCAAGAAGACGAAAAAAATGATGCAATAAATGAAACATTTTTCCAAATAACCAAGTAATGGAAATATCTTGAGCACTAACAACAGTTCCAACGAAGATTGATGATGTATTTGGATATGAATGCAAGTTGTTGTACTTTGTGAAATCATTGTCTGTGAAAATCAAACATTTTGTTTAATGTAATAGACATAGTGTCCCAATTGAAAGACAAGGGATTACCAATAAATATTCCATTTTGTATGATAAAGAGTATATTTTCATATATAATAAAATACATTTTAATTTGTTATATTTTGTTGTAAAAATTTACACCACTGATTAAATATATTGATGATTAAATATTATATTGAAGAGATGTGAAATATGATGACATAACAAATTAATCCAAACATCATATACAAATGTGCTAATAAAAATTTAATTTATATGAATATTGTTATGAAATATATGTTGATTTTTCAATGAATAAAGGATTTAAAAAATCACAATAATTTCACTGTCACGGGTCAATGTTTCTAAAAAAATAAAAAATCTCATACAAAATACCAGTGCTTCTATAAAATAAACATGCATCGGTGCATTATTTTATCTACAAGCATCATTATGACAATATTTTTGTATGTTCGATGCCTTTTTTGAAAACTACAACACCATGGCCTTATATTCTTTAAGCACTGGTATTATTTTCATTTAGCATCCTAGTGCATTGTAATTCTTAAAGAACTAGTGCTTTCATTGATCTAATGCCTCAGTGCTACAAAATATTGTTTCTAGCTCTTGTGAATTATTAAAATTAACAACATCGGTCCTTTTATATTAGTAGCACACCAATGCTTTTATACAAATCATAAGTATTGGTGCTGTGAGTTTAAATAAAAGCACCGAGTCTACAATATTTTTTGGCATGCACTTTTGTTGTTCCTGAAAAATATGACATGGGGAATTTGTTTCATATATACACAATGCAGCGTTATAAATTTTGGGCACCGATTTTCTTTGCGTTCAATTCCTCGATGTTTTTATTAAGTATACATCCCTGATGTGTTTATATTGTTATCACACCGACACTATTTTCCCATTAAGCACACCAATAAAAAAACATCTACTAAAACCTTCTCTCGCCCATAAATTTTTAGTTGTGATGAAGTTCTGTTATCATCTCTACTAAAACATCCATTACCACAAACAAATGTTGAAGGATAGGTTTTTCTAACAACTTCTTCCAATTTTATGACACTAAAATCCTTCATTATAACCTCTGCTAGAAGTTATTTTCCATGTAGTGTCTTCATAATTGAGGATCATTAAAATTACAAGATAGCAATATCAGTTTCAAGGCCATGCAATTAAGGAAGAGGACCCCATGGAATCCATACATGTTTGTAAAAGTGTATGCAACTAAAAACGAAGTCCTACATTACTTATATCACCATGAAAATTCATACTAATGGGTGACCATGTCACGTGATGCCCAAGGGTGAGTTGCCAATGTGTAACTCCAACACAATACCAATTAACAAAATTTAGACACATTAACATATTAATACACGAAATGTTTTCCACTTCAATTATCATATAATAACAAAGAAAACCAAATATCAATGTATGCACTTATAATATAGCTAATAGCATGTCATTCATATTGCCAAAATTATATTGTATCCAACTCAGTATACTTCCCATCATTTTATTTCACCAAACATATAAAATCAACCCACCATAAAACCATACAATAAATATATTACAAGTGCACTAGAATTTGAACTGAAACGTCCATTATGTTATGCAAAATTATGATCTACGAATAAATCAAATTCCCTAAATGTGGTACTATGAATTTAGAACAATAGATTTAAGACTTTGCTTGTTGGACATTGGGTTCAACGCTACCCGTGTGTTTCGCGACATGGACTAATCGCCTCTCGTGGATCCTAACTCTAATGATTGTAGCAGAGACTAAAGCCCGCAGGTTTTGGTCTAATGGAAATTGTGATTCCAACAAGTGGTTTCAGAGCGACGGGTCTCGAGTTCGAAACTCACCCGAATCATGTTGGGGGGGTGGGGGGGAGGGGAGATTGTTGGACATTAGCTTCAATGCTCCCCGTGTGTTTCGTGACATGGACTAACCACCTCTCGTGGATCCTAAGTATGGTGATTGTAGCAGAGACTAAAGCCTGCAGGTTTTGGTCTAACGACAATCATGATTCCAACATTTGCTATCACTTTCTCTAAGAGTAAATAAACACACAAAAATATAGAATAACCCACTTATGATCCAAGCGCTTCCTATTATCCTCCTGTCGCTTTTGCTATAGCCTCCAAACCAACTTAGACCGCCAGATTGATTCCTACAAGTATAAACAGAGAACAAAAAAGAGATTGCAATATAAAAATGTCTATTTATCTTAATTAGTTAAATAGATTGAACATGAAACATATATATCATTCAAGGATCCATTACATGAGAAATAGAAACATAAATAGATACATATATGGGAAAATGAACAACATTCTTTATTAAAGAGTAGAAGGGGGAGGTTACAACCAATGATCGATCTGATGTCACCAGCTCCAGCTTCATCCCAGCCTCATCAAAATCAACATCTCACCAGCAGCATATCACATCTATCACTCTCTCAATTGATAATCCAACAACATTTCTTTACCAAAAATTTTCCTTCCCTAGCACTAGGATCTGTGCTCAATTTATAGGGAAACTAAAGGTAGTTTCTCAATCAATTACTTTATAATAATAGGAAATACATGTTCCCAAGCTCAAAGGTGTTAGATGGACACTTGGATTTGAATTTTGACACATATAGACTCTTCTAGAAGGCACTAGCCATGTGGAGATTCCAGAACAATGAGAATTTTTCTCCCATTTGACCAACGCACTCTTGAATGTCAGGTAGTGCATTGCAATGCACCCTTGAATAGAGGGAGCTGCATATGCAATGGAGTTATTCCCTTGAGAGGCAGCGTTGGTGAGCTCATAAGTGATATAACATATACTTCAAACCTTGGAAATCTCACAATAAAAATCATGAATGATTTGTTCTTCTCTCAGGGCATGTAGCAATTGAAATGATAGGGGATGATAGACCCTATTTCATTAGTCCTAGGGATGATGTCCAGTTTTACCAGGTCATGGGGAATGATGCCCAAATTTACCTATAACAGCTGCCCCCCAAAGCATGAAGTCAAAATAATAACAATATTTTTTGAATGAGATGCTTTACAACATGATGGGCTGGAACTGAAGCGGAGTGGCGACTTGCATCAATCTTACGATACATTACATCATGATATTTTCATCTTGACCAAGAATGTCTGAGGGAGGCATTCCCATGCTGAGCACATAAACTATCTAATAACATATTAAAAGTGAAGAAAGTCGTCTACATTGGAATGTTTCCCAATACAGACATGCCTACAGATATAGGCCCATGTTTAGATGACGATCTATATGTAAGGTCATCATACAGATGATGTGTACAAAAATCTTGAAATCGCAGCCCAGATGGCTGAAAATAGATAGGGGGTCTTCTTATCTCATTCACTCGATCGTTCAGGTACAAGTCTAGCCATGCGAATATATGATTGATAGTCAAACATGGTAAGACATCATTTGATTACCAGCTAATGATGTGAGTATTTAACACACATGAGAGAACCACCATTGATATTAATGGTTCTCAAGTTACTGCAGTACATTTCGTAAGGCATGAATATATGTTTTGATGTCAAACGGAAAAAAAAATCTTTCGATCAAAGGTCCAGAAGCGAGGATCTTGTCTATAACGTAACAATCCTCATGGTACTGGAAGATGATGTGTCTAAGTAAACTTCTTGGATGATGATTTGACGTCGAGAGGAAGCCACTTTATCGCAAAACGGGAGTTACTGATTTTAGAGACAAAATATGACTTGATATACCAATGTTCATGGGTGACTGTCAGCAAAATGAAGGTTTATGAGTATTGCAGAAGGATAAGTATTCACTGGATGACTTCTCTTGAACATATTGGTGACATTGAGATGAGTTGGCAACATTGACCCAAAATCGAAGTGAAGGTATTATGAACCATAGGTATGAATGAACCATCAAGAAGATTACCCAACCCAAACAATCATGATAATGGAGTGAAGTGTTATGTTCAAGAGAAACCTACTACTGTAAAAGTTATGTTCACTTTCCCAAATTCTCCCCGGTCATTTGTCGACCAATACCTCTTTATTTTTTAATAATTTTGAGGAGGATAACATATTCTTGATCTATAATTCAACCCTTCGGGTGAACAATGTATCTCTATTTAATATTTTAATGAGTCTAGCGATGAATGAAACTCGATTCTTGCCATGATCAACAAGCCCATCACTATTTTATGTTTTAACGAGCCTAACGACAGTGACAGCCTGATCATTTTTCATATTTAGAGAGTTTGAAAAAGAGGACAAAAGAAAAATCCATAAGTATTTTTTCGTAAAGTTGTTGCTCAGATCTGAAAAAGTGTAAAATGATATCTGAGAGAACCTCCTAGCCATGTTCGACTAAGGTTTTCCTTTTTCATAAATGATCTATCTCAGTCCGGAAAAGGGTTAAACTTATACTGAGTAGATATCAATTCATTTACTTTTACGAGCTCGAAAAGACAAGTGCTTGGCAATGTTTTCACATTATCAGAGTCTAAAAAGAGCTAAAAGAAGACTCTAGGGGTTCATTTTTTGTTGTTATTGAAGCTCGAAAAAAGAGATAAAAGTGCGCTTCAAGTCCTTTTTCATTTTTATCAAAGCTCAAAAAATAAGGATAAAAGTATGCTTTGTGGTCAAATAATTCTTGAAATAAATGTGCACGACTAATTTTCTTATCAGTTGCAAACCTGTTCAGAACAACATCAAATGGATTAAAAGTACCTTTTTCATGATAAAAATTGAATAAAACCATAGTCACAATAATAAATATGTTTTTAAAATAATCAAATGACTAATTAAAAGAGTTTTACTATTCATTTTTACCATTTGAAAGTTACCATTTGAATTTTGGATCTCTGAACCTGTTTTTTCCCCCCAAACTTTAGCTGTTGATTGTGATTGATTCTGTGGAAGATTTTCCTCATAGTTTGATCCAGGTTGGTGCCATAAACCTCCTCTTTCCTTTATTAGTCTTTTTGTTTCATTCCATTGCAATTTTTTAGGCATTTGGGCCCCTTACGGTAAATCTATTATCAAAAGAGGGCAACGCACCTTTAGATGTTGAAACATGTGTTGGAATGCACCTTAAATGGAGTCCAGGTGAATATGTAACACATTGTCTCTTGTCCAAGGCTGTGTTGGGCACAATCCACATTTTTTATTCTTGCATTGTACCCAAACTTAGCCTAGTTTATTGCATGAAAAAGGTCTTAACGAATCTTATGGTTGTATTTAAGGGATTCATCAAACTAAAATGACAATTACTTGGAGGGAAAGAGAGGATGAAGAACAAAACATGATTTCCCTTAATGATTCGGGTACTGTAAGAGCCCTCAGGGATTGTGGGTTATTTAATTACTTCCTTCTATCAAGTATGAGGCAACAGATGGAACTACTGGAGCTCCTTGTTCATGCATGGGATCCTAAAATTAAGGCATTTCATATTGGCAAAAAAGTGGTCCCAATTTCAGTGGAGGATATCTATTTTCTGATAGGCTTGTCAAGGAGAGGCCTACCCATTTCTCTCTCAGGGTCTTCTCTCGGGGGAGAGATGGTGAGAGACTATGTTTTTCAGTATTTCTATCTAGGGGCAGAACCTAGCAAGGATGGGAAAATAAACATCCGCGACATTCGTGATTTTCCATTGCGAACAATCTTATTCACAATTGTAAATCTTGTTGGTACTGCTACACTACATGTAGTGAACATATCTTATATGCAGTATGCGCTGGAGTGCATGGAACCAAAATTTTTCAACTGGGCTGAAGCTGTACTCTCTCAAATGAAAGAAAAACTAAGCAAGGAAAAGGGAGGAAGGAAGAAAAATTACAACTATGGTTCGATCCTCATTTCTTTTTCCTTAGAGCAGATTCCACTGATGCATCCTCAGCATGTGACACTGGGTGTATCTAACCCTAGAGATCCAAGGATGCAGATATGGGTAGAATTTATGGCTAGACATGCAGGCCAATCATCCATCGTGTTCTCCACAACATTCTTTGCCTTGTTCAGGCAACATATTATCTCCATTTATGGATATGCATATGCAGGTGTCAATTTCTGAGGAGATCCAGACTTAGCTTTACTAGAAGGCGCTCAGTGGGGTGCGATTGGTAAGAATGTTTTGACCATGTTTTTTTTTATTTTTGTAAGGTTTATACATGTTTTTTATTTTTTATTTTGATGTTTTCCCAAGACTAAAATAAAGTTTTAATGTAATGTAGATGTGGGTCGAGTTCAACTAGTGGGAGAGCCAGAGCATGGAGCGGATGAGCCAGCAGAGAGGGTTGTTGGGAGAGCAGTCCTTCAGGATTTAGATATGGCTAAGACTCCTGATGAGCTTCAACAACACATACAGGGGTTGACCTTTGGGATTCTAGATTGCCGGATCGAAGATTTACCCATGCGAATGCATCACCATACTATTGGTGTTCCTAACTACTGGATGTGGTTACTGCATAGGATAGCTAGATCAGTAGCATGTTATCATGAGCACCACTAGTTTAATTTTGACATGTTGCATACATTTTGAGGTCAGATGACCAATGTGTCTAGGGAATTTTTTTTGTAAAAACCTATAAATATCTATCTATTCGATTTCGATGTTTTCCTATGTTTATTGTGCAATCCTATTCAATTATGTGAATGTATCTTTACATGTGTTGCAAATGTCTGTTTATAACATAATTCGCTAAAGAATCAGTTAATGTGTTCAATTTTCTAGAAACGTGTTGATATTGGATAAAATCAAAATGTCTTTCCAAAAGTCGAACCCTTAGGAACATACGATGCAGTGTTGGATTTCTAACAGTATAAACACTAGTAAGTTGTAATACCACAAGTTGTGAATCGAACCTTATGATGATGTGGTTAATACAAAATGAAATGGCATCAGAGAGAAGTTCGATCAACATGCTATACTCAATGATATTTTTTATAGATCGACCAATACAAATCCCTTGAAAACTCACTAACTCGTCGTTCAGAGAGAAAATGTCCCACACTATAGAGGATAGATTCTGCGTACTACGACTAGCACCATTAGCATACCCATTGAAATGGTTCCAAATATTCAAACATCTGCGATGAAATATAAAACAGATTACTAACGTCAAGAAAACTCTAAAAATCAAAATAAGACAGTAAATGCAAATCAACAACATATAAATACAACACAATATAATACAAAAAATTACTATGCTCATGATTAAGCATAGTAACGTTTCAGATACAACCCATTTCGAGGCTGGGCCAGTGGAATTCCATCGTAATCTACCAAATCGTAGGCACCCTTAGCAAGGACTCTTTTGACAATATAGGGGCCATGCCATAATGGCTCAAATTTTCCTGTACCTATTACATCAGCCTCCTGATCATAAAGAAGAACCAGGCCACCCTATGAGAAAATGCGAGGCTGGACATGCTTTTCGTATTGCGCCTTGATACGTCTCTTATGCACTTCGTTGGCTAATTTGGCTTCACGATGCATTTCATCAAGATGGGTGAGGTTAAAAAGATGCGCTTCTTCAACAAAGGTGTCAGGTAACAAGTCAATTGCGAGTTTTAACGACGGTATTTCACATTGGATTGGCAAGATAGCTTCCAGACCATACACCAATTGAAAGGGGGTAAATCCAGTTGTGTTTCTCACCAAGGTTCGGTACGCCCACAAGGTTGAGTACAAGATTAAATGCCAATTTAGTTTATGAAATCATATCATTCATTGAAGCATTCGTTTAAGAATCATGTTAATAGCCTCAGCTTGTCCATTTGAATGTGAGGAGTAGAACTATCATGTGACATTCCTAATTTGGCAGTCAACTCATTCATCATATGATTGCGAAAATGCAAACTAAATATGATCTATTACTCTAGTCTGTGGGACCCCAAACCGTGAAATGACATGATTAAAGAAAAACAATGCAGTTTTTTGTCCTGTGTTGTTGAATGTAGGCATTTCGCCAGCCCACTTGGTGAAGTAGTCTACTGCGACAATAATATAACCATGGCCCCCGAAAAAATGAGGGTTACAAGTCATCAAGTCAATGACCCATTTTGAAAATGGTCCCACAGAGACAACAAGATGCATTGGTGCTAGCGGTTTGCGAATTTTATGATCAAATATCTGGCACGCATGATAAATTCTGACTGTGAGGATGTAGTCGCAAAATATGGTAGGCCAAAAGTAACTGGCATGGAGTATCTTCTGTGCGGTAGCGTATCCAGACAAATTTCCACCACAAGCCCCAACATGACAATAATTTAAAACCTTTTCAGCCTCCTCATGAGTGAGGCACCTTCTTAAAATTGTATCGACACCACGATGATAAAGTGTATTGCTGATGATCAGATAATCTTTGGCTTGGTATCGAATACGTCGCGAGATGTATCATACTAAAAATTCTGGGTTTGGAGATAAATGATAAAATCCCCATACTAGGGATTAGATGATCCAATCAAAAATAGAGACTCGTCAAGAATAGATGGTTCCGACGTAGTAGCATTACTATCATAGGGAAGGTCACAAAGAGGCTCATCCAAAACTAAAGACTTCTTTCACTTGGATTTGATGAATTCCAAATCAAATTCCTAAAAAATGACAATCCATTTTGAATACTTGCCCCCCAACAATTGATGTGATAAAATATAAATCATGGGATTGCAATCCAAAATGAAAATTGTCTTCCAGAAGAGGATATAGTGGCGAAATCTTCGGACAATTTGAACAACTGCTAAGGAAATATTTTCCATGTATGAATACTTTACTCCCATATCATTGATATTACAGCTAAAATAATAGATCAGATGTTCTATCCCGTTTTCTACTTGGACCAATACCATAGCAATGGTCATATTAGTTGCGATGATATATAAGAAATAATCACTCTGATAATTGGGGGGATACATTAATGATGCCTGGACAAGTGTATCCTTGACAACATCAAAATAAGCTTGTGCAACTTGGTCCCAATGGAAGGGAATCCCCTTTTTCAAGAGCTGGGTAAATCCTTTAGCCATTTCGGCATAGTTGGTTATGAACCTCCTTAGGAAGTTAGCCTTTCCCTGAAGTTTCTGTAATTGAAGCAAATTTGATGGCGCATGAAAATCAAGAATAGTCTGGACCTTTAGTGGGTCTATTTTAATACCTTCTTTTGAGATGATGAATCCTAGAAAACGATTAGAACCAACGCAAAACACATATTTATGTGGATTGAGGCATATTTTGTAGTGTCAGCAGCGTAAAAAGATAGCTCTCAAATGTAGCGGATGATCAGTCTAGTTTCATGATCAGTCTAGTTTAAATGAATGTGATTTATTTCATTGAAAGCATAATCCATTTCTCTTTGAAAAATTGCCCCAATGTTCTTTATACCAAACAGGAGTTTCCTATAAGCGAATGTGCCCCAAGGACAGATGAATGTTGTCTTATATTGGTCCTTTGGGCAGATATTGATTTTATTGTAGCAGGAAAATCCATCCATGAACAAAAATATTTCGCATCCAAAACAATCGTCAATAGTCTGGTCGATAAAGGGGGTAGGATAGTTGTCTTTTGGACAAGCACGATTGAAATCCTGATAATTGATGCACATTCTGATGGTTCCTTGTTTTTTCATAACAGGAACGGTGTTGGAAACCCACTCAGTTAGCAGAACAGGGAATATAAAACCAGCATGCAAATGTTTTTCAACTTCTTCTTTAATGGCAACAGCCTTCATCAGATGAACAGGACGAAGGCGTTGACCTACTGGCTTGACATCAGGGTACATTTTA
The DNA here is from genome assembly GCA_034641835.2 of Pinus albicaulis. Taxonomy (NCBI): domain Eukaryota; kingdom Viridiplantae; phylum Streptophyta; class Pinopsida; order Pinales; family Pinaceae; genus Pinus; species Pinus albicaulis. The sequence goes on along the minus strand of CM076581.1, from coordinate 832,109,097 downwards.
ATGGTGTGTTCAACGATACTAGTATCTATGCCGGGCATTTCATCGTAAGACCAAGAAAATACATCAAGAAATTCATGAAAGAGACAGTGATATGTTTCGAGTTCTGATGAAGAAAAATAACACTGACATGAATGTTTTCTACAATGTCGGGTTTGGTCGAAATATCGATAGAAATGGTTTCTTAAATATTTGACAAATTTCACTTGGAATCGATTGCATTAATAGGAAAAGAATTCGAAAATAAAGTTTTGATCGATGGGTGATATAGTTCACTAAGATTATCTTCTTCATAATCCTGAATATGGGAACGATGATGATGATCTTCCCATGGTTCTCCTTCTGACATCATAGTTTCCAAAATATTCTCATGTGTCAAGAAAGTTGAGGAAAAATGATTAGATGGAGTACCAAAATCTAATGAATGATCAACCCAAAAAATTGGCGACGATGATTTTGGATTCACCGCCCAAGCCAAGTAGATTGATTGCTATGCCAACTCAATTGGGCTGGGTGGCAGAAACTCATCCAACATAACAAATTCATAATCACTCGTACTCTTCCTTAAGCCATATGGAGTGGAAGATATCATATATCAGGTCTCTATACTTGCAATTTCTGCCAACGTCGCAAGCGGCGATAATGCAAAGGTTCTCATGAGAGTGGAATTCTTTAAGATTCCTACACCAATGTTCTGAAGTGCAAGTTAGGGTGCGTGAACTAACGAAATACTTCTAGTTACCTAGGAACTGGAGGCAAAGAAGGATATTTTATTGATGATTGTGATAACACCTTTATGTGGAAAGGAAATCATTCTAAAATATGTTGAAATGATCGCAGTCATAGCATATACCCATGGCCTTCTGAGTAAAATATTGTAGTCACTGTCAATGACCTCAACTTCAACATTCACTGTTTTTTCCCCTAGTTCAACATGCATGTTATTGATAATACCGTAAGGCTTATATATACATCCGTCAAAAGATTTCAATGTGGTAGGCGATTGAGATAGGCACGACGAGCCAAGTGAATTCCAAAAATTTAGAGACAAAATGCATGAAGATGCTCCCTCATTAATAATAGTACGATGAACAAGGTGATTGTGAAAATTTACTTAAATGGAGAATGCCAATTATGCTGGTAATTGCGGCACATAGCTCGTATGATTAAATACTACGATATTGGAATCTGTCGGATCAATTCTACCAATTGCCGACAACAAAGCCTGCTTCTGGGAGGGACAATTTTGTAGCACCTCAAGCATTGAAATAGCTGAAGGGGAACGATCAAAATCTTCAACTATATTATAATTTTGAGCAGCTCTGGCTCGAGGATTAAATGTCGATTTATGAACAACTCCCTTCGATGGCTTGATTTTCAATTCAGGAATAGCAAGTGGTGGTATTGATTCCATAGATGGATTCGTGGTCGAGGTAGTAGGTTGATTAGTAGTTTGACTATCGTAATATTTATTACGCGTTGACACTAAAACATCAGTCGATGGCTTTGTGACATACAACATAATCAATTGTGAACTAGAAGTTGGATCCGTAGCAACCAAATTTGTGTCCGTATTCGGAAATGGATCTGTCAACACAACTGACGCATGCGAGGTTTTAACCAATTTTGAGACTTCGGCGCAGTGATGACAGTCCCAAATTTTTTTTTCCTCATTACAGATTATGCAAGGGCAATGAGTTTTTCGATTTCCAGGCGATTGATCAGATGATCTTTCCTACGAGGTAGAAGTTTTATTTTTCTTTGATTTCCCTTTTTTCTTACTTCCAGGTTGCTTGTCACTTTTGTCCTTGTTAGATGATACGACATGGATTTCGGAAGAAGGCGTAGGATCAGATGTAGTAGAGTGATGTTTTCTTGCAATACCAATCATACCATCTCCGACATGAGAGTCCTTTGATGGAGGAGGAATATTAAAATTAGATCGCAACACATTAGGAATTTTCTCGTACAACATGCCAGACTGAGTGTAAATCAAGTCTAAATATTGGGCATGAGAAATGACCTACTCTTCAGTGACGACGCCACCCTTAGCCACATCCTCAGTTATATATGGTAACAAGGACTTAATGAACCACTCAGCAAGGAGCTGATCAGGAACAAATGTCTTAACCATTCTACGACGACGACGCCACTCATGAATATGATCAGAAATGTGAGTAGCATTACTCTATTTAAAATTAGTCAAGAGTTCCATTCCAGTTTCATATCATATGGGTAACTATAAGTGGGTCAAAAAAGAAGTAGCTAGGGTAGTGAAATTATCAAAAGAAGCTCTTCGTAACTCAATGTACCATTTTGCAGCCGGACCAGTGAGCGCACGCTGAAAAAGACATACTCGAACAGAGTCATCATTTAGGGATTTTGATGAACACCACAAATGATAAGTCATAACATGAGTCGATGGGTCTTCCCGAGGGTTTCCATTGAACTTAGGAATATCTGAGGTTAATTTATGAGGTATCACCAGCCACCAAGGAGCATAGTTGATTGGATAATTGGTGAGCCGATTTAAATCTGGTAATTCTAAAATTGCAACAAAGGGAAAATGTCAATTGAGGTCAGGTTGAGCATAGCCAAGGTATGATGGAATTGCTTGGGAAATGAGACTTTGAGCACCAACATAAGGAATCTATTGCTGGTAACCCAGATAGGGGTTGTTTTGATAAGAAAAACCTTGAGGATTTCATTCACCAAAACCTGGATACACTACTTGTTGAAATGAAGGTTGTGGCATTTGAGCTTGTGGCTGTGAAGGGGTATATCAACCAATGTTATAACCCAAATTAGGATAGCTTGGATTCATTTGAGGATAGGTATAACCTATTTGTGTCTGTGACATCCCATAATATGGTAATCCAGCTCATGAATAAATTATTCTGGATACAGGTGGCTGTTGTAAAGAAGCTGAAGGAGTTGGAGTCTAAGGGCCCAATACGTGATGGTATTGAGTTGAAGGACTTTCCTGAGACAGTTGAGGTGCAAAAATTTGAGTCTGTAATATGGGTAAATATGTATTAATAAGTGGAGCTGATGTGGGTGTAATAGGTTGAACTGGTTGATACGAGTGTACAACTGTTTGTGGTTGGATAGGCAGAATGGTTTCCATTAACAAACATTCATTCCGACATTAGGATTACCAAGTAATGATGGAGTACTATAGAAGTGGGTGACCATAGGTTTCCCCCCATCATGAGGAGTATAATAATATGGAAAATATTTTTCTCCAAATGCAGGGAGTCTTGTTGAAATTTTACTGGATGGAATATGCCTAGATGGACCGGCTTGATATTGCCCTGATGATGTGTATAAAGGATCAAGCCATTTAGTACTCACTATAGATTTACCAGTGACATTAGTGAAGTCCATGGGTTTGAGGATGCACCAAAGAAGGCTCCTGATAAATATTGGTAACTAGGTGGGACAGAAGGGCCACCATATAAATGTGACACTAGTGAAGTCGTGAACATTGATGGGGTAGAGAGAGAAGGTGTTGTCGCAATTGGAACAGATGGTCTAGACGAATATGTTGGCTCAGGAATGGTTATTGGACAAAATGTATACCCTATTGGATCTACGGGAACTATAATAGACATAGGATCAACAAAAGAAGAGGCAGGTGATTGAGGAAAAGACTCGTACAGGTAAAGCTCCTCCCCAGAATGAGTTGGAGTTAAAGGTGTTTCGTCTTGTGGTGTCTCTTCAATCGAAATTGAACCAGGTGGAGGGATTTCACCGTCAGACCCAAAGTATATTTCAGGAGGTTTACTGCGTGATATGGGAGACTTAGTGGATGCAATAGATTGTGGGGCGACCGATACAGGAATAACTTCTAATCGTTCAATTCTGGATGCAGATGTTCTGGAAAAAAAGAGACAGGATCTGGATCAACTTACATTTGAATAACGTCGAGTTCAGGAGGTATGGTCTCACTGATTGGATGGATCGTAACCACAGGTAGTTGTGAGGACTCCCTCTCGACAACAGTAGATGAACCAGTATTTGTAGAAACAACTTATGTCGACTCTAGTATATGTGAGGATGATGTCACACTAGAGGTACTGATAGTACTAGTTTCGGTAGAGAGATATCGCCTTCGCCGACCCGAAGTGGCTTCCGGTGGTAAAGGTGGTTTCAGTGCTATTATACACAAACAAGGGGGAAAGGGATGTTCTTATTCCATGATGAATGATTTATTTTATGACAAAAAAAAATAAACAAAATAAAAGGGTAATTCTAAGCAAAAGGTTTACCAAGAAACAGTGAATTGCAGAATACCTCCTGGCGAACCAAGAAGTATGGGCATGAAATCTCCCCGAATGTTGTGTTTGGTGTATCACAGTTTACAAAGCGATCGAATCAGTTCACTATGGATGGATAGAAACCTAAATTTGTCCTCACAAATATACCTAAAGGTACGTGGAGGCACAGTGAGAGCACCCCTTTATACTTTTTGTATTAGAACACCGTCTGATATACCCGAAGGTACGTGGACGAGCTCCGATATACTTACGTACATGGAGTAAGGTGATACGTTTAATGACACCCGAACATGTCTCTAGCCTAGACCTTCTGAATGTTATTGTTATGGTTCCAATGCTTTTTTAGGTAAATTGATGTAAATTTTAAGTTGATCTTGTTTATCAATTTAACTTTTGAGGTTCATCGCGATGATGTGATGGAAATTTTTAAAATGCAAACTAAAATGATAAGCAAGATTTTCAATTTAGCTTTCTCAATGAAAATCCTAGCTACAAAAGGAAAAGGGCAATCGGTTTTGAGAGAAAACAACAAAGAGCACAAACTAATATGAAACTTTCCTAACTTGTTCATATGAAAAACACACAATTCACTATATGAAAATGTAGGTTTTTCTTTTCAATCTGATGCCCGGGCTCCTACTATTAACCCACAATTATATTCTCCAATGCATATAAATATTCATTTCAGATTGATGCCCAAATATAACTCAAAATCAGGGTAATCATAAGTCCATGCCAACTGCGCATATTCAAATATTATATGGGCGCCATGTCAATATATATGAATTACGCATTGAAACTCAACAACATCGGAGGTACCTATATTAACTCGCAACCTTAATTTAATAGTCCCGATCAATACATATTTGATTTGGGGGCCCACACATACAACGCATTTACAAACGTGGAGTCAACACACAACCCAATTCATCCCTGGCTTATCTCCTCTGTAACTTGCGATGCGACCACCCTTCGATCGATCGATCTCCGGATCGGACGATCCACATCAATATCACGGTTATTTCATCATCGCTAGTTAACGCGCGACGACATGCACAACCCCAACACTAACGACCTTCCACATCTGACGGCGAAGAGCATGTCGCCCTGCTCCATACGATCCGACGGATATCACTTGGCCTAGATGCACGACAATAATGTGCGATGAGGGTGGTTTCGCAACATTGCTCAGGGACACATGTTGCCCATCGTATGGAATCGCACTGATTTTCTAATTACCGCTTGCCCGACGAAGGCGGTGCGATCAAAACCGGAAACCCGCCTTTACTGTTCACTCCTGCAAGGTTCCACCTTCTTCCTTCCAGGTTCCGGTTCAACACTTCAATGTACTGGTTTCATCTTAACTCCACTCCATCAGCAGGTTCCCCCACACGGCTACAAAATCACTCCTCCTCGTGAGTTTTCTTCCACGCAGAGGTTAAATCCTCACAAGATGACTCACATATGAAAGCGAGTCCCTCTTCGTATGACTCTCGCTACAGAGTTCTTTCACGCTGCAACCAATTCAATAACCGAGACTTCTATTCTCATACAGAATTTTATTATGCGTTTCTTATATATACTCTGTCACAGGGTCTCATCCATATGGAATTCCTCGATCTCATAATCGATCCTTACAGTGATCGATTCACCTCACCTTACAAGTCAATTCCTCCAATAACTCACAGAAGACGATCAAAACCCCAACTTCAATTTACTGGCAGTGCTTTGTGCAGAGGTTCCTACTCACAAAACCAAGACCTCTAACCATACTCTCACGAAGGGTTTGAACAGTCAAAGCAGGTAAATTCAATCATTTCAATACTCAGAATTCATAGTTATTCTGGAGCCTCAAACATTCTTCAAATAGATTCTACCTAGAACACATGATATGCATACAGAACTTATGAACAAATCTCCATAAATATATATCTATATATATATATATATATATATATATATATACAGGTAATCAATCTCTAAAGAAATCACTTACAAATTCATGGTTGGCCAGATATTCAATGCGAAGGCCAATACCCTCCTACTCTGTTGTTGAAGAAGTTTTCTACCTCCCCCATCTAAACTCTTCAGGATTACATTTATACCACAAGGATGATCTGAATCGATTCAGATCTCCAAACAGTTCAGCAAATCTTAGCATTCCTAATTCCTAAAATTAGACTAAAAAACTAAACCGATCCTAAACTAACTCATCGTATTCCTATCTTAACCAATTTCTCATGTTCTCAAAATGACTTGAGAACAATTACAATTCCCTACCAAATTTATTCAAAATATTAATATTTACAATAAATTTAAAGAACATGGGACCCCCTATGTCTACTTATGTACAAAGTAACTTTTGAGCCTAATGCCCCTGCATCAGACTCCCAAGCTTCAAACTGTTCATGATCTCCTGATCATGTGCTCTTCGTCTCTGCCTCCAGGATCCCATACTTGGTTTTGCTGCTATTCGTCAGTTGCATCATCCTTCAACTAATCTTTTCCAGGCTTCCAGATTTTATTCTGCAACTTTCTTCCAACTGTACTTCCACAATCTGGCTTCATCCGCCCTTTTCTGAAACTCTCCTGCTTCCCTGCTGCTGTCTGCTGTTCATGAGTCACTCTCATCATCAGCTCCCTGATGTCTTCAATTTCTTTGTCCAGCCTATCTTCTAGCTGGATATTCCCTTTCCTATTGTTGCTGCTTCTACTTTCTGTGGTAGCTAACATTGTTGCTCTTGTTGTTACTATTGTTACTAACATGTCTTCAATTCCTGCAGATGTATCCCCCCATGTTGTGTCTGCTGTTAGCCATCAGTATTTTTTACATGTTAGTGATGACTATATCTTCAGCTAAGTTTTCTAGAAACTGATTTCCTTATGTCAATATGTCATCCAGAAAACCCTCCCAAAACTTTTTTTTCCCTTCTACCTATTCAGTCCACCCCTAGCAAAACCACAACCTCCTTGTCAACAATCCTATCTAACCTCAGCCTTATTTACCTGCCCATCAGCCTTGAAAGGCAAATCCACATCTGTTTCAGAAGTCTACCCTATGTTAGGAAGTGGCGTTTAGGACATTTCACCTTTGGCAATCATCAAAAAGCCAAAAACCCCCCATCTGCAGCAGACCTACCATGACTGATCCCTTAATTTGCAAATGAAGTCAAACAAGAAAAGCCTCTTAAGTAACTGTTTTAAAACCAACCAAGGACAGGGCTAACCATAGACTTCTTGGGCAAGTTCTTATTAAAGCAGCTTAATTGACAAACAATCCATTAATCCACATAATTACCTTCAGAAAGTATGAAAACACATAAGAAAAATAGAGTGTAACTTAAGATCAGATAAAGTACTTTTAAACCTAGTCTGCTTTCAGTCAACACCAAGGGAAACTTTCAGAATCTGCCTTTGGAGAAAAAGATCTAGTAATCAGGGCAAACCATATCTTCTCTAGTCTAACTTTAATAGCAAATAATGGAAATAACATTCGAGAACAATGTTTGAGAAAACATAAGGACGAGGGAACGCCAACATTCCTAACTGTTTAAACTGTATTGAATCATTCTTAAATAAACAAATCTGAAGAAAACATTAAGATAAAGATTTCTCAGCCAGAGAAGGTTACTGCTATACAGAAAATCCTAACCCTGTTTAAACTGTTCTTTACAGAGGAATATGAACAATATGGCATACATAGAAGGAAAACAATTTAACAAAGAAAGAAGCACTTCACCGGTGATATAGACCAGGATCCCAAGAAACAGCTTTTATATTGATGTCAAACCAGTTACAATCTTCAAGTCCAATGTTTCAGTTCAGCAATCATCTTCACTATTCAACCTAACTACTCTAGCGCAAACAGAGCTTCAAGGGCCAATGAACACTATGTACAAATAGAAGTCTCGAGCTCAAGTGTATTTCAAAGTTCTGCAACCAACAATTTCTCATCTTCTTCTGAGGTATTTATAGAAGGATGAGGAGGTGATATGAGAAAAGATCTCTCAGGATAATTAATACAGTTTCAAGACTTCGTGGCCTTTTGAGGGGCTCGATGAAGAAATTCACAGGTGGAACACTGTATTAACTGTTTACAATAAATATCAAAACTTGGTGGGAGATTTATTTGACTTTGATGCTCTGTACGCTGTGTGGAGTAATTTCTTGGCTGTGCTGGAGGCGAATATCAGATTTTCTTCAATAACTTCGGCCTCTATTTGAATGCTTTGAGGCAACAGGTGGCTCGGTGGTAGTTGAGGAATCAATTTGCCTCAGATGTGGCGGTGGAGGCTTTCTGTCTGATAAAACACTTTAGGTTTTCCTTTAAACTATGTTTTAGATTGGGGATTAGGCTTTTGATAACTGTCTTAGCCGTAATCCCCATAAAAACTATCTTCAATCTTCATCTGTTGTGCTCTGTCTTCAAAACTGATACTCTTTAACTGTGTTTGAATTAAAACAGTGTCTTGTCGATGTGCAGACCCGCACTGGGCTTTACGGCATCAATACTCATAGAGTACTAACGAAACATGGAATAGAGCCCCGTGAATGGCTTCTCTGTAATGAAACGAGGGCATGAGAATCGTCATTCCCAACCCTTGGCATTTCTTCTTTATACAATGGAAAACCATTTAGAACACCTGCATCAAACAAAAAACAATTAAGAAATCCTGCGGAAAATAGGTTTAAACTGCTTCAGATGGCGGGGGAGGAGCGTAGCCGTCGGATAAAAATATCTAACGGTGGAGATCGGAGCAGAACATGCAAAGGAGAGCGGGGAGAAGAAATAAGGCGGGGTGGTTTTGGACCGTCCGATCTGGACACGTGGACGGTCCAGATCTAATCGGAGGATCTCAATCGGGGGTGGCAGGTAAGTGCGTGCGATTGAAACGCAGCGATGCGATTAAGCGCTGGCCGTTGATCTGCAGATCAGATCAACGACGGAAAGTGAATCGGAGGGTTTTGAAATGGCGGTAAGACTTGCGATCGGAGGGAATAAGGACCGTTGGATAGGCGGGAAATGGACGGCCCAGATTTAATCGGAGGATCGCAATCGGGGAGGTCACAAAACAACATGTGATTGAAACTTTGCGATTGAGCCCTTTGCGATTGAGCGCTGGCCGTTGATCTGAGGACCAGATCGACGGCGGGGAATGAATCGGAGGTAATCGCAAGGGGGTGAAACATTGCGATGCGATTTTGCGCGGACCGTTGGATCAAGGATTAGATCAACGGTCGGGATTGAATCGGGGATCGGCAATCGGGGGAGCGACAAAAAACGCATGCGATTGAAAGTTTGCGATGCGATTGAGCGCAGCCCATTGGATCAAAGGACTAGATCAACGGTGGAGAATGGAATCGGGGATAAACCCTTGTATTTTATATAAAACCCAAACTTTTGAAATAAACAAAGGTTTTTATGGATCGGGGTGGAAAAACATATATACAAAGCGGACAGGCGCCCGACTGCGGGGCCTTCGGATATATGAAAATTGATGGGCCCGGGGCTTTATATATAATGAGGGCCTAATCGCAATCGGAACTGCGGGCTTGGTCTTTCCGATCAACCCATTGAAATTTCCCCGATCGCGATTGCGCGATCGGTCTTTTTGATCTAACCATTTTATTTTTAACATGTGACTTTGGCTCATTACATCAAAACTTTGGAAAAGAGGGTTTTTGTAATTTACAAAGGAAAAAGGGTCGGAAATAAAATATTCACAAGGTTTAAGCGCCGGGGGTGGGCTCAGGGTTATATGAAAATAATATGATCGGGGGTCTTAAGCAGCAAGGCTAATCGCAATCGGAACTTTTGGAGTATGGCAAAGACTTGCGTCTTTGATTCTTTCCGATGCGATTAGCACTTTATCGTATTAGCAAGTGGTTCCAGACCCAAAGCATATGGTGGGGAAGTGGTTTAGGGCTTAGCTCAAGGGGCTGAGGTCTATATCAATGAAACTTTGATTTTTTATGAGAATTTTCAAGGATTTTAATGGATTTGGGGGTTCCGAAATAGTTAAAAAGCGAGTTTTTAACTATGAAAGGGGAACTTTTCATAAATGGAAAGAAGAGGACTTATGAAAACAAGGTAGTTTTGATGGAGAAAAAGGGGAGCAGATGAAAGGTTTTGAGAAGAGGAGAAATGACGATCTTTCAGCAGTCTTTCAGTTGGAGTCAGCAGAAATTCCTGAGTATAAAAAATGGGATAGTAAATGAGGATTTGGGACAAAGGCATGAGGCCTTAAAGAGACTTCAAGAGCCAACAATTTTTAGTGATAAAATTTGTTCCTTGGAGGCTCAAAAAATATCTTAGCCACCTTTTGGTATAACAAAATATTATAGGTGGCTAACAGTGGCTCCACTTGGGGATGGTGCCTTCTTGAAGGCATCAAGAATTCAGACTTGATTTCTGGGAGGCTGATTAGTTGCCTCATCCATTGGGCTGTCCTTCTGTGATTGAATGATCTTCTTTAAAAACATATTTGGCAGCCACGAAAACAATGGACCTTTATCAACAAGCTTGCTACCTACCCAATCCTACAGATCTAGCATTTTTTCTTCATCAGAGTGCACTTGGATTGGAAAACTCTATTCACAACATTTTATTCTTTTGAAAGCAGGAAATCTAATCTACTTCTACTCCTTATTTCTCCCTGAACTCAGATTAAACAGTTGAGCTCAGATATTTCTCTACCTAGTCTATTGTCTGTTGGGATTAAACAGTCCAACAAACTTTCATTCTCTAAATTCTACAACAGAAATTTAAAAATAGTCAAGTCAAGATTGAGCTGTTCGACTTGCTATGATCTATGGCATAAAACCAAGCTGCACATAGATTATTATTTGCGGAATTTGAACATCAAAAATTGAAGGCTTAAGATCTGAAAGCTTCTTATTATGGCCTTCTCTCTTCTTTTCATAGCTATGATTTTTCTTTTTTTTTCTGTGAGCTATCTCTTCCTTGATATCTGATTCAGATTTTGAGCAAATTAGAACCAGTTTTTCCTCTTTTATGACTCAGAAAATAAAACAGTTTTGAGTCATCTCTCTTTGGAAACTTTGGTTCAGATTTTGAGTTTGTTTGAACCTTAATTTCTATCCTAATCTATCTACTGATAAGCCAAGATTAAATGGTTTGGAAAATCAAATTCACTACCCTATCAGCAGAAAATTTAAAACTATTCAGTCAAGATTAGGCTGTTTGACTAACTAGAAGTGTGTTTTGCAGGAGTGGCATTTGAGGTTGCACACTTTCAGATTTATTTCTCTTTTTGGCATGGGGCTGTGCCTTTCTTGTTTTTCATTTCTGCCCTCTTTTCTTTCTTTATTTGTTTTTGTATTTTTTGATTTTTCATAACTTTGAATGCAATGGTGGATGAAATATTCATAATGAAAAAGAAAAAATAAGGCTTAAAAACATATCATGAATCAAGAGAAGTAATGCTTGAGCATCCTGCCATTGACAGGACCCCCAAACAAATCTGTTCCATCCAGCTCTTGTAAGAAGAATGCATTGTTTCCAGCAACTAAATGAATAGAGTAAGGGCCAAGCCATAGATTGTCAAATTTACCATGCTTTCCCTTATCTTCTCTCTTTGAGTCCCACTTTAAAACTTTGTCCCCAATCTTGAAATTGCTGGCCTTTGTTCTTCTGTCAAAAAGCTTCTTAATGCTGTCCTGTTTCTGCAATGTTTTGTTGTACACTTCCTCTCTGATTTGCTGAAGATGAATAGTCTGATTTATTCTTCTGATCATGTCATTATCTTCAGTCTGCAATTCTTGGATAAACTTCATATTTGGTACACCAAGGCTATTAGGAAAGATTGCATCTGTACCATACACAAGCTGAAAAGGTGACATACCAATAGATTTCTTCAAAGTTAATCTGTCAGCCCAAAGTGCATGGACTAGCTTTGTGTGCCAAGACTTTTTATTGTCCTCCAACAGTTTCTTGATTATGTTCACTAAGCTTTTATTGGAAGATTCTTCAAGTCCATTACCTTGAGGGTAATAGGATGTGGAATGCCCTAGTGTTATCTGGTATTTATGACAGAAGTCAACCATTTTCTTTGATCCAAACGCTGCTGCATTATCTATGATGATCTTGGTAGGACAGCCAAATCTGGAAAGGATATTGTTTTCTATGAACTTTATAATAACTGAATCATTGGCTTGCCTACAAGGAATGGCTTCTATCCACTTAGTGAAATAGTCTGTGGCAGTAAGGATCCATCTATGCTGGGCAGAAGATGAGGGATGGATTTCACCTATGAAGTCAAGTCCCCACTGTTGAAATGGGGCTTCAACAGTGATTGGATGCAGAGGAAGGGGTAACAATTTTCTTTTGCCTTCGAATAGTTGGCATTTATGGCAAGTAGTTGTCATTTTGTGAACATCAGGAAAAAGGGTGGGCCAATAGAAACCAGCCCTCAAAATTTTGTTGGCTGTTGACTTCCAGTACAAATGGCCTCCACACTCTCCTTCATGAAATTCTTGCTTAACCTTCTCTGCATCAAACTCAGGCAAAAATTTAAGCAATATACCACTTGTATTTTTCCAATAAAGACACCTATCTGCAATGCAATAGTTTACTGCTTTCAGTTTTAAGAACCTTGCCTTTGTTTTCGATAAACCAGGAGGTGTATTTAAATTAAGCAAAACATAAACGATATCAGCATACCAAGGAGAATTCATAAAATGGTTTTCAATAATGGGAGTTGAGAATTCTTCTTGGCTGTCCAAAGCATTAATCATATTAATATCAAGAACTTCAAAATTGGATTCAGCCATTAATCTAGTAGACCTTGGCCTTTGATGAGTTTAGTGGGTTTTATCTCTAAATCATATTCGAGAATAACAGCAATCCACTTACCTCTCTTACCATCTGGGTCCTGTGTTAGAATGTCTTTAACAACCGAATTAGGGACAAAGGCAATGATGTGTGAGTGAAGGATGTATACTCTAAAGTCTTTCAATGCTTTAACCAAAGCAAAATCTTGCTTTTCCATAATATTATACTTCAAAGGGGCATCCCTCAATGCCTTGCTAAAGAATGCAATAGGCTGCTCTTGTCCTTGTGGATTTTTCTGTAAAAGGACAGCAGCAATGGTATGTTCTGATGCAAACGAGAAGATATAAAAATCTTTTGAAAAATCGGGGCTTATGAGAACCGGTGTTTTGGTTAATGCTTGTTTCACCAGCTCAAAAGATGTCTTTGCTTCCAAGGTCCATTTTATCCCTTGCTCCTTCTTCAACATGTTTGTGATATTTCTAAGGAGCTCAGCTAGGTTAGGGATGAACCTTCTCAAAAAGTTTATCTTTCCAATGAAAGACTGCAACTCTTTGATATTTCGAGGATGAGAGATTTGCAATATAGCCTCAATCCTCCTTGGATCTATCTTTATACCTTCTTCTAAAATAATGTGTCCAAGAAGCTTACCTTCTTGGAGACCAAATAGTGTCTTCTTAGGGTTTAAAGATATTCCAAACCTTTTGCACTTCTCGAAAACTTTTCTCAAATGTTCTAAATGTTCTTCATCTATTTTTGAAAACACAGTGACATCATCTAGATAGATAATGATGAAGAAGCCCAATTCTTCCGAGAATGCTATGTCCATGGCTCTCTGAAAGGTTGCTCCGACGTTCATTAGACCAAAAGGCATCTTCACATACATGAAAGTGCCCCATGGAGTAGTGAAAGTTGTCTTTAATTGATCAGCAGGGTAAACTAAAATCTGATTATACCTTGAATAGCCATCAAGCAACGAAATCCTTTTAGACCCCACCACCCTTTGTAAAATGTGATCCATTTTTGGTAAAGGGTAGTTATCCTTTAACGAAGCTTTGTTTAAGTCTCTAAAGTTAATACAAAGCCTGATTTCTCCCGTATTCTTCCTAACGGACACCAGATTAGATACCCACTCAGAATATCTAATAGGGACAATAATGCCAACATCGTGCATCTTCATGATTTCCTTCTTAACCAATGGCAACTGGACAGGGTTTATTCTGCGCAGTTTCTGTTTGAATGGTTTTTGGTTTTCTTTAAGAGGGATTTTGTGCTGTATTATTTCGGTGTCATAGGATTTAAGATTTTCGTAACTCCATTCAAAAACATCAGAAAACTCTTTAAACATCTCTATGTATTTGAGTTTAATGTGAGCTGGTAAAGTTTTGGACAGTTTGATCATTTTCGGTTTTTCCTCACTGCCTATATTGCACTCCTCTACTTTAGTCTCTACAGGTTCCAGTTTTGGTTTATTGGCCACATCGTTAAAATCGAACAACTCCTCTAAAGGCGTTAGACCACTCGGCAAATTTTCATCTTTAGAATGCAGAGTTTGTAATTCTTCCGTTTCTAACTCTGCACTTAATTCTATTTTGTTCCTAAGTTTGCTAGACAATAGGTTAATATCGGCAGGTTGAGGAGACGATTCTTCTTCACCAAGAAAGTTTTCTTCACTGCAGTCTGTATCATAATCTGAATCTGAACTGTGCAGTTCGAACTCATTTCTGAATTGCATGAAGTCTTCTATTTTTTTGTCATTGTCAAACACTTGCCAATATTTTTCGTTATCAGGCACTACCGGTCTAAATTTTATCGGAGTTGTGTTGTCTCCAGTCTCATATGGCGTTAGACATGTCCTGGCCGCAAAAGCTAAATTGTGGGCCATAATGTTCTTTTTCCTTGGGATGAACCTCAGGTTTGACTCCTCAAATGTTGTCAACGGATCCATGACATCATTCCGATAGGCTCTAAGGCTGGGATGATTCGCATTATACTCCCCATTGACTTGCCTAATGATTAACTCAGAATCCCCGTACACATTAATTCTTCTGGCTCCTAATTTCTTCAAGAGATGCAAGCCTAAGAGAAGGGATTCATATTCTGCTATGTTGTTGGAACATTGAAAGTTTAATTTGCATGAGATGCATTCTGTGTGGTTGTTTTCAGTGTTAATGATCCAAACCCCTGCACCAGCATTATTTCTAGTGCATGACCCATCAAAATACATACTCCATAAAGGATTGTCTTCGGTTTCGTCTGTTTGGCGATTGTCCTTTTTAACTATGGTGCCTTCTGACTGTTCATGATTAGCAGCACCCAATTGAATTTGTTTTGAATCCTCAAATTCTTCAATAGATTGAGGGATGATGTCAGAAATGTTAGGGGTATTTTCTGGGTTGTTAAGTCCTAAAAACAATGGACTCATAACCGGTAAATCAAGACCTATGCTTTGTTTACTAATGTTTTCACATGTGGCAAACTGTTTGGACACTTCTGCGTTATTATACTCTTCTTCCCTGTCGGACTTTAATTCTGTTAAAGTGACTTGCTCACTAGGAGTTTCATTGTTAAACATGATAAAGAATCAAGGCCTGTATTGATAGAATATATAGGAGAGTTTCGTGGTCTGTCTTGACTTGTAACCGTGTATTGCATATGAGACTCCCTGTAAAGTCTTCTGGTCTGATTGAAAACCGGGATGGTCGCATATGTCATGTCCATCTGCATAGTCCCCTGTAACTTAGCTCCCCGGGATCTTGATAATAGCATTCCATACTTTGGGGGGACATCAGCCACAACAATGTCCATGAGTAAACATTTGGCTGGAATCTGGGCTAGGTTAACACAGAGATCTTTGATCAATCCTAGACATTTTACTCTATTTGAGTCAAAGGAGTATAGGTCTTTGTAGGGTCTGGTAATTTCTAAACCAAGGCTCTCCATCACAGCTTTAGGCATTAAATTATGAGAAGCCCCGGAATCATGCATAGCGTTGTGTAGAATTTTTTCATGAATGTTCAAACTCACATAAAAGGGAGGAACTGGTCCTTCTTGAAACTTCCCTTCAATCTTAGGGCAAAAAATCAACTCTGGTAGGTCGTCACTAAGATTAACTGTATCTCCATTTTCCTCTATATTTAAAGCCTTCAAAATTTGGTTCCTATATACATGTTGGGAAGCTAACTCAGTTAATGGAACAGAGATTTTGATCTTTAAGATTTCCTGTTCAAGGCTGAAAGGGGTTTGATTCTTTGAAGCACTTGTTTCAACCTTATTAGCTGTCACTCTATCAACAATTACAGCTTGTTGATTTGTTTTACTTGACACAACTGTTGTAGAAGGAGTACTAGCTGAAGTGTTAGTACTGCTGATGTCTTCACTCTGTTTTTCAGAATTTTGAGTGTTTTTCTCCTTATCCTTATCAGAATTAACATCCACTGTTTTGTCTTTTTGTTTGGCTGTTTTGGGTTTGGCTGCGGTGCTGCTTTGAGAGGATTTGTCGGAGGTTTTGGTGTTGGGGGCTTGTTGACTGGTCTTGCTTCTAAGGTCATATTCTCTTTGAGGTTCTATGATGACATTTTCCATGTCCTGATAATAATTTTCATTATCATCTCTTTTGTCGTCGTAAGGTGTGTAAAGACCTTGTTTATTATCATAATGAACCTCAAAGTCATCATCCTCTTCCCCAAACATGTTGATATCCTCTTCCTCTGTTATGTCTTCTGTTTCTTCAACCTCACTTACATAGTTTTGATGAAAGGGAGGGGTGATCTGTTGATCATCTTCCCTGGGTATGTTTGGAGGTTGGTTCCTTCTAACATTCTGATTCTGGTTCCTATTTTGAGGAGCAGTTTGATTTTGATTTGCTTGTGCTCTCTTAATTATGCTCATCTCTTTCATCATTTCTTCCATCATTCTCTCCATTTTTGAGTTGGAAGTAGAAGGTGTGGATTCTTCTCTAAAAGATACTCTCTTCTCACTCTTCATTCTTGCTCTTTTCTCCATCAAGTTCACTTCCACAGAAAGAGCACCCCTTTGCATGTCTTCAAGAGTTGCAAAAACTCTTTCTCTGAGTGAATATGTCATGTCTGGATCGAACCCTTCAGGAAATTTGTTTAAAGCTGAGCCCTGAGGAGGTTTTAGTTCAGGGGAAAGTGAATTATAGACGCTGTTAAATCTGGTACAATAAGATTGTACACTTTCCCCAGGGTTCCTATGGAGATTGTTATAGTCAGCAAGGACTTGGAGAGGATTCTTTCTCACTTCCCATTTGTTTAAGAATGTTTGATGGAAGGCTTGGAGATCGTTAATACTATGGGAGGTTAAACCTTTAAACCATTTTCTTGCTTCTCCCCCCAAACTTTGAGCAAATAGTCTCAACTTGACAGAATCATCATCAATTTCATTTCTGTCAAAGTAGTCATTCATCTTGTCCACATGTTGAGATGCTGTTATAGTATTACTAGCATCATATAATGGAATTTTGGACTGATAGTCCTGTGGAAGATTGGCTAATGGTACAGGAAGGACTAAGGGAGCATACCATGTTGCCATGGCAGGAGGTGGAGGTGGATTTACAGAAGGGAAAGTGGGCTGAGGTGAAGTGGTTTGAACAGTGGATGTAGGGTGAGTAGAAGTGGATGGATCAGGAGTAGACTGTTGAGATGATCTTGGATGGGAGACACCTAAATTGTGAAGGAAATGTAAATCAGGAGGTGTTGTTTCCCTGCTACCAGGATGTTCACTTGTTTCAGGAGATGAAAGTGAAGATTCAGAGTCTAACTGGATTATATCATCAAATGACCTAGTCCTAAATGGATTCACTAAGTCAGCTTGTGATTGTTGCAGAGCTGAAAGATTTTCAGGGACTGAATTAGCTCTCAAGGGTGATCTGAAAACAGTTAATAATTTAACCTTAGGAGACTTCCAAAGGATACTTTCTAGATTATCAACTATCTCAGGTGGGTTAGGGTCTGGGCGGGCTCTAGTGTGAATCTTTTTAGAAGCCACTATGCTATGTTGTTTAGACCTAAAACAAGAAAATTTCAACCAGATATGACAATCTTGGAGAGGTTAACCAATCTGTTTTTACAATTTTAAATCCCACAGTCCTCTAACTGAGTTTGAATGATTTTATAATGATAAGGGTTCTTCCCAGTGGAGTCTTAAGGTCTACTAGGATTGTGGAGTCGCCAAGTGGAAATTTTTAGCTCCTTTCAGAGGTAAAAGGTCTTATGGTCCACCACCATGTTTATTTAATTCCAATCTGAAATATGTTTAGGTTTTTCTAAGTCATTTTTCAGTTTTGTGGTTGTTAAGAATATCCTAACTTTGTTTCAAAACTTAGCTAAGGTTGCGAGACAAAGGCAGTCTATTCTTATGGCTAAGCCAGCTGATTTTTCAAGGTTAGATGAAGTCTTAAGAGAAACCTAGGGTTTACCTAGTTTGTCACTGATTCAAACAAGTTCCATCGTGATTACCTATATTAGGCAGTGCTTGAAAAGGCTGCTTTTTACTCTGGTTAATAAAGCAAATGCTCTATGAACCAAATCTCTGACGTCGTATGATTATCTTTAAATGAAAATGATT
Source organism: Pinus albicaulis (assembly GCA_034641835.2). Lineage (NCBI taxonomy): Eukaryota > Viridiplantae > Streptophyta > Pinopsida > Pinales > Pinaceae > Pinus > Pinus albicaulis. The sequence continues at coordinate 832,090,440 of CM076581.1, read as the reverse complement.
CTGGGTTCGATAGTCCCCAGCGGAGTCGCCAGAAATGTTAGGTCTCTGTAATTTATTAGCAAGATTGGGAGAGTCCAATCACAGAGTTAACATCATTTCAACCAACTTTGGGATTCTAGGATCTAGCCCTCCTGAATCCGGAGAGGGATCTCTTCAATATGTACAAAGATGGATATTGTCTTTGAAAAGCTTAAGGTAATGATATTAGGCTAGTTATGAAGGCCAAGGGTTTTGTTTTGTTTTGGATGGTTGAGCATGAAATGTTACTTGAGGGGAAAGTCCTAAGTGCAAAAAAGTTTCAAAAGTGAGAAGTTGCAAGCAAATAGAACAGTTTTGGCAGATAGATAGATATAACGCTGGTTTTTAGTCCATTAGGCTATGGAGTCATATCTGGGCTTTAATTGAACAACAACATCAAGTGTGATCCAAGGGGAAAGTAATCTATACCACAAGATTATTGAGATTAAAATGATGAAATGGAAACATTAAAATGTTGGAGGGGTGGAAACTGATAATAATTTCTCAGAGGATTTATAGTCAGTCCAAACAAGAAAAGCCTTTTAAGTAACTGTTTTAAAACCAACCAAGGACAGGGATAACCATAGACTTCTTGGGCAAGTTCTTATTAAAGCAGCTTAATTGACAAACAATCCAGTAATCCACATAATTACCTTCAGAAAGTATGAAAACACATAAGAAAAACAAAGTGTAACTTAAGATCAGATAAAGTACTTTTAAACCTAGTCTTCTTTCAGTCAACACCAAGGGAAACTTTCAGAATCTGCCTTTGGAGAAAAGAATCTAGGAATCGGGGCAAACCATATCTTCTCTAGTCTAACTTTAATAGCAAATAATGGAAATAACATTCAAGAACAATGTTTGAGCAAACAGAAGGATGAGGGAACGCCCCTTGTTCCTAGCCCAATTTTAAGCCCCCTGTTGTTTTTGTATATAAACAAAATGAAGGAAAACAGTAAGATAAAGATTTCTCGGCCCGAGGAAGATTCTTGCTGTACGAGAAAATCCTATCCTGGCCCAAAGCTGTTCTTTACAGAGGGAAAATGAACAATATGGCATACATAGAAGGAAAACGATTAACAAAGAAAGAAGCACTTCACCAGTGATAAAGACCAGGATCCCAAGAAACAGCTTTTATATTGATGTCAAACCAGTTACAATCTTCAAGTCCGATGTTTCAGTTCAGCAATCATCTTCACTATTCAACCTAACTACTCTAGCGCAAATAGAGCTTCAAGGGCCAGTGAACACTATGTACAAATAGAAGTCTCGAGCTCAAGTGTATTTCAAAGTTCTGCAACCAACAATTTCTCATCTTCTTCTGAGGTATTTATAGAAGGATGAGGAGGTGATCTGAGAAAAGATCTCTCAGGATAATTAATACAATTTCAAGACTTTGTGGCCTTTTGAGGGGCTCGATGAAGAAATTCACAGGTGGAACACTGTATTAACTGTTTACAATAAATATCAAAGCTCGGTAGGAGCTTTATTTGACTTTGATGCTCTGTACGCTGTGTGGAGTAATTTCGTGGCTGTGCTGGAGGTGAATATCAGATTTTCTTCAATAACTTCGGCCTCTATTTGAATGCTTTGAGGCAACAGGTGGCTCGGCGGTAGCTGAGGAATAAATTTGCCTCAGATGTGGCGGTGGAGGCTTTCTGTCTGATAAAACACTTTAGGTTTTCCTTTAAACTGTGTTTTAGATTGGGGATTAGGCTTTTGATAACTGTCTTAGCCGTAATCCCCATAAAAACTGTTTTCAATCTTCATCTGCTGTGCTCTGTCTTCAAAACTGATACTCTTTAACTGTGTTTTGAATTAAAACAGTGTCTTGTCGATGTGCAGACCCGCACTGGGCTTTACGGCATCAATACTCATAAAGTACTGACGAAACATGGAATAGAGCCCCGTGAATGGCTTCTCTGTAATGAAACGAGGGCATGAGAATCGTCATTCCCAGCCCTTGGCATTTCTTCGTTATACAATGGAAAACCATTTAGAACACCTGCATCAAACACAAAACAATTAAGAAATCCTGCGGAAAATAGGTTTAAACTGCTTCAGATGGCGGTGGAGGAGCGTAGCCGTCGGATAAAAACATCTAACGGTGGAGATCGGTGCAAAACAAAAAAAATGAGAGCGGGGAGAAGAAATAAGGCGGGGTGGTTTTGGACCGTCCGATCTGGACACGTGGACGGTCCAGATCTAATCGGAGGATCTCAATCGGGGGTGGCAGGTAAGTGCGTGCGATTGAAACGCAGCGATGCGATTAAGTGCTGGCCGTTGATCTGCAGATCAGATCAACGGCGGAAAGTGAATCGAAGGGTTTTGAAATGGTGGTAAGACTTGCGATCGGAGGGAATAAGGACCGTTGGATAGGCGGGAAATGGACAGCCCAGATTTAATCGGAGGATCGCAATCGGGGAGGTCACAAAACAACATGCGATTGAAACTTTGCGATTGAGCCCTTTGCGATTGAGCGCTGGCCGTTGATCTGAGGACCAGATCAACGGCGAGGAATGAATCGGAAGTAATCGCAAGGGGGTGAAACAATTGCGATGCGATTTTGCGCGGACCGTTGGATCAAGGATTAGATCAACGGTCAGGATTGAATCGGGGATCGGAAATCGGGGAAATGACAAAAAACGCATGCAATTGAAAGTTTGCGATGCGATTGAGCGCAGGCCGTTGGATCAAAGGACTAGATCAACGGTGGAGAATGGAATCGAGGAGAAACCCTTGTATTTTATATAAAACCCGAACTTTTGAAATAAACAAAGGTTTTTATGGATCGGGGTGGAAAAACATATATATAAAGCGGACAGGCGCCCAACTGCGGGGCCTTTGGATGTATGAAAATTGATAGGCTCGGGGCTTTATATATAATAAGGGCCTAATCGCAATCGGAACTGTGGGCCTGGTCTTTCCGATCAACCCATTGAAATTTCTCCGATTGCGATTGCGCGATCGGTCTTTTTGATCTAACCATTTTATATTTAACATGTGACTTTGGCTCATTAAATCAAAACTTTGGAAAAGAGGGCTTTTGTAATTTACAAAGGAAAAATGGGTCGGAAATGAAATATTCACAAGGTTTAAGCGTCGAGGGCGGGCTCAGGGTTATATGAAAATAATATGATCGGGGGTCTTAAGCAGCAAGGCTAATCGCAATCGGAACTTTTGGAGTATGGCAAAGACTTGTGTCTTTGATTCTTTCCGATGCGATTAGCACCTTAATGTATTAGCAAGTGGTTCCAGACCCAAAGCGTATGGTGGGGAAGTGGTTTAGGGCTTAGCCCAAGGGGCTTAGGTCTATAGCAATGAAACTTTGATTTTTTATGAGAATTTTCAAGGATTTTAATGGATTTGGGGGTTCCGAAATAGTTAAAAAGTGAGTTTTTAACTATGAAAGGGGAAATTTTCATAAATGGAAAGAAGAGGACTTATGAAAACAAGGTAGTTTTGATGGAGAAAAAAGGAACAGATGAAAGGTTTTGAGAAGAGGAGAAATGGCGATCTTTCAGCAGTCTTTCAGTTGGAGTCAGCAGAAATTCCTGAGTATAAAAAATGGGACAGTAAATGAGGATTTGGGACAAAGGCATGAGGCCTTAAAGAGACTTCAAGAGCCAACAATTTTTTAGTGATAAAATTTGTTCCTTGGAGGCTCAAAAAAGATCTTAGCCACCTTTTGGTATAACAAAATATTATAGGTGGCTAACATGTCCAACCTATCTTCTAGCTAGATATTTCCTTGGCTACTGCTGCTTCTTCCACTTTCTGTGGCAGCCAACATGGCTACTATTGTTGTTACTATTGTTACTAACATGTTTTCAATTCCTGCAGTTGTCATCCCCCATGTTGTGTCCTCCCAAACTTCCTGTCCCTCTGCAACATGCTTTGGCTCATCATCTGCAAATTTTCTTTTAGAAGATAAATCATCACTCAATTGTCTTCCCGTAGTAACATACCCATCCAGTATACTAGTAAACAGAATTAAATTTCGCAAGCTGGTATCTACTCCTCTTTTCTTCACAGCTTCAGGCATTTTCATTCCAGTGTCTGCAGCTTCTCTCTCTTGTATAATTTCTCCCAGCAAACAGTTCAGCCATCTTTCCCTTACTGGTTTTGCATCTTCAACATGTTGTAAGTTAGCTTCAATATCTCTTCCTTCTTCTTGGGAAATCTTCGACAACTGTCTCTCATCCTCTTGATGGATTCTGGAAATCCCATCAAGTTCTTTAAGCTCTGCAATTTTATCTTCTGTCAGCACAGAATGTTGATTCTTCCTCACTTCAGCAGCTTCTAAAATTTTCTCTTCAGGATGGCTTTGGCCCATCCAACTAACCAAATCTTCTTTGTCAACTTCCAACTGTTGTTCTTCCTCCTTTCCTGCACATAAATCATTGGTATTAAAATTCAGGCTACAACCTTCTAAACACATTAGTATGTTGTCTAGAACTTCTTTCCAAATCTTCTGTCAGCATCCCAGCATGCTGATCTGCATCCTTCATGAGACTGTCAACTAGTCTCACTTTCCTTCCATCATCTGCTCCATGAACTCCATCCATGAAGATCTTCCTGCCTAGCTTCCCCAACAACTTATCCAGTACACAGGTCCTCTGCCTCTCTAATTCTCTTCTCTGAAAATCCAACCTCCTATACAACTCCACAACTTCAATAGGAGTAGATTTCGGGAACCTTACACAATCCTTTATGCCTCTGCTTGATCTTGACCAATCATCTGTCCTTTTCTCCGTCATCATTCCTCAAGTAAATATCTTCATTTATCTGTTCATCTCCTGCAATCTCATTATCTCAAAGATTGATCTAAATAGGATTTCGCCAATGTCTCCTCTTCATTAAAAAACTCTGAAGCTTGTTCATATTCCAGTGGTGCACCTGCAAACATACACAAATTTTTAGTTTCAAAATCACAAGAATTTTCAGTCTTGGCTGCTTTCTCAAGCACTCCTTGAACAAATCTGCACATGGAATCTTCAATTTCCATCCTTGCCTCAATAACTCTGGTTTCTTATTCCTCTGTGGAGTTTGTCATCACTTCACATTTGTCAGACTCAAAAACACAAGTCCTTACATCATCTGGACTTGTCCAACAACTCAGGAAATCCTCAGTGACTTCCTCTTCAGCAAGACAAGCTTCTTGTTGCCTCAAGTCTTCATCATGTCTTACAAGATCTCTTGCAGATCTCCACTCTTCATCTATGCTCTGTTCTGCTTCACTAGCAGAAATTTATTCTTTCAACTCAACTGCATTGAGTTCTTCTCTCAATAAGGCAATCTTCTTTTGCCCCAACCTCAACTATAATGGTTGCCAATTCACTTTCTTCCTCATGATCCAACCAACTCTCTGGCTTTCATTTATCATCCTCTTCAGTTTATAAAACTGTTCTGTAATCTCAGCCATCCCTTTCCGCCATTCTTCATCAGTGGAGTTCTTCCTCATGCCAAATGCTTTGGCATTTTCTTTCTCTCTCCTGCTGTGGCCTCTCTCAGAGCCTCTGCAAACTCTGCGGCGGTTATCAGCAGCCATTTTCTCCTCCAAGAGTCCTTCACTCACAAGCTGCACCAAGCCTCTGCGATAGCAAGCTCTCTTGCTGCAACTTACCTCACCAATCCCTTCCTCCAGATTCGGCTTTTGGCAAGTACTGGTCCCCTTTCTGCTGGAACCTTCTGAGCACTTTCTTCTGCTCTCTCTAGGCTTCACTCTGCAACTTTCTTCAAGAACACCTCTGTTCTCTTCTCATCCAACCTCTTTTGGGAATTCTTCAAGGCTATGCCATACTTCTTCTCCACTCAGAGTCCCTTACTGGACTCTTCTATCACTACTCTCAAAGCTATGATCTGCTTCTGCTGAGATGTCTTCAATTGCCTGCACTCTGACTTCTGTAAACAATCCTTCAATTAGCGTTAAGCATTGCTCACCTTCTCTTGAGAACATTGCAATTTTCCTCTTTATCCAGCCTCTAGCTGAATATCAGACTCACTGCCTTCACTTTCAAGCTCTGTCTGCACTTTCAGCAACCACAATTCTGCAAACACAAAATACACATCAAATTTAAAATTATTCTCCTGCAATATTTATACATGATCTTGTCTTCCACTCACTCTACAAATCATGTTCACTGCAAATATGTATGTTGCATATCAAATTTTAGAATCTGATCTTCCTTCTTCAAATCTGCAGTCTTCAAAACACTTGTCCTCTAATTTTGACTCTGTAATTTTGCAATCACCTTCACTGTATCCGTGTAGGCTACAATATCTATCTAATCTCTTTTCCTACATGCATTCAACAAAACTTGAACTCCCTCAAAAAGAGCTATTATGCTATGATACCACAATGATGCTGGGCTACTTCACTCCCTGTCAGGAATGCACTTCCCAAGTTTTTTTTTCAATTTAATGCTGAAGCTTCTAGATTTCTGATTTGAGATATTAGAATAAAATTCTAATGATCTTCAGACTACCCATCTCTCCTATGGAAGCTTTACTCCTTCAAAAATGGTTATAAAACCAGTGGAATACCTCACTCTATGATAAACTAGATGAATACTTGAATTCCAGTTAACCCCAAATCTTAACTTGGGCTTTCACCCTTTATGGGAATGCGAAACAACATTCGCCTTTTCCAACCCAAGCCAACATTTCTGTTTATCTTTTAGTATTTCGAATTCACTAAACAAAGGCCCTAACCATCAATTACATGCCTTAGCCTTGCCTACGGCATTTCCATAACCATGTGCACCAACATACATTTTTGTTATCAACCAAGGATTAGAATATCATATAAAACCATTTGGCGCTAGAATTAAACCACAAACAACATATGTAAGAGCCTTCGGCCCTGCAGCTTACAACATTAACACATGGACTTCATTATCAAAACCCACCACATAACAACCCACATCATATAACATATATTTTGACCCTTGGCCAATCAAAGGTTGTGAACATTAATGTAAAACTTCAACCATTGCTTCCATGCCCAATGGCTAGTCCACAATTGAGGTCCCCTTTCAATGGTGTTATAGAAACAACTTAACAATGATCGGATTAATTCCCTTCCGTGCAGGCTTTATGATTAGCCTCTAATAGAAGAACTGGCGACCATAATCTATATCACATATCGGCCCCATGACTTATATATATATATATATATATATATATATATATATATATATCTGCCATTCAACACTTGATTAACAATGGTTAATAATCAAACAATTACGCAATAATTCCACGAGACCCCAACGTTAACGTACTGTCCACATCCAACGGTGGACAACTTATCGGGTCACCTTGGATGATCTGATGCTCATCATGCGTTATCGCACTTTTATTGGCTCAGGACTTTAACGTCCCAGAAAAACGCGATGAGGGCAGTTTTGTATTACCGCTTCTTTCCATGCGTCAAACACCTTGTGGAATTGCATATTTTCCAGAGATTCAGCTTACCGTCTTTTAACAATGCGAAACTCGTTGGTTTCTCTCCCAAAACCTCTTCGGATGTTCACTTCACGGATCCACCTCTCTTCTTCACGGTTCCGTCTCCACTTCCGATATCAGGCCAGCGTTTCTTCTTAAAAACCCGCTTTTTTCTTTGTGCCTTTGTATTGCACGGTCTCTCTACCATTGAACGAGCCTTCAGCTCTTACCTTCCTGCACCATTAGTTGTCTTCCTTATGCGTTGTGACCCAAGTAAACTCACCGACACTTCAATTCGATGGTGGTTTGATTTGGCATTCAACAGGTCCTCATCATCCAATCGCCTCATGATTAATCCCCATATCCGACTACTGTGATTTAAAGCTACAACAAACCCCGAGGGCTTATCTCTTATGTTTATGAAGACAATAGTGTCCCGTATGTGGCTTAAAACCTAAATAGTAAGAATCAGACTATGAAATCGATCATTCCGTGAGCGATTCACATAGTTCAACCCACAAATTACTAATTCGATCCCACAACATCGACCTAAATTTCAATTTCCCCAATAACCCTCAGAACACGATTAAAAACCCAATTTACAGAGTCTATCTGTGCCCAGTCTCAATACGAAGGAGGGTGATGGGAAATCGATCCCTCTGTGTTCGATTCACATATGTGGGCTACTCAAAATTCAGTAGCAACCTGAACCTACACATAGACACTCAATAACGAGTCTTCGGTTTGCTCGAATCAATCACACAGGGTCTATTACAGAGTTTCTTGCATAGGTAGTACACAGAGACTCAAAATGTCCCTCACGCAGAGTAAATCAAGCAACATACATCTCACAGAATCTTAAGCATTCCTCACACCCACAGTTCGTATATCAACGCTTAACACATAATTGAAACTATGCATAATTCAATCAATTAACGCACATATTTCAAACCAATGCTTCATATATACAGTGACATTACTTACAAAACTTCTGGTCTTCGGCCAGATCTTCAATTACAGTGGCCTTCTACCCTACCTCCGAGTAGTTCTCTACTCTATATTTCCTACTTACAATTACACAGAATGGTGACCTGAATCAATTCAGGTCCCTTACCTCTCGACAAGGACTCTTTAACTTCCTAATTCCTAAATTTAGACTCAAACCCTCAAATAAATGAAACTGCTCCTAACTTGCTCATAACCCTGGTTGTCTCTTCATATTCTTAACTTAATCTATTCTCTCGTGTTCTCAAATGACTTGAGAATAAGTACAATTCCTCACCATGTTAATTCACAATACTAAATTTTACAAGAGAAATTCAATACATAGGACCCCCCCAATGTCTACTTAGGTATAAAGAAATTCTTGAGCCTAATGCCCCTACATCAAAAATCCAATGTGGGAAAACTGGTGCAGTAGATGAGGGTTTCTTTATTATTCTTCAGCAAAATCTCTTGTACAAAATGCAACCAACATAATAATATAGGAATTTCTGAGAAATTTTATAAACAAATTTTCCCACACTTCACAATGAAATTATAACCCTGGAGATACCCTACAACCTCACTACATCTCACTGTGTCAGCCTCTACACAGTGACTGTGTAGTCCCGGCGTCATGACCTCTGCGGTGTCCCTATCCTTGCGTCACAACCTATGCATTGTCCCTCCTCTCCGTTGAGTCTTATCGTGCACTCTTTACTCTTCCTGATACCCTCTCTCTCCAACCTACAACTCTCCCTCTTATTCAATTTTCTCATGCCAAACTTCAGCAATGAGAAAATCAATCTTCTTGGGAAACCGAGTATCTTCCTGGTTAATTACCAAATTCCCATTAAAGTGTTATGAAAGCAGCTCAAAAAATAGAAGAAAAGAGAGATCAATGTTGTAGAAATCAACCACTTTGAGGGGGAAACCTCCTTTACATTACATAAATGAAAAATTCTTGGATGATTCAAATGACAAAACCTCCTTTCTATATATAGGAGTCCATGGGGTCACAATATAATCCTAGCCGGCCTAACAATAATAATGTAAGGGCACAATAATAAATATAGTGGGGTTTTATGGGGCACAATAATAACAATATGGGGACTACAGGGATATAACAATAACAATAAGGTGGCTACACTAACACAATAAGGGACTACACTATAGGGACCTAACATGCCCCTCTCCTTCAAACAAGTGTTGTCCTCAACACTTGATTATTTCTTGATGCTTCCATATAAAATTATCATCCTCCCATGTGGAATCTTCAATGGGTAAGTTCTTACACTCGCTAAGATACTCTGAAATTGATCGATTTCATAGTTTTTGAGTTCTTGTTTCTATGACTTCTTCAGAACTTCTTTCGCTACGATATTGATCTTCCCATTGTTTCATTCGATTATGCACCAAAGTTAGGTTATCCTTTGAGAGTTGGAAAATTTTTTGTTTATGCTCGATGTGATCTTCCACTACTTTATCATCCACAGTAACTTTCATTTGATCCTTCAAACCGTCCAAATTAGCCTCCATTTTTGCTTTTAAAACATCTATGTCATCTTTGATTGCTCTTTGTAAGATCGAAATTTGTTGCACTTGGTACTGTAATTTTGATATATCATACTACAATTCTTCCTCTTCATGCATCATAGTAGAGATTTTTGAGGGCTTAATGGGTGTGGAATTATTTTTAGGGGCCATTTTAGAACCCAATATTCCCTTGGAATCACTTCAAATTTATTTTTCAAACAATACTTATGCAATTTGAAAAACAAAAATATACACCTTTTTCTTGATTTTGAGGAGCTCGATATTGAAACTGATGTATTACTATAATTTCAGATGCCATAGATTTATCTTTATTCCTTTAGTAGCCCTCTAAATTTTCTTTCCAATGCCATAGATCTGACCTGATTTGGATTCTTCAAGGTAAATTTATGTCCAATCTCCCACAATGACCTAATTATGGACTGGTTCAGTAGAGAGAACTTGTACGGTGTGCCACGTGTCACTTTTTCCTCCTTCAGCTCTGAAATTGATACACAGGGAACTACAGTCCATGTGATTTCAGCCACTTTTATAGAATTCCAATCTGATTCTTAGAGAGAGAGTTATGATGATTTTCCTAAGGTCACCTCTTTTAGATGAAATTTGGGAGCCTACAAAAACCCTAACTTCCATAGATCATATCTCCAAAAATATTTCAAACCAAGATCTGAAATGTCTACACGAAGTTCCTCAGGATTTTTTCGCAAATGGGTTTTTTTGTTAGCATCTGAAACTTCGTAGAAAAAAAATTATAGCGAAAATTCCATGATGGCTTGTTTGAAGCAGCAAAACCCTAGAATCCAAAGCTCTGATACCAAATTTTATGAAACCAGCTCCAAAAATAGAAGAAAAGAGAGATCAATGCCTTAGAAATCAGCTACTTCGAGGGGAAAACCTCCTTTACATTACATAAATGAAAAATTCTTGGATGATTCAAATGACAAAACCTCCTTTCTATATATAGGAGTCCATGGGGTCACAATATAATCCTAGCCGACCTAACAATAATAATGTAAGGGAAAAAAATTAACAATAGTGGGGTTTTATGGGGCACAATAATAACAATATGGGGACTAGAGGGGTATAACAATAACAATAAGTGGTCTACCCTAACACAATAAATGACTACACTAGTACTATAGGGACCTAACATGAAGTCCTTCTTATAATCTTCTCGTTGATTTTTCAACGGTCGAGATTAAATCGATAATCAACGGCTAAGATTAACTTGACTTTGTCTCCATATTTTTTCTAGAATAGTCACACCCTGTTTTATTAATACTCTTTAATTATTTTAATTCCCTAAGTTTAAACTTAGTCTCACATTAAAAAAAATTACTTATTTTAATAAAACACGATCCGAGTAGAATTTCCAAAAACGCTTTTTGGGTTCTTTGGAATACATGTGTCTGAGCCTCCTTGCAAAATTTGATACTTAGAGCGCATCTGTTGCTACCAGAAATAAACAAATATCACAACCATCCCAATATATGTTGATCTTCCCAATATGACCCTAAAGAGTCAAGTGGTAGAACACCTGCATCTTGTGTACGTGAGGGAGATCCACTTTCTATGCAAGGATCACACCTACTGAAGTCATATCAACCTATTGACCAGATGGGGAGGTAATCCCAACAAGCCTTGCTTGTGGATAAGATGAATAATAGGGTATACATTGTCAATCATGATAGGGGGAGATACCCATCTTTTCATAAGTGACAAGGATCATGCACACCCTATGATGACAATAGGCGAGATCCACTTACCTCAAAGGGTAAGGATCACAACCATCCTATTGTCCAGAGATACTTCTACCCCGAGAGCTCTCAAACTCAATTCCTGTCCCTGTGAGCTCAAATAGGGGGGAAGATCATAGCTCAATGTTATCGATTAGTCGGGACTCTTACCCAGGAGGGTCACATCCATTAATCCAAGTTTCTCTTTGAATATCAAAAACATATCAAAGTGCTCATATCCGGTACCAGCTCAAACAAATCACTAAAGAGTTCAACCACACTGCCTTATGTAGTACTTTCAAGCGAAAATTCTCTCTCTTCTTGTTTATGAAGTACATAAAATTAAATACTATGTTAGAGAAAATACATATCATAGAGAAAAGAATATCATATTCATCCTTTCTCCCTCTGATACAGGGATGAAGCAACCATAATCCTAAGCTTTTCTCATACAATAACATTGTCTCAATCCGTGAAGATGTCTTTTATCTAGTTATATATTTCCAGACTATATTTATCTCGGGGTACATGCTTTCAATACAAGTATCCATCTTAATGATTTCTCATCATGGGATCTGTTAGTGTCAGTCTAATCATACTGCCATCAGTGATCAAAACTTCTCTTTTGCATTTGCATATCAGGAGTCTCATACAGAATAAATTTCACCATTCCGCTAGGTCATGGATTCATTGATGGTAATAACTTTTCGTCAGTTTTCCCTCATAAGGAACTTTCTTATTCTCCTTTCTATGGTCTTTGGTCATGAGTCACTTTCACTTTCAAAATCATGTCATTAGGTCATAGGATGGGTCTCATTAGTTTCTAGGGTCTCACCATGGGCAAGTTAATGAGTCAAATGTCAAATAAATATCAGCAAGATCATGAGGAAGTCAATAAACTAAAATTCACTAGGAAGATCAAAGAGACATTTTATTCAGCTTGATATAATTTTCACCTCAAAAGCATGTTTTGAGGTGAAAACATGATATTTTTCCGTATTAGCATTCATTATGTAATTTTACGTCATTATATGTAATAAGTCACAATTCAGAAGCTGCCATCTTCACAAATTCATCATCCTGCCTTCAAAGAGGTTTTTCACAACATGCTCAATGCAAAATCATCTTCCAAGCAAATCCATCAGAAAGAGCCCGGAAAGAGCTTTCCAACGGTATATTACACTCTTAAAACTGACTTCTGGATTGAAATTTATGCTTAAGTGAAGTAAAATCCCCTATATCCTCAAATAATCCCTATTTCCCATTTTTTCCTTAAAACTTTATGTTTAAAGTTTTAATATTTTCCTTATAAAAATCCATTTTCCCTTTCCGATTTATAAAATCGCATTATAAAATTATTTAAAACAAATATGCGATTTGTTTCTTAACCACTTCCCCATCATGCTTGAAACATTATAATATAAATCAAATTTTTATATAATATAAACCTCGCCACCTTAAGTTCCTTCTATCGCAATCGCAACATTTTTATCACATGCCCCGATTGGCTCATCGCCCAAACCTCCGATGCAATTATATTAAAAGGATTTTGATGGAAAACTTCCAATGGAAACCTTCTGATATACATCCCCACCATTGATTTAAATAATGATCCAACGGTCCAAAATACCATCGGTGCTTTTTATTGTTCCACTCCCAATTGTGTACTTCCGATGGCCAACCTCCGATTGGCCCCGCCCGATGTGATCCCGACCATTGATCCGATTGCCGATCGGACGGCTCATATGCGATCGGGCCATCACGATCGACGGTTTCATAAGGCCCTTCTGATTGATCTCCTCCGATTATCCCTTAGCCGTTGATTTTCCACCCTCCGATCCGACAACCCACAGCCAATCGGGCCATCAGTAATTGACATTCCATATATGACATCTATCTCTGCCCTCTCCCCGATCTCTGATTCCGATCGACCCTGATCCCACATCATAAAATTCCGCCCGTCTATAATAAAAGGCCTTTCCCTTGATTTGAATCAAAATTTGATTTTATTTCACTTATACAAAGGCTTCCCCTCCTCCCAATCGCATCGGAAGTTTTGGTTTGGCACCGTCATAAAACATATTACCATGTTTCATTATGTATCGCCTCCCCCCTCCGATCCCGATTGCGATTAATTTTTTAATGCATCGCACAGCGTATAACGAGGTCCTGTTCTATGTTATATTCCCTTTTTTCCGCCCATTCTGATTGCGATTATAATAGAGATCCCACCTCCTTTCCCTTCCCTTTTTCATTCAAGATTAATTTTTTCCCTTCACCGAAAGCATAATTTCATTTCAAACAGCATTTTATTGAAAAGTCAGTTGTATTCAAACAAATAATGGAAAGCAAAGAAAACAGTCAGCTGGCTGAGAGCTAAATAAAACAAAGATTTCTACAGCAGCGTAAAGATAGGGATTTTCTCCTCAAATTGCCTATTTATTATTTCAACAGCAAAATTATGAATCTGCACAGTAAAGCAAATGTAATATTGTTCCTTCTTTAAGGGCAAATTGTTAGATTTATTTTCTATGATTAGTTTTCAGTTTTTCAGCTATTAGAACAACCCCCCTTATTCAGTGGATCTATGTTCCCACATTTCAGTGTATTTAATGTAATTGTAAATCATTTGTAAGGCATCTCTGAGGTCTGTAACTCAGAAGTAGGGGAATAGTGTGAAAGAACATTTTGCGCTTCATTGTACAGTTTGATAGGGATGCAGCTCTGATTTGTGGAATCCATGTAGTATGAGATTTAGCATTTTTTTTTCTCCTTTGTTTCATATGTAAATCTTTATGTTTCACCTCTCATCCATAAACATTTCCTTTTGAATGCTTTCAAGATAGAAAGGTAGAATCCATTTTATATGCTCTACCTTGGGAAATCATTCATACTCTGTGTTTTTTTGTCTGTTTGAAAAGGATCCATTTATTGTGCCCTTTTTTAGCTCCTCACCAGTCTTTCAATCCCATCCTTATTAAACTTTAATTGCTAAAATTTCCTACCTACCTTTCCCCATGAAATACCCTGTGTCCCGATTTAATCCCCGGTTTCAAATTGTCCTGTTTTATCCCACACATCCCTGAAAATTTTATTCATTTTATTAAAACCTTTTCCCATCATTTTACCTAGCCTAATATTAGTCCACTATTGCGTTTTATTGAATATATATCTTTACGGAGAGAGCCCTCTTCTGTCCTTGTAGGGCTATCTACAAAGCTAAGCATGGTTTAGTTGTTACCTTGTTTTTCCCTTTTCAGCCTGGGGTCCAAATCGGGTGCTAACATCTCTGGCAACTCCACTGGGGAAGAGCCGATTTGACTATCTTCGAGCTTATGTTCTCGCTGCTTCAAAATGACTATGTTATTTCTGTTTTCAAGGAAAAATTAAAAAGAGACTCTGTAAGAGGAGTAAGGTCATAATCAGGCCCTATGTGAATGACTAGTATTTAAACCTTTGGACTAAGGTTAAAAGCCTTGGTTACCTTGAACGCGACATTTTGAAGAAATATCTGTGATTGAAGTAAAAGCTTGGTTTATTTGCCGACGAAAAAATAATATTAGTGGGACCCAGCAGTGAGTTAACGCGTGGAGTTAAAGCGCTTAACCAAATTCAAAGCCTGAAGTCAAAGCTCGGTTTGATTTACCACTGGCAGGTTTTGGAAACCAAAACCACCCATTTCGCGCCGCTTTTGCCCCAGAGCAAAACTACTTCTAAAAAACGCGATCTAGTTATATTTGGGCACGTCATCACTCCAATACCGCCCATTTTGCGCGGCTCTAAGCTGTTAAGCTTCGACCTCTAAAAAAACATGAAATCAACAAGAACCGTTCGATCTGAAGCACTTTTTATCTAACGACAATCGCGCGCCTAGAAGAACGGGCAGTAAATCATGGTACTATCCAGCGCTTTTGTGTTATTATATGTCTATTTTATTCATAAAAGTCGAAAAGTGGACGTGTGGGCCCCTGTTGAATAAAATATATGTCGCGTTGATTAAAAGCACATAAGTTCCAAAAGATTTAAAAGGATCGCACCATTGTTATAAAGGTTTAATACTTCGACCGGAGTAATAAGGTTTGCTCAGTGTTCTTAATGTGTTCCCCTGATATCACATTAAATCATAAAATATTTTTTCAAAGGTTGTGATATTATTTCACGGCCAAACATTATTAAGAGCACTGTTAGAAAAGAACATAACTACAGCCACTCATTCCAGTCATATATTTCTGATAAAAGAGCATAAAGGTCACAGCACCCCAATAAATGTTTTCTTGTAAATGATTTTCAGAGTCTGTTAGGCTGAAATAAATTTTTGTACAGTAGAAAATTACACACACTGGCTTCAAGGAGATACACCAAGGCTAATCCAGATCCAAATCCCCCCCCTGTGTTTGAAAATCCGAATCTTATCCCAAGAATTGTCAGAAGACAAGAAGGATCATTAAGTCCTAGACCTGTCTTCAAATCCTATACTTGGCCCAGTGAGTGGTTTTTTGTACAAGATCTTTCCTTTGAAAAGAATTTTGAGCCTTCTTTATTTAGAAATAAATCTGAAACTGACATTGATGATACCGTTTTAGATCCTGAGTTCCTTGTAGATATTGAAGTCCAAAGAGAAAATTCCTCCATTGACAATTACATTTCGAATTCTCCTCAATCTATCATTGTAACTAATATTCCTGAGCCTTCAGAATCATCAAGAACAACATTCCCTCCTCCCACTTCATCACCATCCCCTTCAGTCAATTCCCAATTATCATCTCCTCCACCAACACCTCCCTCAAATCTCAGTAATACAAATACTGTTCTAAATCCACCTAGAGTCATGGCTGCCCGGTATGCACCTTTGGTCTTGCCTCAGGTTCTCAATGATATGCCCGCTGACTATCAAAGCAAAATTCCCATTTTTGATGCCACCCAGAGCATTACGGCTCAGCAGCATGTTGATAAGATGAATGAATTTTTTGATCTACATGAGGTGGAAGCATAGAATGTAACTACTAGATTGTTTGTTCAAAGCTTCGAAGGTGAATTTAGGAAATGGTTCAGAGCCTTACCAGCAGGCTCAATTCACATTTTGCAGGAGTTGCACACTCATTTCTTAGACCGATGGGAAGTAAAAAATAACCCATTCCAAATTCTGTCTGAGTATGAAAATATTAAGAGAAATGTGGGTGAAACTGTGCAGGACTATTGTTTAAGATTTAATGTTGTATATAATGTTATTCCAACCAACTTGAAGCTTCCTGTGGGATTAGCATTACTGAAATTTCCAGATGGTTTTGATGCCGATATGGCATATCAACTGCGTGAAAGAGATTCGTCTTCACTTGAAGACATGTAGAAGATAGCAATAAGCATTGAAGCTAATCTGTTGGCTAAAAGAGCACGAGCCAGAGCTGAGAAAAGAGTTACAGTGAAAGAGGAGGCCTCTCCTTCAGACAACAAAATGGACACTCTGATCATAAAAGTGGAGAAGATGGTTGATAGATTAACCATTGCAGATAGACCTGAGCCTCAAATAAGAAATCTGAATTTCAGAGGGCAGTAGCCCCAATTCAGAATCAAACAAAGAGAGCAAAGAGCGCAGGACCAAGTAGCACCACCACAGCAGCCAATTAAAACACCATTGCATCAGAACTACATGCAAGGGACAGACTCAGATGACGATGATCTAGTGATTGAGGCCAATCACTTTTTCACAACTGATGGTGTGCCAATTTTCCTCATAGAAGACGAAGAATACACAGTGGCGACTCCAGACATTCAAAAAGACTAAAATTACAATTTGGCCAATGACACAATATTGGAATAAGACTCTGATGACTATCAGAGAGGGTACATGAACGCCCTGTTGGCTCAGTAAAGGAAGTACTCTTTAAGGAACAGGGACGTTACAATTAGTCCCATTCAAAAGAGAAAAGAACTCCAAATGAAGAACGATGAACAAAAGAAAGGAAAAGAGCCGGCTAATCCTTCCTCTAGCAAAGCACCAGCAGCTACTAACACTGCAATTGAAAAGAATTAGCAGAGTACAGTAAAAGAGAAAACAGAGAAGAAAGACCCTCCCATTAAAGAGGTAGAAAAAGATCTTTCTCTTAATTTAGAAAATGAAATTTCTAAACTAAAAGTGTCTATCCCCCTCACAGAGTTAGGGAAGAATAGTGCATATAAAAGTCAGATGTCTAAAGTATTTCAAATAGACTCTGTTTCTGATATGGTTAATGTAGAAGATGACTACCCTGAACTTATCTTTGGTCCAGCCACAGAAGAATCTGAAGAAAATCAAGTCCGTCCCTTTTACCTGAGTCTTATAGTACATGAATTCATCTTGCATAATGCTATGTTGGACTCTGGAGCCTCACATAATTTGATGCCCAAAGATGTCATGGAGAAGCTAGGCCTTGATATTACTTGAAAATACCATTATTTGTATTCTTTTGACTCAAGTAGGGTCCATTGTATCGGTCTTATCAAAGACTTGGTAGTGTCTTTAGATCAGATTCCAGCAAAGAATGTCTTGATGGATATAGTTGTTGCTGATGTCCCACCAAGGTTTGGAATGCTTCTATCTAGGTATTGGGGTGCAACACTCAAGGGAACTATGCAACTTGACTTCTCTTATGCCACTATCCCTGTATTTGGCCAGTTGAGAAAGTTATATAGGGAAAAGAAAATGAAATATATGATTACCAACAAAGAGAAGTTGGTAAACCATCCCATTAATGATGTCCACACAGATTTAGAGTCCTCTGTCTTGTATTATGATGGTGGTCTAGATGATGAGAATGTTCAGTTGGTACAAGTAGATGAAATACCTGAGATTTCAGAGAATTTTAGAGAAGTCTTCAAAAAGGAAAAAGACAAAGTAGCAAGAACTTCTGAGTCTCCTACCTGTTAGCAACAAAAAGACAGTAAACAGCCATAAATCAGCCAAGGTAAAGAAGAGAAAGAAACCAAATTTAAACATCTACAAGAAGAAGAAGAAGAAGGCCTTTGGAGCGTGGATTTTGATGGAGTTATTGGTAAGGATTGAGCTGATATTGGAATATGGATTAGAAGCCCTGTTTTCCAGACTGAAAAGGTTCCCAACAATGTTAGAGTATGTGCTTATAAGTTGGCTTTTGATTTCTCTAACAATGAAGCAGAATATGAGGCTTTGATTGTAGGTCTCAAAATTTTGAAGACGCTGAATGCAAAGAGGATTTCCGTGTATGGTGACTTTGAATTAATAATAAAATAGGTAAAAGGAGAATACCAAGCTAAACATCCGAGATTGAAGGCATACAGAAATGCAATCTTGGAAATTTTGAAAACATTCCCAGAGTACACTCTGACAGCAGTACCCAGGATGCAGAATCTCATTGCGAATTCTCTTGCCACTAATGCAAGCAACCTGAATATTCTGATGAACTCCAACAATAAATTTGAGATCTATGTCAAACATAGGCCTGTTGTTCCGGACAATTTAAGGTATTGGCAGGTATTTTGGGATGATAATGAGATTAATGAATTTTTTCAGGGTGATGGAAAATTCAAAGACACTCCAATAGAAGGTGAGCGTGAGGTTGATGATCAGGAATTGGAAGAAAACCAGATGGACATATTGCAGTTAAAGGATAATGTAATTCCTAGAGGTCTCATACCTCTAGAGGAGCTGTTTGATCAAGATTATGTTGCAAAGAAGCCAATCTTGGTGCCCACTGAGAAAGGAGTTGAAGATGTGAATCTTGGAACACCTGACAAGCCCAAGTTTGTGAAGTTGTCAAAGGCATTATAACCTGAGGTAGAGGAGAAGTATGTTAAGTTTCTTTCCAAATTTTCTGATGTGTTTGCATGGGATTATTCAGATTTGAAAGTGTATGATAAGAACATAATCCAGCATACTATTCCTATCAAGCCAGATCAAAAGCCTTTCAGACAGAAGCTGAGAAGAATCAATTCAAAGCTGCTGCCATCCATCGAAAAAGAGGTAAACAGATTGTACCAAGCAGGTATCATAGTTCCCATTAGATTTTCCGAATGAATTTAAAATTTGGTCCCAGTGCGTAAGAAGACTGGAGAGATAAGATTGTGTATAGATTTTCGGAACTTGAATAAGGCATCCTTAAAGAATAATTATCCACTTCCGAAAATGGACCATATTCTGCAGAAAGTAGTTGGAGCATCCAGGATGTCACTACTTGATGGCTACTCAGGCTACAACCAAATCTTGGTGCATGAGAAGGACCAAGATAAAACTGCCTTCACAACACCTTAGGGAACCTTTCAGTATGCTAAAATGCCATTCAGACTGAAGAACGCTGGAGCTACTTTCTAGTGTGCAATGGAAATTTCTTTTTCGAATGAAAAAGATGTTTTCCTTGTTGTGTATTTAGATGATTTGACATTCTTTTCAGGATCAGATGATGAGAATTTGCACCATTTGAGAGTTGTTTTTCAACGTTGCAGAAATTTTGGGATTTCCCTCAATCCCAAAAAGAGTCTCTTTGCCATGGATGAAGGAAAATTACTCCGACATATCATCTCTAAATATGGCATCCACATTGATCCAACTAGAGTGGAGGTAATTTAGCTCATAGATGTTCCACGAAATAAGAAAGAGATTCATGCCTTCAATGGTAAGATGAACTTTTTGCGCCAGTTTATGCCTAACCTGGCTGAACATTTGAGAGAGATGACCAATATGTTGAAGAAGGACAACACTGTTAAATGGAGTGAGGAGGCTATCAAGTCATTCAATTTGGTAAATTTTTCTTTGTCCAATGCCCCAGTTTTGACTAGTCCCGACTATACTCAAGATTTTATTACCTTTTCGTTTGCATCTGAGCATACTATGGCTGCTGTTTTAATGCAAAAGAGAGATGAAGTAGAAAAGCCAATTTTATTTTTTAGTAGGACTATTAGAGATGCTGCTTTAAGGTATAATATTATTGAAAAACAGGCATTGAAGTATTTTAGGGTCTATATTCTACATTCACATACTATAGCATATGTCCCTAACGCAACAGTGAAGTATGTCTTGATGCAAACTAATCCAAAAGGTTGAAGAGGTAAATGGATAATAGCCATGTTGGAGTACGACTTGGAGATAAAACCCACGAAGTTGATCAAAGGCCAAGGCTTGGCGAAATTGATGGCCCAATCAAATTTGCGTGCCCTGGATATAAACCTCGTAATAGCAGTAGCAGAAGATGAAGAGGAAGGTTTGCTGGTTCCAATTTCAGATATTTTTCAGCAATCCCTGTGGTATTCTGATATTGTTTATGTCCTTCAGCATTTGTCACCTCCTACAGGCATGTCCAAGAGTAAAGGTAGATCTTTGATACTTAAATCTGCTAAATATTGCATTCAAAACAGTGCTCTGTATTGGAAGGATCCAGGAGGTGTTCTGCTCAATTGTTTGGTTGAAGAAGAAGCACAAAAGCTAATGCATGATTTCCATAAAGGTGACTGTGGTGGTCACTTGTTTTAGAAGACTACAACTAATAAGGTATTAAGAGCAGGGTATTATTGGCCCACATTATTTTCTGATTTATATAAAACAGTAATGAACTGTCATGAATGCCAAATCTTCCAAGGGAAGAATAAATTGCTTTCGCTTCCTTTGAAACCAGTTTCAGTGAACGTGCCCTTTCAGCAGTGGGGGCTCGATTTCATAGGAGAAATACATCCCGCGTCCTCAGCACAGCACCGATGGATATTGATAGGAACAGATTACTTCACGAAATGGATTGAGGCCGTCCCAGCGAGGCAAGAAACTGACACGGTAATTATTCAATTCCTTTAATCGAATATTTTATCTCGTTTTGGCTTCCCATGTAAAATTGTAACAGATAACGCAGCAGTGTTCCGATCCAAAAAAATGGTCAATTTCTGTGACAAATATAATATCGCATTGGGCCATTCAACAACATATTATCCACAAGGCAACGGCCTGGAAAAGTCATCAAACAAATTGCTGATAAATATAATTAAGAAAATGTTGGAGGCTAACAAAAGAAACTGGCATCGCCAGCTCATAAATGCACTGTGGGCAGACAGAGTTAGCAGTAAGAAATCAATAGGTATGTTGCCTTTTGAATTAGTTTATGGAACTGATGTTGTATTTCCCACATCTCTTACAGTCCTAGTTATGAAATTGTTACGAGAAGTTGGCAGCGAGGATGATGACAACCAGCGAAGGATCAACCAGATGATCCACCTTCAGAAAACAAGAGAAGAAGTGTCACAGAATGTGATTCAGTTGCAGGAGAAGATTAAAAAGATCTATGACCGAAAGACTAAAGCAGAAAGGTTTCAGCTGGATGATGTAGTGTTGAAATGGGATTGAAGGAATGAAGACAAAGGGAAGCACGGTAAGTTTGACAACCTTTGGAAGGGGCCATACATAATTTCAGCATATAGGGGACAGAATGCCTTCTTGCTTTTAGAAATGGATGGCCAAGATTTTCCTGGAGGAGCATTAAATGATAGGTTGTTGAAGCACTACCATTGTTGAAGACAATGGATCAGAATCTATGTCATCATCATTGTATATACCATGTTATTTTGATCAGAGTTAAAATACACAGTCATTCAAGTTTGGGGCCCGAGGTGAAGGCTATAAAACTTGGATGAGATTTGTATGGTTTGGTTTTATTTCAGTTTTCAGTCTTAGTCTTGAGTCAGATTCAGTTTGCATTTGTGTTAGTTTTCAACATTTTTGACTCCATGCCCAATGGATAAGGCTTCTTGGTCTATGGTGTTCTTGGCACCTCCAAGGAGCTACCATCCCCATTGGAGCCAATGTTAGTGTCAGTCTAGTCATACTCCCATCAGTGATCAAAACTGCTCTTTTTCATTTTCATATCAGGAGTCTCATACCGAATAAATTTCACCATTCCGCCAGGTCATGGATTCATTGATGGTAGTAACTTTTCGTCAGTTTTCCCTCATAAGGAACTTGTTGATTCTCCTTTCTCTGGTCTTTGGTCATGAGTCACTTTCACTTTCAAAATCATGTCATTAGGTCATAGGATGGGTCTCATTAGTTTCTAGGGTCTCACCATGGTCAAGTTAATGAGTCAAATGTCAAATAAATATCAGCAAGATCATGAGGAAGTCAATAAACTAAAATTCATAGCACCAGGAATATCAAAGAGACATTTTATTCAGCTTGATGTAATTTTCACCTCAAAAGCATGTTTTGAGGTGAAAACATGATATTTTTCCGTATTAGCATTCATTATGTAATTTTACGTCATTATATGTAATAAGTCACAATTCAGAAGCTGCCATCTTCACAAATTCATCATCCTGCCTTCAAAGAGGTTTTTCACAACATGCTCAATGCCAAATCATCTTCCAAGTAGATCCATCAGAAAGAGCCCGGAAAGAGCTTTCCAACGGTATATTACACTCTTAAAACTGACTTCTGGATTGAAATTTATGCTTAAGTGAAGTAAAATCCCCTATATCCTCAAATAATCCCTATTTCCCATTTTTTCCTTGAAACTTTATGTTTAAAGTTTTAATATTTTCCTTATAAAAATCCATTTTCCATTTCCGATTTATAAAATCGCATTATAAAATTATTTGAAACAAATATGTGATTTGTTCCTTAACCACTTCCCCATCATGCTTGAAACATTATAATATAAATCAAAGTTTTATATAATATAAACCCCGCCACCTTAATTTCCTTCTATCGCAATCGCAACATTTTTATCGCATGCCCTGATTGGCCCATCACCCAAACCTCCAATGTGATTGTATTAAAATGCTTCCAATGGAACCCTTCCAATATACATCCCCGCCGTTGATTTAAATAATGATCCAACGGTCCAAAATACCGTCGGCGCTTTTTATTGTTCCACTCCCAATTGTGTACTTCCGATGGCCATCCTTCGATTGGCCCCGCCCAACGTGATCCCGACTGTTGATCCGATTGTCGATCGGACGGCTCATATGCGATTGGGCCATCACGGTCGACGTTTTCATAAGGCCCTTACGATTGATCTCCTCTGATTATCCCTTAGCCGTTGATTTTCCACCATCCAATCTGACGGCGCACAGCCAATCGGCCCATCGGTAATCGACATTCAATATATGACATCTATCTCCACCCTCTTCCCGATCTCCGATTCTGATCGACCCCGGGCCCACCTCATAAAATTCCCCCCGTCTATAATAAAATGCCTTTCCCTTGATTTGAATCAAAATTTGATTTTATTTCACTTATACAAAGGCTTTCCCCTCCTCCCAATCGCATCGGAAGTTTTGGTTTGGCACCGTCATACAACATATTACCATGTTTCATTATGTATCGCCTCCCCCCTCCGATCCCGATTGCGATTAATTTTTTAATGCATCGCACAGCATATAACGAGGTCCTGTTGTATGTTATATTCCCTCTGTTCCGCCCATTCTGATTGTGATTATAATAGGGATCCCACCTCCTTTCCCTTCCCTTTTTCATTCAAGATTAATTTTTTCCCTTCACCAAGAGCATAATTTCATTTCAAACAGCATTTTATTGAAAATTCAGTTTTATTCAAACAAATAATGGAAAGCAAAGAAAATAGTCAGCTAGCCGAGAGCTAAATAAAACAAATATTTCTACAGCAGCGTAAAGATAGGGATTTTCTCCTCAAATTGCCTATTTATTATTTCAACAACGAAATTGAGAATCTACCCAGTAAAGCAAATGTAATATTGTTCCTTCTTTAAGGGAAGATTGTTAGATTTCTTTTCTATGATTAGTTTTCAGTTTCTCAGCTGTTAGAACAACCCCCCTTATTCTGTGGATCTATGTTCCCACATTTCAGTGTATTTAATGTAATTGTAAATCATTTGTAAGGCAGCTCTGAGGTCTATAAATCAGAAGTAGGGGAATAGTGTGGAAGAACATTTTGCGCTCCATTGTACAGTTTGACAGGGATGCAGCTCTGATTTGTGGGATCCATGTAGTATGAGATTTAGCATTTGTTTTTCTCCTTTGTTTCATATGTAAATCGTTATGTTTCACCTCTCATCCATAAACATTTCCTTTTGAATGCTTTCAAGATAGAAAGGTAGAATCCATTTTATATGCTCTGCCTTGGGAAATCATTCATACTCTGTGTTTTTTCGTCTGTTTGAAAAGGATCCATTTATTGTGCCCTTTTCAGCTCCTCACCAGTCTTTCAATCCCATCCTTATTAAAATTTAATTGCTAAAATTTCCTACCTACCTTGCCCCATGAAATACCCTGTGTCCTGATTTAATCCCCAGTTTCAAACTGTCCCGTTTTATCCCACACATCCCTGAAAATTTCATTCATTTTATTAAAACCTTTTCCCATCATTTTACCTAGCCTAGTATCAGTCCACTATTGTGTTTTATTGAATATCTATCTTTACGGAGAGATCCCTCTCCTGTCCTTGTAGGGCTAGCTACAAGGCTAAGCGTGGTTTAGTTGTTACCCTGTTTTTCCCTTTTCAGCTTGGGGTCCAAATTGGGTGCTAACAGGATCCACCAAATCTAGAAACAATTATCCATCCATGTAATCCAACATGCCATGTTTCTGAAAATACACTTCCTATAATAAACTAGTCCTATCAACAATGAACTGTTAGTGCATTAAATTAATTATCAAAAACACACCCTCAACAAAATCAAATGTTTATAAATACAAGTCCAGAAGAATTGTTTCAACCTGAAATCATTGGTATCTTATTCATCCACCTCAAAACTCATTATGAGAATAATAATAAGAGTTTGGATCTCATCAAGAGTCTCTCCCTCTGAATGGTATGCCTCTTCAATAATCATCGATCAAGACTTCAACCTATCTATCATATTACTATCATGCATTAGTATATAGCCATAAAAATGTCATATATTAGATTACAGAGCCAAAATATATCATGTTCTCATATATCTATCATTTTCATGACGAGTTCTCATCAGTTATTCAATATGCCATCAATCATTTATCAAGGGTTAGTGTCATATAGTTAGGGAAAATGAAAAATGTACCTTTATTCAATATCAAATCTTTATCATGTTATACAATAATTTCCATAAAAGTACTAACATCATCAAATCAGGGCATCCATTTGATACATTGTCATATTGACTATGTTAAGTCGTCATAGGAGATACAATTATCAAAACCTTAAGAGGCAATCACTTAAAACCACATTATTGCAAACTCATCAAGTTATTATATATCAAATTCAATGTATTTGGCCTCCTTTATAAAATCAGGAAAGCCATCATAACCACATGATAGGTATTGTTCAATATAAGATATATGCCAAATACCAGGGAGATTTAACATAATATTGATTATTACTATAAAGTGCACCAATATATCACATGTACTAGAGATCAAAATTACTTTCATATGTATGTGACCAGTATCCATTAATCAAGTAATTACTGAGGGCGATATTATATTCATACCTCGTGGCTCAACTTGACATTCAACATTGCAGCTAATTCATAACACTAAAACAATATACTATACATACCTTGTAACAGTCGGATACATTTAGCAATTTGTAGTACTTAGATAACATATATGCTTTGTCTTTGGAAATTATAGAGCTGGCATATAACTCTTACCTTATTTTCATGCACCAACTTTTATCTTCTTGCACTAACTCTCTTCTCTTGTTCCATTTATCATCCAGATAATCCTCAAGGAAAATATGCATATCACA
Source organism: Pinus albicaulis (assembly GCA_034641835.2). Taxonomy (NCBI): domain Eukaryota; kingdom Viridiplantae; phylum Streptophyta; class Pinopsida; order Pinales; family Pinaceae; genus Pinus; species Pinus albicaulis. The sequence goes on along the minus strand of CM076581.1, from coordinate 832,064,012 downwards.
TCTTTATCAGGAAGTTATAAGTATTCAAATACTCAAATATTTAAGCAAGAAGGATAAGCAATGATCAAAACAATAAATCTAAACAATAGCAATAGCATTGTCATATAGAAACAACATAAGTCTAGAAGGTAATTATGTTTAACAATATTTTAAGTGATAAACTCCATCTTGATCCAGATTCCCGAGATTCAATACTTCCTTTAGAAGGAATGCATCAGTAAAATACCTATCATGAGGTACCACAGGTCATCAATCATATATCATCAAAAGAGGAGATGACTCAACTTAGCATCATCAATTGGCTTTATCAACATCCAAGCCCAAAAATATCATCTTTAACCCATCTAGGATTACACTGAATCTAACATAGATGTTAGAGCAACGTCTCACTAATCAAGTTAGGGTTTCAAACCTCCATCATATCCAAGTCCTTCTTCCAAACATGCTCCACGAGCTTCTTTCAAACCTTAACCACCAAACCCTAATTTTTCTGGTTAGAACAGGATTGGTTAAGGTTTCCTTCAAGCCACAACATTCTTTTAGGTCCCTAACATCGTCACTTGCTTCCATTATCAGTGTCTTCATAAAGGTGGCTACAATGAATTTTCTTTAGCCCAACTCTGAAACCATGTTAATTTTCCTTAGGGATATATTGTTCTTTGCTATAGGTCATTGCATTACAAATTTAATTCACCCCAAAACATCATAACTTTATTTTGTAAGCTGGGTAGGACTACATATTCATCATCATGTCCAAATTCATTACCCTGATCAGGGTGGGGAATTGAACTGACAACTTCACATCAAGGAGTTCCTTAACATCGCATCTAATCACCATCAATCCAAGACCTCGTGGACCACAAAATCATAACATTATTAGCAATTATGTAGAAAGAAAAATAATATCATAAATGTAGTGGAACATAAAGGAACAACTGTAAAAAATAATGCACAAATAGCGATACAAGGGTTTGGTCGAAGACCAAGGAAAAACCCTACAAGGGGGGAAACCAACAATAAATTCTTCTTCTTTTATTATATTTCTTCAATTTTTTAGCTAAGATACAAAGTACAATTTGATATATATACATCAATAATGTTACTTCCCACTAATCGGAATCAAAGTAATGTCAACATGGCCTAAACATATAAAAGAACTAGGGTTTATCTTCAAGGACTTTATTATAGACTAGGTTTCTACACATATCTCAGAGATAAGATGAGGCCATTTTATGAGTCCTATATGACATTCATAGTTTCCGTTGTTGATATATATATATATATATATATATATATATATATATAGAGAGAGAGATATATATATATATATATATATATATATATATATATATATATATATATATATATATATATATATATATATATATATATATATATACACATAATGTTTTCATAACATATCCAAATACAATGATGTAAACTGGTATCATTGATCGGTTATATATTGTTCTGAGCCAAGACCCTTATACATATTGCTGAAGAAAAATCATTTATATCGCAAACATTTGAGACCATACATACCAAGAGATATTAGATTGGTCCCCATAAATCATACCACTGCAAAATATGAACTAATGAGACTACATGAGAGAAAAGTCAGTGATACAATGTGAACCTTCTGCAAACATATATTAGATCTATACCATCCTTTGTGATGAACCATAATATTGATGGCATGAGAGAAAAATACTTGAAGCAATGAGATAAATACTCTAATAATATGTCATTATAGTGATCATTCTAATATGATCACAACAAGATAAAAAATATTTCATAATTACAAGGATATGATACATGTTGTACAAGAATTCCATACATCGACATATACTGTTGGAGCTTGAGACATGCCATACATATACTTATGCTACTAGAGTTACATACAAATAATAATCATATACTATTGTGCTAAGACTTGACGTAAAGTAGACCATACGTAACATAGAGACTGCTAGAGTGATATATATATATATATATATATATATATATGTATGTATGTATGTATGTATGTATGTATGTATGTCATGCCAATGGACCAAACTATGATTCCATACCAATATGCATAGGTTCCAAACTTAACACATAGATGATGTGACCCATAGGAGCCACATATACATTACACAGAGGGGATATGACACATAACATAGATGGGATCATGCATAATATTATAGTATGATTATCTGGAGTGGAACTATATGCCATAGTATTCATACTCGAGTACGAGATTGTATGCACTTATAGAGATACCTGAAAGTGAGATCAAGAATGTTATGGTCATGTGTGTTATCCCCAAAAATCTCCCAGGCCGAGGAGGAAATTGAATGAGGTAACCTCAGACCTCTTTGGCTTGGTATCTAGCCCTACCAAGCTAGAGAGGGCTCTCTCCATGAAATCACAGTCAAATTTTGACTATGAGGGAAAGGATTTTAGGCTAGATCTATTATGCTCAATGGTTTTGATTTAGGTTTTTTGGGTCAGAACAACAAGAGAGAAAGTACCATTGGGAAATGGATTTAAGGCTAGTTTCTTTCTGTAGATTTGAGGCAAAGTAAGCACTATGTTCAGCTGGATAAATAATATGAAATGAGAGATGGAAAGGAGAATAAATCCCACTACACTATAGGAATCTATCAATGGATGAATTTCCAGTGCAACTTTAGAATAAATAACACAAAGATAGGTTACCAAACAGAGCATCAAACATGGATGAATTTTTTAATGATAACCATTAACACATAACAAGAATCATCAGTGTGAAAGGAGCATCTAACATGGATGAATTCCTTTCACTTAATCTCAGAAAATACTAGCAGAAAAACATAATCATGGAAATGATTATACAGGAACACATACTGAACATAAACACCATGATGAATCTCAAAACTTAGAAGAAAGAAACTTCTGCATTAATTACATAATAATTTTCAAGAAAGTACCCATAGTCCAACAGTCTCTCCCTCAGATTTCCAACCTCTATTAAATTGAATTTACAAGATATATATATATATATATATATATATATATATATAGAACCCTCCTTAAGATTCAAAGGTTGAAATTATCCAATTCCCCGAAAAGAGCAGTCTGTTACATCAAAATCTAGAACTGTATCCCAAAAAAAGGACCAGCCTACTAAAGAAATAACACTGCAATTATGAATTCGAAATTTACAACTCATGATATTTGTGTAAAATATGGAAGAGGTTTTTCTAGATCAGGTTGTTATGAGAAACAACCTCTCTCGGTTCCTTGAAATTTGTTTCCATTTACCTAAGATATGCATTAAAACAATATGTGTCAAACAGGAAAGTTCTGAGATCCGAAAAATAGGGCTAAAAGATTCTCTTGATTCTCCCAATATGTAATAGCTACACCAAAACTGAAAGCGGTTATTGTTTTTTAGCCCATTATTAGGAAAAACCTCTTTCAATTTTATAATATTGGTTTCCATTTTCCCAATATTTGCATTCCAAAAATATGTATCAAAGAGGAAAATTCTGAGATCTGAAAAATATTGCTCAAAGATGATCTCGATTCTCCCAATATGTAGCAGATATGACAAAAATGAAAGAGATTATTATTGTTTAGCCCATGCTAATAAAAAACCTGTATCAGTTTCCAACATTTCACCACCATTTTCTCAGGCACCACCTCAGAATTCAACTGGTCACACAGAGAAAATTGGTAGTTTTTTTATAAAAAAGTTTGAAAGTGGGTTTATCCCACATGCACTATGGGAGGTGAAACATTGAGGTTCATATAAAATTTTCCACACCATCCTATTTTATGTGTAGTGCACCCCTTTTGGCCCCTTCGTGGGCTCTTCCCCTTCAAAACTTAGAACTTGACTTGGAGAAATAAACCATAACCCAACCATTCTTTCGACGAAGCCAAGAGTATGAAGGCACCTTTCAACTATGTCTCTTTCTCTTTTATTAGTGCTAATAAGTCCAAATACATGACAAATCCCTCATAGTGTTTCTCATTTGGTCAACCAATTTCACCACAGCCTGAAGCACTTAATTCCACTGTAATAATCTCTAAGAAGGAAATGTACATGAAGTAGACCAATAATACTAAAGTATCCCAGCACTTTTAGAACATTGCTTTCCTCCATTATAGAGACAATTTTTTGGTGAAATTAGCATGTAAAGGATAAAAATATGATATACAATTGGACAAAAATTATGATTATAAGGATAAGGATTTTTACTACATGGTTGGCTCAATATAAATGCGAGAATGGAAAAAAACAATGTGAGACTAGTGATAACGGTGGAGCTGAGGTGAAAACATGGAAAAATATGGTGGGGTGGGTGGGATGCAAATCCATGTGCTAACATCGGCTTCAACTAGGGAAGGAAGCTACTTTTAGGAGGTGTCAAGAACTGCAGAACTTTGGGAACTCTTAGATCAGTGCCTTCTTATTGGGCATGGAGTCACAAACAACTGCAAACTGATTTCAAACAATCTGAAAATGAAACTAAAAATTTGACTGCAAAGATGCTTAGAAAGTAAGATTATTTTGTTACATATAACCTATTCTAACAATGAAAGCTTGATTTCAATCAATATAAAATATCCAATATAGCCAATCAAAAATCTAATCTAGTACTTGGGCCCTTTCACTTCTTTTAACAAAAATAAAAACCAGAGCTTGTAAGGGCATTAGAAACTGATTGTAAGTCTAATCTCCACAACCACGAGCCATGAGATCATGAAAAACATGCTAGGTAATGGAAATTAATTAGGAGTCTGCATGGAAGTACTCCTTCATATAAAAATCAATAGGATCATAAAATTCATGACCTATCTCTTGATCTTCAAAGTATTCTGTAAATTTTCTTTATATATCATCATACAGTTTCAGATATGAGTCATCAGATTCATTGTCAAAACAATCCTCGATTTCAACATCGAAATGCAACACTATTATTTCTTGTTTGGGAAGATTAAGGGTTTCCAAGAACTTTTTAGGATCTTGGAAATTATATGATTTGATTTGATCCTTTAAAAGCTTAATCTCGTTCTCCAACCTTTCAAAAACTAATTCAGAGAAGCTAGTTTTACCTTCAGGAGAAATATTCGTAGATCTCAGATAATGAAGGACAAACGTTGAAAATGCCTCATATATTTGAATATCCACTAACTGATACTTGACTTCTTTCACAAATTCAAAAAATATAGGGTTTGTCACATACCCAATCATCTTGTTTTAGTACGTGACCTGATCAGTGGGTAGTGGAGGCACCATGAATGTCTTGATTTCTGGATTCTTCTGCTAGTGGAGTATTTTGATCAACCTGAATAGTGTAGAGACTCCAGGTGGATGATTTCAGCCTTCATATGCATCTGACCACTTTTCACCATCAGCAATCAGATCTAAACTTTGATGATCTTTCCCGGGGAAGATCTTTCACCTCGGTCCCCGACAATGACACTAAAATGTTATTCCTAACAATCTCCTAGGATGAGGAGGAAATCGAGTGAGGTAACCTCAGACCTCTTTTGGCTTGGTATCTATCCCTACCAAGCTAGAGAGGGCTCTATCCATGAAATCATAGTCAAATTTTGGCTAAGGGAAAGGATTTTAGACTAGATCTATTAGGCTTAATGTTTTTGATTTAGGGTTTTTGGGTCAAAACAACAAGAGAGAAAGTACCATTGGGAAATGGAGTCAAGTATAGTTTCTTTCTTTAGATTTGAGGCAAAGTAAGCGCTATGTTCAACTAGATAAATAATATGAAATGAGAGATGCAAAGGAGAAGAAATCCCACTACACTACATACATCTATCAATGGATGAATCTCCAATGCAGCTTTAGAAGAAATAACACAAAGATAGGTTACAAAACAAAGCATTAATCATGGATGAATTTCGTAAAGATAACCATTAACACATAATAAGAATCATCAGTGTTTGAAAGGATCATCTAACATGGATGAATTCCTATCACTTAATCTCAGACAATACTAGCAAAAAAACATAATCATGGAAATGATTATACAGGAACACATACTGAACATAAACACCGTGATGAATCTCAAAACTTGGAAGAAAGAAACTTCTGCATTAATTACATAATCATTTTCAGGAAAGTACCCATAGTCCAATAGTATCTCCCTCTGATTTCCAACCTTTGTTACATTGAATATACGAGATATATATAGAAATAGAACCCTCCTTAAGATTCAGAGGTTGAAATTATTCAATTCCCCCAAAAGAGCAATCTATTACATCAAAATCTAGAAATGTATCAAAAAAAAATACCAACCTACTACAGAAATAACACTGCAATTATGAATTCGAAATTTCCAACTCATGATGGATGTGTAAAATATGGAAGAGGTTTTTTTATATCAGGTTGTTATGAGAAAAAACCTCTCTTAGTTCCTTGAAATTTGTTTCCATTTACTTGAGATCTGCATTCAAAAAATGTGTCAAACAGGAAAATTCTAAGATCCGAAACACAGGGCTAAAATATGATCTCTATTATCCCTCTATAACAATTATTCCAAAAATTAAAGAGGTTATTGTTTTTTAGCACGTTTTGAGGAAAAAACTCTTTCAGTTTCCTAAGATTGGTTTCCATTTTCCCGATATTTGCATTCCAAAAACATGTATCAAACATGAAAATTATGAGATCCGAAAAACAGGGCTCAAAGATGATCTCAATTATCCCAATTTGTAGCAGATATGCCAAAACTGAAAGAGGGTATTGTTGTTTAGCCCGTGCTGAGAAAAAAAATGTTTCAATTTCCAACATTTTGCCAGCATTTTCTCAGGCGCCGCCTCGGAAGTCAACAGGTCACACAGAGAAAATTGGAAATTTTCTATAGAAGAGTTTGAAAGTGGGTTTATCCCACATGCACTATGGGAGGTGAAACATTGAGGTTTATATACAATTTTCCACGCCATCCTATTTTATGTGTAGTTCACCCCTTTTGGCTCCTTCGTGGTCTCTTCTCCTTTGAATAGACCTTGACTTGGATTAATAAACCATAACCCAACCATCCATTCGACGAAGTCAAAATTTTGAAGGCACCTTTCAACTATGTCTCTTTTTCTTTTATTGGTTCTAATAAGTCCAAATATGTGACAAAACCATCATAGTATTTCTCATTTGGTCAAAAAATTTCACCACAACCTGAAGCACTTGAGTCCACTGCAATAATCTCCAAGAAAACAATGTACATGAAGTATACCAATAATACCAAAGTATCCCAACACTTTCAGAACATTGATTTCCTCCATTGTAGAGACAATTTTTTTGTGAAATTAGCATGTAAAGGATAAAAATATGATATAGAATTGGAAAAAATTGGTGATTATAGGGATAAGGAGTTTGATGACGTGGTCGGCGCAATATAAATGTGAGAATGAAAAAAACGATGTGAGGCCAGTGATAACGGCGGAGCTGAGGTGAAAACATAGCAAAATAAGGTGGGGTGGGTGAGATGCAAATCCATGTGCTAACAATCTGTAGAATGAAATTTTTGTAGTACTAACATGTGTACTGTAGCCATGCATGTCTTCAAGTCATATGAGTTTTGTATCCATGCGAGGGTTGTAACCATACGACTCATGTACCGAAGATGTGAGTTCATTCAGAGATGTGTGACCATAGAAGATAATTGAACCTTAGTAGAATAATCAATCATCCATACAATTTGATGAGGTATCCTTTCACAACTTGCTTATTTATATAATTCATTGACTTAGATGCCAAATGAAAACCATTAAGTTTTGAGTGAGGCTGACCATTTAATTCGGAGGTAAATTCAGATTGAATTAAAATTTAAATATATAATTTTTTCTTTTAATATTTACTTGCTCATAATCATATATTCTTCATTGAGAATAAGGCTTGTGATTTGGGGTTGAGGGTTTCCCTTAGAAGAAATACATCTTGATGTTGCCCAACTTTCAACAAGGAAGAGACAACATGAAGCAAAACCTTGCATGCATAATAATCGATAATTGTTCTTTGAACTGCTTCCCTTGAGAATCCATTCTCATTTTGTAGTTTTACATGTTTTGATCATCTTAATTGAGTTTTACTTATTACATATATTCAAATTTAAAATAAATAATCTTTGTGTAAATTCACTTATTTTCACTCGTCTATGTCTAAATGAAATTTTTAACAAAATTTTGTCAAGGTGCATCTAAGAGCGAGATATATCATAGAAAACATTTAAATGTATGGACATAATTAAGTGTTTTGCCTAAGTTCAATGTGTGAACCAGGCTCTAACACCAAGTGTAGGAACCTTTCCTAAGTACACAATTTACATTTTTTTTAAACCAAAATACAAGATAAATAACACACAATGTATTCATATGCATGATGCCATACACAAATATTTTACTAGAAAAATAAGGTATGCATTCTAGGTTACTGAATTACAAGGTTATAAACAATGAAAGGTTTATTTTTAAAATATTTTTCCATTGAATAATGATAACCAACATAATATTCATACAATAATTTAAGGCACATATACAAATAGTCAATAATTTACAATTATAAATCACTTCCTTAGCTTTTACAATTTGAGAATTTATTACAACAAAAATTATCACAAGGAAAACTTTTCGAAAACCATTGATACCATGCACCAAGGGGAAATGGAATCTCGATCTCAGGTTTATTAATCCTTGTGCTTTGTTGATGTAGTCCTTGTACACATGTAGTAATTTATGTGTCCCAGCCAAATGTTGTTGACTCGTCGGTTGAGCTACCAACCTACTCTTTGGGTAATCTTCTTCCTCAAATACCCCTGAGCTACAATGGGGTTGTACAATAAAGGAAGAACATTAGTAAGTAGAGGAGGTCATTCCGACTCACGAGATCCCACTCCAAGAACCCGCACTCCACCAAACTAACTATATAACTTAGCAATCTCTCTCAGAATAGCATTGGGAAATTCATTCAACAGAAGGGAGAAAAGAGTCACCTCTCTTATATCTCACTCCTTCTTTTATAGGAGGCTTCATAAGTGACATTTGTCACTTCACGCAAAAAAAAATTAATTTTACTAATCCAATAATTTGATTTTTCACCTATCCATGTGTGAGCATATCACCAAGGTTCTCTTAAAATTATTTACTTAATTTATTATTAAAAATTATATTTTCCGTCACCCAAACATGATTCCCTATTTCTTCTTGTAGTTATACCTTGATCCCCCCTTTATACTCCTTATTTTGTGTTCATTACTAAAGTCAACTAGTAAATCTCATATGTGTTCTCCAACCACATCCTAGTTTATTTCAAGTTGGTATTTTGGATAGAGATCTTTGTGTTGTGCTCTTTCCACGTGGAGGTTCTCTCATGAAACTAAATTTCTATAATTTTAGGGTATTAATTTTTAATTTCATATACCACCTTTTCTTAATGAGATTAAACTATCGATGCAAAAAATAATTCGATGTAATGTATCTCAATGGTGCTTTCTTGTGCCAAGGAAAGGTTTGAGGTGAGGAACTGTATTAGGCTCTGCTAGGGTTTCTACCTACTCTGCAACGGCGCTGCCATTACTGTTAACGGAGGGCTGGTGGCATTGCAGACTCTCTGCTTTGTGATTCAGTAGCGTTATGCGCACAAGCCATGTCATCTGCACCGGGGGGAGGCAGTCAACATCCCCCTACAAATGAAGACCGAACAGAACAGCCTCTGACAAAAAAGGCACGGATCAGGGGAATGAAATACCACAAGCGCAGGTCTCCGCGGATACATCGGAAACACCTGCCATGACTTCTGCAACATGCAAGCCCATTGCAGCTGAAAGACCTAAGATTGACCTCCCCAGTCACCGCATAAATGCTCAGATCCAGTACATGAAAGATCATGCACTCATAGGGAAGTTTATTGGCTTCTAGCCAACTGAGAAAGCGCTACAAGGATGGATCACTTCGAAATGGAAGCCCAAAGGACACGTTACCCTATAGCTCGGGCCAAAAGGCTTCTTCAACACTGTATTCAACTGCATCAAGGACCGGAACAGAGTACTGGACGGGGGACCTTACTTCTTCAACTCTGTCGGCCTATACCTAAGAGACTGGATAGAGAGATTCAACCCGGACAAAGAAAACTTCAACTGGGCTCCGGTTTGGATACGATTGTATTCGCTGCCACTTGAATATTGGGATGAAGAATCACTCATAGCTATTGGCAAGGGGCTGGGTGAGTTCATCAAGATATAAAAAGAGACAAAGCTCCAAAGGTATAACCCTTACGCGGGAATTTGTGTCTACATGCACCTAGACAAAGCTCTTCTGGATGCGGTAAGTTTGTTTCATGATGATTTTGAATGGATTCAGCCCATAGAATATGAACATGTCTCTTTCAGGTGTCGTAGGTTTCATGCCCATGGGCACCTTTTCAGAGACTGCCCCCTCAACAATTCTCCCAAGAATAAAGAGGCCGAAGATACACCTGAAGCGGATGGGTTCACCAAAGTTCCTAACCGTAGAAGGCACAACAAGAAACCCCCACTGCTGGCAAAAAATCTAGTCTGCAATCCAATGCCCCTTCTACCAGCAACAATTTTGATCCCCTGTCTCAACCTGACCCCTCAGCGGACATTCCCTCAGCCCCCTCTGATCCCTCTCCCAAATCCTCATCTTCACCCGCTCCCACAAATCCCTCAGGTCCTAAACCTAGCCTGACAGAAATGAAAAATATGGAGACTTTGGGTCCCAAGCAAACCCCAGATGCAGAGCTTGTCATTTGGAAGCCAAATAGCATGGATATTGACAATATTTTTCTTAATCCTAATCTCGCCAACATGGAAAATCTAGGAAGCAGTCAGCCCAGCCATATGGATGAGGACTCCAAGGGCTTTGAACTGGGAGAGCTTGATCTTCTGGGATTGGAGGATGCCTGCAGACCTTAGAAGTCATCCTTTCCAGAGCTCAACAATAGAAGAAACTGGGTATTTAGCCAGGAAGTCACTATGATGGCTTAAAGATTATAAAGGAGTCCAAGAAAAGAGGTAGAAAACCAGATTGGCAACACACCATCACTTTAGGGGAGATGCTGGTGGAGTCAGGACGATACCCCAAGTTGACACATTTCATAAAACCGCTTTCAAATAGTTCCTCATGAAGCTTATCTCATGGAACGTAAGAGGGCTGAACAACCCTGGGAAACACAGAATGATTAAAATCATGATACAGCAAGAAAGACCACAAATCATCTTTCTTCAAGAAACCAAATGTAATAGCACAACACTTGGTAATATTCTAACCAAAGCTTGGCCCGGATGCCACTCTGTTGCGGTTGATGCCTCTGGCTCCTCGAGATGCCTAGCCATAATATGGGACACTCAATCTATCTTGCTAGAAAACTTCCATGCAGCGCATAATCTCATTCAAACCACCTTCCACCTTATAGGTACAAACATACATGGGCACCTTTCAAATGTCTACTTTCCTCAAGATCTGGCAAGCAAGATGGCGCTCTTGAACACAATGGAAACCCTAAATTCCAATAGAACACACCCCTTATGGATAATAGGGGGGGACTTCAACATGATCACCAAGCTCGAAGAAAAAATAGGGGTTCGACCAAGGCTGGAGACGGAAAGCGCCCACTTCAGAGATTTTATCAACAGAAGCTAGTTGATCGATCTGCCTTTCTCCAATGGAATATACACCTGGAATAACAAAAGATCTGGAAATCAGCAAATAGCCTCCAAGCTAGATCGATTCCTAATTTCTGATAATGCCATACATATGGGGGGAGATATCTATGCTTCCATTTTACCAATAGCGGGATCGGACCACTGGCCCATCTCACTTCAATGGCAAAGTCCCTACCTACAACTGAAGCGGCCCTTCAGATTTGAAGCTTTATGGATGGATCATCCTAGCTTCAAAACTCTGGTCTACACAGCTTGGAAGAGCTTTGTTCCACCCAAAGGTTCCAAAATGTATCAGTTCCAGCAAAAGCTTCAATACCTCAAATCTCAAATCAAATCCTGGAACCACTCAATTTTCGGGAACATCTTTTAGGAAAAAAGGGCTCTTGAGCACAAAATGGCAGAGATTCAACAGGAAATCATTAATAAAGGAAGATAAGAACTTCTCGCAGCCTAGGAACAGAGCCTCCAGCAGTATTTGAATGAAAGATGCAGACAAGAAGAAATACTCTGGAGGCAAAAGTCCAAAATTCGTTGGTTAAAGGAAGGAGAAAGAAACACAAAGTTCTTTCATCGTTCCACCATACAAAGAAGAATGCAAAATCACATCACCCATATCACAAACCAGCAAGGAGAGCGACTGGAAAATCATGAGGACATTGAGCACGAACTACTGGAACATTTCAAAAGCGTCCATCAAGAACCTCCTATCAACAGGAAACCAGCTATCAACAAAATAACTTAGCTTATTCCCAAACTGATAACGGAAGAGCACAATCAAATGCTGTTGTGGCCAATCTCCCTGCAGGAGGTCGAAACTGCAATGGCCCAATCCAAGGATGGCAAAGCCCCAGGTCCATATGGCTTTACTTCAAACTTCTTTCACCATTTTTGGGATCTCATAAAGCTGGAAGTTTGGCAACTAGTGGAGGAATCAAGACCAATGCACTGGCTACTCCCTTCCCTTAATGCCACATTCATTGCTCTTGTTCCAAAAGAAGATCAACCAAGCAAGCCAGACAAATTTCGCCCCATAGCCTTGTGCAACGTGATCTACAAGGTGATCTCAAAATTCATTTCCAATCGACTCAAGCCACTTCTTCCACTGTTCATCTCACCTGAACAAACTGGATACGTGGAAGGTCGAAAAATCTTGGATGGGATCATATTAACACGCGAAGTCATTCACTCCTTAAAAATCAGCAAAAAGGAAGGTATGCTTCTTAAAATCGATCTGTCCAAGGCATTTGAAAAATTAAGTTTGAATTATATTCAACAGATTCTGGGCGTTTTTGGCTTTAATCAAATGTGGATAAGATAGGTAATGAACCTTATCTCCTCCACCTTTTCCTCCATTCTGGTTAATGGGATACCATCTCATCCGTTCTCTCCCTCGAGAGATATTAGACAGGGAGACCCATTATCTCCTTTCCTTTTTGTTCTCATGGCTGAAGGCCTCCGACATCTTATTCAAAATGCTCTTCAAACTCAGAATTTGAGAGGTATCTCCCTCCATGGTTTCCCCGCTACCACCCATCATCAATTTGTGGATGATAACATGTTATTTGGCCACCCATCGGTCCAAGAAGCCCACTCGTTTAAATCCATTCTGAACATTTTCTTTGAAGCCTCTGGAACCTCCATTAACGCTTCCAAATCTCAGATCTACTTCTTCAACACCCCTATCCAAACCCAAGCCAATATTTCTCGCATCCTATGCTTCTTTATAGCTACTCTTCCTGCTAAGTACCTAGGAGCCCCCCTCATTGACTCAGCCATCAAGCATTCTTCCTGGAATCTTCTCCTAGAAAAATTGGAATCCCTTCTCTTCTCCTGGACCTTCAGAGCTCTCAACATGGCAAGCAGACTAACTCTCATCAAAGCAATGCTGCAATCTATGCCTCTTTACCTCTTCTTGGTACTGGCTGCACCGAAATGGGTCCTTAAACAGATAAAATCTCTGCAACATAATTCCTTTGGGGCTCTTTGGGTCAAAATAGAAAATGGGCTCTAGTAAAATGGAGCATGGTGTGCACCCCAAAAGAAGCTGGAGGACTTGGACTCAGAGATCCAATTCACAGTAACAAATTTATGGGCACACGAATATGGTGGAAATGGATATCAAATCCACACACACCTTGGGCCAGATTATGGATTGCAAAATATGCTAATAACAGACCTCCAGAAGAATTGATACACCTCTCCCCTAAGGATACTGGTTCTTTAATTTGGAATGATGCCAAACAACACAACACTGTGATACAACAACACAGCTTTTGGGAAGTCCGTAATGGTGGCATAGCTAGATTTTGGGGGGAATCATGGCAACAAAAGCCCAAGATAGCCGACACTCTAAATTATCTCAATATGGGAGATCCAACTACTCAGCCGGAAGACAAGGTTAATTAGCACTGGCTTGCCACAAGCAACAATGGGTTCAGGCAATGGAAGCACTCCGCTCAAATCGCCCCCCAATCATAGGAAGACACCTGGGAATCTCTCAGCTCAGAGTTACAGCAAAGAAAGATCAGATGGTTGGAAAATTCAGACATTCTTAGATGGGTCTATACGATAAAAGGAATGTTTTCCACAAAGGAGGCTTATACTTTGATGCACCCTGCTGGCACTAATCCTCCTAATCCTCTTTGGTAGCATATTTGGTCTCCTAGAATTTGGCCCAAAGTTTCAACTTTCCTTTGGCTTCTCAGTCACAAAAGAATTCTCACTTGGGATAATATGATTAAAAGGGGTTTCTCTGGACCCTCTCGCTATCCCATTTGTAATCAAAGTAATGAAACAATTCAGCATCTTATGGTTTCTTGTACTTTGGCTAATACAATCTGGGAGAAAATAAGCTTTCGCTGCCAAAAATCAAACTTGCTGGGGATCTAACTAACACCATTCGTAACTGGCCTAAGCTTCCTTATAGTAGCGCTCTTCTCAACACTCTCTGGCAACTCATTCCAGGCCTGCTCCTTTGGTCAATCTGGAAAGAGAGAAACAAAAGAATCTTTAGAAGCCAAACCACGCCACTAGAGACAATCTGGAGCATCTTTAGCAAAAACCTTCAAGAATCCTTGGCTCTTCATAACTAGAAGGAAGAAGACATCCCCACTAAGACACGGGAAATTTCCATTTGGGAGAACCGGCAACTTAAGATCACTCCAACCCCAACCAACACGGCAAGGAACAATCCGAGAATTCTTGATCATTGGTCTCCACCCTCGACAGGATTTGTCAAACTGAATTTTGATGGCACCTCGAAAGGCAATCCCAGGCAAGCAGGATTTGAAGGTATTTTTAGAGACTCCAAAGGCGTTCCTTTAGCAATCTACTTCGGATCAATTGGTTGGGATACCAAAAATTCAGCTGAATTAGAAGGCTTGTGGAAAGGTCTTAGCTTAGCCCAGCAATATAACTAATTTCCTATAGTAATTGAAGGAGATTCGCAGGCACTCATCAACATGGCCAATCAACTACTTTCGGGGACCTCTGCTGCTAAGGTAGCCACCAGCTGGCGACTAGCAGCAAGGCTCGAAATGTTGAAAGAATGGCTTAAGATCAATAAAGCCGTCTCGTTCACTCACATCAAACGGGATGGCAAAAAAGTTGCAGATTTTTTGGCCAATCTGGGAGTGGAGAGTATAGACACTCTTAATCATGATCCCCTCAAAATTATCCATGAGAGTGCTATTTTACAGGACTGCATCACACTAGTTTACAAAGACACAACAACTCCGGATGCGGATGCCAGCCAAGGTTGATGGGATGTCCATCCCGTGGATCATCCCTATGGCATTCGCGTGGGGTGGCCATATGGCCACCCACAACAGCATTTATTTCACCATAAATTCAGCCAACCTGCTCTCCAATTACGCTTTCAATTTGCTCTACCGTCGCCTTGCTCAGCCCCTCTGGTTATTAATGGAGTTCGATATCATATATTCGTTTGACATTCATTCTGTGTGCAGGTCTATTGCTCCACAGAGAAGCTCCTGCCCTCCCGCCTGTGTCGAGCCAAATGCTCGAACGCACACCGGAAGGTGCTGTCTGCTACTCTACTGCCTAGAAACTGCGCCAGACTTCCACTTTTCGCAGAGCAAGCTCTGTTTTTTGAAGACCCAACCCTGTAATCAGCCTGCCTCACCTAGTTCATCAGCCCAGCGTCATTCCCGCTCGTCTCTCAGTCGACATTGTGTGCACCCCTCCACCACCATGCCTAGGCTCCATCACAGAATGAGATGTCGCCATGGAAGCAGCAGAGGCCGAGCCATTCGTTCCTGGTCCTCCCCGAGCACTGACTCCTCCTCTGAGGATTTCTCTTGTGGCCACTACCCGGAAACCAAAAGCCAAAGAGGTAGAACTCACATTGTTGGGAAAACACATTCCATCTTGGGCTCTCCGCCTTCCCACGTGATGTCTCCTTTGCCTCCTGCTTCCCATACCGTCGTTTCCCCTGCTCCTTCTCCGTCTGCTCACTTACCCCTTTGCCAAACCTTCCAAAGAGCCGAATTTCGCTTTGATTGCACCGTGGACAGGCCTGTTATCACGGCCTTCATCACCGTCACCCTCAGGGAGGAAGCCACCTGCCCCATCCCCCCGTTTGCTGCTGGTCCTAGTCCCCTTGATGCTCTTGCCCCTCAGGACAAAGGCGCGGCCAAGGAGCCCAAGATGCAGCTGAAGATTGCACGAGACGTCAAGACTCAGGAACAGGTGAAGGAGGATACCGACAAATCCACCTGTTCTCCCACTGCAGATGAAGAAGGCAACAACGAAGACTATAGATGCCGCATCGTGGAGGAACCTCCCTCTCCAGTCAATGACAAGTAGCCCAGGCAACCTATGGTGGAACACAACTCTTCAGCCCAGGTTTCACGGGTTGATTTTTGTTTTCATGTTTAATTATCCTCTGCTGAAAATGCATATTGTCCTCTTCATATGTCAATTTTTGTTAAATTATCTGAACATAATGTCGCTTTCCCCTGAGTGGGTGGCAAGACAAATGTCTAAGGGACTGGTTTCCCCTCTGAGGGTAGTCTAGAATCATGCATTTTGTGACCTTCAAGCCCTGCTTTCAGGCTCACTCAGCTGAAGCAGTGGCAGTTTTGTACTTTTATGTGTTATATAAATAGAATTAGAATTATTCAGAGAAAAAAGAAGAAGAAGAAGAAGAGAGAGATTAAACTATCCTTATTAATGTTTCTAAATAAACTTTATGTCCCCTTCCCCTTTTGCTATTAGAACCCATACATATTTTTGGAGTTATTTTAGTACACATTATATCTTTAGGATTTTCCAACGTGAGGAGGGTAGAGTTACTCATTTGGTCCATTTTTCATGATTCTTCCTATTCTTCCTTTCCCAAGGTTTTCTCTTGATTTAGTTAATTTGATTCTAAAAATACACTTACTACATTATGTGAAATAGTAGTCATCATTCCATGATCATCAACCCTTAATTATCTTTCAATGTTTTCTTCTTGATGCTAAGGGTGCCAAGTCGGTCGTGCCTTTCAAGAACTTCCATTTGAAGTTCCAAAGGTGCCACGTTGGTTTCCCTTCAATAATCCTGTGAGTACAAGGGGAAAAATTGGGTGTGATGATGGATACCACTATCATTTCTAGTATACCCCTTTATAGTGAGACTAATGATGTTAGGGATCAAGGATCCACCTTAATGTGTGCCTCCCAATAAATCCTCATGAGCGACCCAATCTAAGTTCCACCCTCGAGACACTGTGAGATTCAAGGAAAATGTATCCCAACACCTTACATCCCAAGTCACCACGGGAGTGCCAGCTGGTGGAATCAAGAACATTGTTCCACCCATCCAATGAAGTTGCACATATATTGTACAACCCTTCACCCATATGTGAGTTGTTCGACCAAGCAATTTATCCCTTGTGCTTGCAACCACTATCACGTCATTAGTAATCATAGAAAAATATTAATTTGAACTTTATATTTTATTTTCAATACATGCAATCGATCAAGCCAAAAGTCATTGACTCATCACATGTCGGTGCATCAAGGTGGTCTCCTGCCACATATAATAGCCAATGGTAATATTTTCGCATAATGGTAGTCATTGATATAATTGCACATGCTAAATTATCATTATGTCATAATTATCAACATAATCACTAATTATAAGAAAGAAACCATTCCTTAGAATATGTAAACTAGACAACATAATAAATTCATTAGCATGATTACACAGTCATAAAAAAAAATCCATCACTGTGATCATAATCATAACATCAAATTGATACATAACAATTATTGTCACATCCACCAACAATAAAAGAAAAATAACCATATCCTTGACTTGAGGTCCTCAAAGAATAATGTAAGAGCCATAATAATATATCAAGGCTAATGTAATATCAAAGTTAGTGAAACAAAGTTGGGCACTGGAAAATTTTGCATGTTAAAATTATTCTTCCTTTAAAACTATATAATAACTCCTAGGGTGCATCTTCTATATTTAATTTTCCCTTGACGAAAAAGATAGCTAGTATTTTACAAGAAGAAAATTATTTCACCCCCTTACTCTAATCAATTTTCATCTTCTTTGAAAAAATGTCTTAAAAATTCATTAACCCAAGTAGGATTAGGCATTAGCCAGGGTTGTGTTGATCAAAAGCTATCAAAACCTAAATATATTTATCATCCTACATCTCTTAGGATTTTTAAGGCGAGTTGCGAAGGCTTTTCTAGGTCTTATTTTCCATAGAGTTGAGTTATGGTGGATTCTTGTGGATGAAACTATAAGATTTCCCTTCATAAACATTTTAAACACAAAACATAACATTAATTGTGGTTAAACCTCCCTATTTAGGTTTAACGTCTTCTTTTCCAAGCTCCTTTATGTCATTAAAACCTTAGTCCTTAGCCAAGCTTCAACTTGAACCCTATATGAGGATTGCCTTGCTTATTTGTTGATTTAATTCATTGTGGGAATCCTTTATTTTACTTCTACATGTCTAGACATTCTTCTATTATTTCATATCAATAAACCCTAACTTGTAGTAGTCCTTTAAGTTAGTATAGGATTAGAATACTTATTTCTTTTTATAGAAGATTTGGGCCTATTTTTTCTTTGAGGTGTCTTTCCTTAGGCTATTCATATCACCTTGGACCCTCTAATTAGAATGCCATTATAGGTAAATTTAAAGAAGCCTCTTTTGTGGTGAAATTCTGATACATAGTATTGTTATCATTAGATTCTCCCTAGAGAGAAAGTCCAAACCTCACTAGGAGAGAACCTAAGGATACTAACAAGCAAGGCATACATTATTACCTTGACGACCTTTCCTCTGACTTCTAAATTTGGAAATGTAATTTTCTAGCTTAGGGGGTATTTTCCTACGTTTAATTATAAACCTAACTTGTCCACTTAGTATGAGAAAGAATATGTCTTTCATTATATGTTTATCTTTTTTAAGATATGATGATGGTTGTTTTATAGTTCTTAGTGTTGTGTTGATTATTCAATTAATTATCAATGAAAATTAATGGATTTTCCAAAGCACATCAAATGTGTATCTAAATGAAATTACAAATTAATAAAAACCACATTCAAAATCTTCGATTGAATCTCATGATTTAAAGAGTAAATGCTCACAAATTAACATTAATGGTTTCTAGGCAAGAAATTCATTGTAGGACATGCGGTTGGTGTGGTCATATCCCTTCCATACTTAACATTTTCCCTCAAATACTCTCTCACTTTCCATCTCATCCATCAGAAAAAGAAAAAGAAATTATTCCCATCACCTATGATTGACTTACCAAAGATCATCTAGAAAGAGTTTGTGAAGAAAGATAAAGAAAAAAATACAAGCCTCTAAAATTCAAGTCAATCCAAATAAAAAGCTAAAGAGGTGAAAAGAAAAATAAACTAAAGAAAAGAAACTACTTCACCATGCCCTCCCATCCCCCTTCAAAGTCCTAAAAGAATACTTATCTAAATAAAAAGGATTTATGAAAACTAAATCAAAGAAAAAATTAAAAGGAGGTGGAAGTGTGTATAGGTTGAAGTATTAAGAACTCCCTCTCACAAGGATTTTCAAATAAAAGAAGACTCATAGCCAAAATTTAATCATCTAGTTGGACCAAATTACACCATCAATATTATTTTTTACTTTAGAAGATTAATACATATGTTATCCTTCACATTTCATTAAAAATAAAATAAAAGAATAACATCATCCATCTACTTTAACTTAGAGAACTAAAATACTTTGTTTTTAGGCCAAAGACGTGTAATGGGGCTAAGGTTGTCCCTTTATAGTTTTTTATAATATGATAACATTGACCTATTTATAATAATTTATATTATCTATATTAATGTATAACTATTAGTTAAAGTTAAATGTCTTATTAAACGTTTGGAACTAAGCAGGGGTGATATTATCCACCCACACAAATAACTACATGATGCTTCATCATCTTCAATTATCTACATCAACTTTATTTGGAAAATTATTTTAATGTAAAAAAATTTATAACACATACATGAGACATTTTTCCTTGAGGAAAAATATTTGATGTAATATTGACTAGTTAGTTAAATGAATACAATTAGATTCAATTATTAGATTTGAATGCAATTTCAAAAGTGCTTTGACCACAATTATTTAAATTGATATTCTAAAAAAGATAAAATATTTTATCCACTTTAAATTATTTTACATTTGACCTCATCAAAGTGGGAAAACAATTGTAATATCTCATGGTTTTTGTTAGCACATGGATTTGTCATTGATGGATTAGAGGTCTCCCTGTCCTATAAAGAAAAACACTCCACCTCTTTCAATAAATTCTTGGAAAGATAATAATTTTTTTTTTTAATCCATGATCCGATAATTGTCCCTTTTTTTTTATTAGTGTTCCCTTAATATCACAATAATGTAGGAATTTGATTCTATCAAGTTGTTTAATTAACGCGAAGATCCTAGAGGGTAAGTTTACTTTCATATTTTTTTTAATTAGATAGAATCATTCTAAATACTCTAAAATAATGTCATGAGATTTTTCTCGATATTTAGGTTTTATTTATGTAAACACCTTCATTTAATATAATTAAATTACTAATTTTAGATTTAACCCCTTTGGAAAATAGTGTTTTTCTGTTTTTATTTCAGGACATTTGCATGGAAGAAATGTACATCACCATCATTCCAGGGAAGCAAATTGCAAAGGTAACAACAATGGTCTTAGTAGGAGCTCTTTATCAAATATATTTTAAAAAAAGTATGCAAAATACTTCCCGCCAAAATATTTTCCATCATTTTCCTTTACCTTGGAATTTATGAATTTTGTTTTATTTAGGTTATATAAGTAAAAATAAGATTTTGTTTAATTTTGGTTAAATAGGTAAAAACAAGATTTAATTGTAGATTTAAAATTAAGTTTATCTATTTTATTATTTTCTATTAATTTAACTAGGTTAAGTAAGCTAATATTTTTTAATTTTTTTTTTTGATCGGGGTGTCAAGTGGACAATGGACCTGGACAGATGGTGTAAGGTGGGCAAAGGGAGGCACGCGTGGTCCGTCCGGCCTTCAAAGTAATTAACCCTGCATTAAATGAGGAGGGTACGGAGCATGCTAGATCATAATGGGTTTGGAGGTAAGCCAACTGTTTATGTCAGGGGGATTTGGGAAACAACAAAAGCAAACGTTAAATAATGATATGTTAAGAGGCCAGAACATTCCCTTTGGCATCAGATTGTGGAAAAAAGAAGGGAAATGTTGCAGGCATCGAGCCAAGTCTGAATTCGTTGTCGTCTCTGGTACATTGGTATGTTATGGCTATGGTTTTCATCCCTGTCATTTTTACCATGTATATTCAAAACTCTGGCTACAGTAGCAGTAGTGAAAGGTTTAATCTCATGCTCTGCTTTTATTATGGGAAGGATAGGAAATTTCTTCAGGATGGTATCGACCCCTGTTTTCGAAGTCCCAACAGGATTTTGTTTTGTTGAAATCGGCATAAAACATATCAAATCAAATCTCAATTGTTGGCAATAGTCAGTATGCAGAGTCTGGTTAATTTAGGTGGTTTCTGCTATTATAACCAAGACTGTAAAGGTCGAAACCTGAGTTGAATTCTGAGTATATGGCTCTATTTGTTAGGTTCTTTTCTCTGCGGGAAGGGTAGGAAAAATATATGGCTATGTCTGTTAGGTACTTTTCTCTGCGGGAATGGTAGGAAAAATATATGGCTATGTCTATTCGATTCCTTTCTCTGTGGGAATGGTAGAAAAGATAAAACCTATCAATGGAAAAGTAAAGAGGGACTTGGTTTCTTTATGTTCTTTGTATTTCTCTATAAAAAGAAATATATGGATATCTATAGTAAGGCGAGGCGACTCACTCAATTTGTTGGGTTGTATGTTTATAATATATTACAGTCTATAGCCGCTTTCATACAATTTGTAGGCTTAATTAAATACTGGTTCGCGGTCTTAAACCTGAGGCAGAAAATGGTTAAGGGGCAAACAACAAAACGTAAGCCCAAGGACACAAGGAAGCAAAAGATGCAACAAAACAAGGTTGGGACCAGTAAGAGGGGAAGAAAAACGAAAAAGGAGATAATGGAAAATCTCATTGAGGTTTATACAACTGGTAATTCTCCAAACATTCGGAATGTAATTCATGGATGGGAGAGAGAATGCAAACATAAGGAAGCAAACATTGAGGTTCAAGAATAAACTATGGATTTTGTGGTAGATCTTGGGATTACGAGAGGTCGCTTATCCCTCTTTCATAAATCCATACAATCCTACTGGACTATGAAGTGTGTTCTAGCGAAAGCTTTGTTAAGTTTAAAAGAAAGTGAAGGAAATATTGAAGTTGTCTCAATATTACAAGCAATCCAAACAGATATTCAAGAAATACGGGTGTCCCAGTATCATGCTACAGCCCATATAGGCAGAATTGAAAGGCAGCACCAACGAATGCAGTAGGTTGATATGCTGAGATCTACAGCAAAAGACCCAACACCAGTAGATTCATCAGATGGCTAATTCTCTTTAAGTTAAATTTTTTTTGCGGATAGCTTTTACTTTTTATGTTGTTTAATAGGCTTGACAGTAAACAGTAAACAGGCCATAGCGGCAAGTAGGCTTAAGAAACAATTGCAATTTTGGATGGCATTTAATACTTTAAGGTGGCCAGCCGACCTAGTTTCCTCCGGGCAGGTTGAGGTCACCAATTGTGAATATGTTGCAACTTGCTCCATCTTTTTGATATATAGAAAATAGAAAGGTACCACTAAATTTACTATATATATATATATATATATATATATATATATATATATATATATATATATATATATATATATAACTTACAAAAAATTAGTATTTCATTTTTCTTTTTTCTTTTTTCAATTTTATTTTAGTTTGAAATAGACTTAAAAAACAATTCTTAATTTTTTTCTATAGTCATCTAGATCTATTATTATATTATAATTAGTTCTTTATCTAATGGTAAGTTTAAATTAACTTTCTTTTAGTTTCTTTAATTTATTTAATTTAATTAGCAATTTTTTTCCTTTACTAAAATGTTTAAAGATGCATCTTTATTTCGAATTTACTAAGTGTCGAGAAGAATCGAACATTTCAAGATGCTGAATTTTTTTTGAGTGTAACCTTTGAGGAAAGGTTTGCACCTTGAGAGATTTGATTCTTCTTGGTTTTTGGTAGATCTAAAGTTAAGATGGAAAACACCTATTAATAAAATAAGAATTCTCTCTCTTTCCCTCTCTATATATGTTTGATGTTGAAATCTTTTACTCAACATGCATATTGAAATATTTGATTTATAACTCACATTAAACTCTTCTTTGTTATTAGTATTTTTTAAATCTTATATATCAACTCCATATTAAAAATCAAATAATTACAATCTCCCCAACAAGCATTTTCTCTATGTAAATTTGATATAAAATTATGTTATTAGTCTCTGTTAAAGAAAACTCTAGCAATCAATTTTCTTGTTGACTAACTAACTATTAATATTGACAATATTTATTTTTCAATATTATTAAAGAAAAAAATTCAAATATTTGAAAATCATCCAAACATAATATCCTTGAAAATGGTTCATTCTCGTGTAAATAACATATTTACCATAATCTAAGCAAGTCTTTACATAAAAAAATAGATAATAATAAGATGTAAATAAATTTACCATGACTTACTTTCCAACATTGTTTATTTTTTCCTCAACACTTACATGGGAGTAAAACTATAAATGTGTAGACTTAGGAGTGGTTACTAACCACAAAAAATTATGCAAGTCTTTATGTCTAAGCAATCAATTAATTTATCCATTTTACATCTCAATTTATTAGTTCCTATGAAAGCAATAATAAAGGGTCAATTTTCCTATTGACCATTGTTATTTAGCACTTATTAGCACTTATCAATGCAGGTTATATTTTTTTATGAAATTTTTCCAAAGCATAATTTCGAACTTGAGTTGTAGGGGCATGTGAATAGGCTATCCAAAATTTTAATTTAATTTCCAGTAATTATTAGGTCAATGATAGAGATTTAGCCTCCATGGATCATGCCAAAATATTCATAATATTATTCACAGAACAAGGGCTAATATTTATCTCCAAGTTAGTTATACTCTTTTAATGAATTTATCTCATATTAATTAATTAAATAAAACATCATATCAACATGTGTCAAATTGGGCATGTGGTATTGATAAGCCATGACATTTGCCCATGGTATTGTACCAAAAGCTATTTACAAGTTAAAATTTTCCATAGTAAAATGGGGTTGAATCTCCATGGTTAAGAATATTTTTAACTCATATATTAACTTTTATAAGTAATAATAATAATAAGTTAAAATTTAATTAAAATTTATGACTTTTTTATATCTATACAATGTGAGATGTACCATGGAGTAAGTGTTTTGTTGTTTATCATGTATTATGTCGTTTATCATTTACTCATCACTTTTTTTCAATTCCATATTAAATAATGAAGAAATTACATGTCTTCTTCATATTAAAAATTAAATTAAATTTTTTTAACTTTCAATTAGTTTATTTTTGTTTTAATATATAATTAATGTAAAATTAAAGTGAATGTTGAAGTATGTTATTTATAACTAACATTACATTTATTAATTTTTTATTTTTAAATGTAACATTACACAACGACATATCCCTAAACACAATAATTTTTTTTTAATTACTATTGAATTTTTATCCCTAAACACAATAATTTTTTTTAATTTTTATCCCTAAACACAATAATTTTTTTTAATTACTATTGAATTTTTATTTTATAGATTAGATTAAAATAAATGTGATGTTCTGGCCAGTCCAAATTTACTGCTGAATCAACTATCAGGTTTTTTTTTAGTTTCAGCCTTTCGAAACCTACGACATTTGCTATTTGAATTTGGTTTGTTTGTAATTTAAGAACTTGGATTTCATGGTAATAACACATTAAACCGTATTGATATTTGTAGATTAATGATTTTGCATTACCTATCGCAATCAAGCGTATTTTCATAAAGTTCTAAGTTCTTAAGAATTTTCCATTAATACTCATGATCGTAAATGTCATTGCTTAAAATTCCATTTAAAGATGCATTATGGTAAATGATCTCTTTTTAGAACACATATACGTATGATTGACATTGGGATAAATGGATCATGATAATTGCTTATAAATTTATTGGTATGGTCCTTTGATAAACAAATTTCATTTCATGCTCATTTAAATTGCACTCTTATGAGTACTTGAAACAATTATTAAACTGGAGTATCAAATTGAAAACTTATGGCACTATTTAGTATACATGATGAAATTTATAATGGCTCAATTTTCTAAATTAGAAATATTGATGCATGGTGATGGATTTGTTGTCTTTCCTAGATAGTTTCTAGGAAATTGTTTCAAAGCATTAGGATGAGAAGGTTTTCTAAAATGTTGGTTCCTAAGGGTTTTACAATCAATCCCTTCATAATTTTAATCAAAAGGGCTAGTATTCAACTATGATAGTTATAATAGCTAAAAAAAATAATGAAAGAAAATTTTAGAAAATTATCATATAATGTTTATATCCAACTTGAATACATAGGTCATATGATAAAGTGATAAAACATATAGAAAAAGAACTCAGTAGCTTAACAAGAGATCAAATCTTGATTATATGGAATGAGGGCAACAATTTAAATGTGCATAGAAATAATACAAACAATTAGTCTATATTATATTCTTAGTGTTAAATATAACATTGCCAGCGAAAATAAGGGAAGTTGTCTTCAATTTACCCTTTCTTATGTTCCACACAATTTTAATATTCTAAGAAGAAAATAATATGAAAATAATAGGAAATAACTCACAAAATAAACAAACCACCAAATGTTGAAATAATAATCCTTTAATTAAATTGTCTAAAAGTAAAGTGCTTCAAAAAATACATACGATAATTGTTTACTTTCCCCAAAATTCAACCCTTCATTAAAGTGGCTTTCTAGTTTTTATACAAAATTACTAAACAATATTTTGCTACAAAATAAAAAACATAGGATTTGATAGATAAATATAGAAAGTTGCTTCATAGTCCAATCTTTAGCTTGCATCTGCACCTTTTCCAAGATTTTGTTGAAGTAGTTGATTAATTCACAAAATCAGATTGGCAATTTTCTCCCAGTTTGACACAGTTGGATAGATATATGATGTCATTTTCCTATAAGCTAAATCCATATCAATATGCTTTTGATAAGTTGGATTAATATGAAAAAGTGATCTCACTTGGTAGAGAATGTAGAAGTCACCAGTTAGCTTTTTCACAATCTACTCACCCTTCAAGCTTTTTGACATATTAGAGAATTTTCCATCATTTGTGCCATGCTTGATCAATATTTTGTTAGAAACCAAGACAATACTAAGAGGTGGGGGGAATAAATTTTGTAGGAATTTAAAAAATTTGTTTCACTTTTAAAAGATACTATGACAACAATAAATACTTCAGTAATTAATTCATGCCAACATCACAAGAATCAATCATTATAGGCACAAATAAACACATAAGTTCTTCAAGCTTTCCTTCAATTTACTTCACAAAGGAAAGCTTCTACTTGTTGTTACAAATTTCTCTAGTGTAACATCCCCTCGTTGATTTTCCATGTAAATAAAATAAGACCAAGGTCACGGGACATGTATTCCAAGATGAATTGTGGGAAAACACTATATTGGGCATCACTTGCATGTTATTGGTGACTACGGAAATTGGAAAAGGAATTGGTAAAGGCAGAGAAGCAATAATTGGCATTTAATTATGAAAATAATGAAAATAGGAGCAAAGGAAGGTGACAAGACACAAATTTTCATGCAAGGGAAATTAGAGGAAAAATGAAGGAAAATGAAGAAAAATACATTAGTAATAAAAAGGCACAAGAGAAATAATGCACAACTTTTGTCAGTTCTATATTTTTTCAGTTCAGTTTTGTCTTTATCCTTTCACTCTCTCTCATACACTCTAGCACATTTAGAGCATTCTTGTAGCACTCTAGTATTCACTAGGACTTGGAAAAAGAAAGCAAAGGACAAGCAAAGGAAAACAAGGAAGCACAAGGAGATAGTTGAATCAACAACTATAGCAGGGATATTTGCAGGTAACAGGTTGCTTGTGTGATTTCCTTGTTGGTTTTTAGATGAATGGTATAAACATGTGGTCTCTTAGTTATATGTTGTCATTGGCATGGATATTTTCTTGGATTGACAGTGGTTTCAGCCTTGCCTTGTCATTTCCTTAATAGCCATGGTGTAGTGGATTCCATTTTCATATCTTCTGATTGGTTCTCCAGTTCCCTATGGCTGTGGGTTGGAAAAAATTCTCTGGAGCCCTGAAACAAATTGGCTTCTCTAGAGGTTATGGGTTGAGTTACTAGTCCTTGAAGCCCATGGATTGGGAAAAATGCTCTCGAGTCCTTGAAAACTTGGGTAGAGATCGATATGTTCATTGTTAGTGATTTATGGACTATATAAGTGAAATCACTGTTGAAATGGCAACAAGAAATGACACCAAATGGGGGCTTCTAATTTAATTTTCCCTTAATTAAATTGGAAGAGAAATTGAAATTCCCTCACATGACAACTTGTATTAGTTAAATAAGTCATAAATAATGATTTAGCTTAGTAAATTCGAGTTGGGGGTCAAAGAGGAGGCATGTAGAGGATTTTCCTATTTTTAGGGGGTCCAATTATAGTTATTTATGAGTGGTAATTAGTTAACTCAATTATTTGAGTTAAAATCAATTTAACTAGTTCTAATTGAGAGATGAGCTACTGATATGTCCAGTGATTTAAATCTGATTTAATTCAGAAGTTGTGGTCAATCATTTAATTGATAATTCACTATAAATAGTTGTTGCATGTTAGTTCTAAGGAAGGCCCAATTGAGACATGGGTTAAAGGGAAGATAACTATCAGTTGTATAATTATAAAATTATACAGGTCAAGCATGAGGTCATCCGGAAGCCTTATATGTATTGCACAATCATTAATTGGGAATTTACTAATTAATAGGGGCTCAATTAGCCCAGGAATCTATAAGGAAGGCTGGCCAGGCAGAGGCAAGAAAAAAGTTAAATATTGGACCAAGCTTAGATCAAGCTAGAGATCAGAGTGATACAACCAACATAGTGTAGAGGTTTTTCAGGAGGAGAAATAACATTGTATTGTTTCATGATCTTGAATTTATGAAATATATAGATAGCGGGGTTTTGATCAGTTTCTTCCCCATATACATCTTGCGTTGTGCAATCAATTGATTTCTTTCTCTTGCTTGTTTGTGATTATGCAATCATATTTGGTTTCCACAAATTTGTAGAAGTGATTTAGTATTTTTTTTTAGTACATTCCAAGATCATATTGAATCCATTGATATAAATTTATACATGGTATCAGAGCAGGAATCACTATAGAAGAGAAGAATTATATTTTTTTTTGAACAGGTATATCGAATTTGCAGATTTGTTATTTAGGACCCAGCAGTAGATCACGAATGTCTTTCAAAGGCTTGAGACTCGAATATGCACTCAAGGGAAAGTCAAATTACATATAATGAAATGACAAGATGGAGGCAGTACTAGAGGACAACATACTGAAGGAATTCATTGACAGTGATATTACTCATCCCGCAGTAGCAGATGTTCAACTTCTTGATGCATGAAAGAAGAATGTACCAAAGGCGAGAAGGATCTTGTTAAAAGAAATTCAAGATCATATTATCTCGAATATCCATGGAAAGGCGACTCCATATGAAATGTGGAAGGCCTTAACATATATGTTTCAGAATATCAACGACCATAGGAAGTTGGCGCTGAAAGACAAGCTCAGAAAGATCAAGTTGGGGGAGGGCGAGACGACACCAAAATACTTGAAAAGTTCACTCAATGTCGAGATGAGTTTGGAAGTGTT
Source organism: Pinus albicaulis (assembly GCA_034641835.2). Classification (NCBI taxonomy): domain Eukaryota; kingdom Viridiplantae; phylum Streptophyta; class Pinopsida; order Pinales; family Pinaceae; genus Pinus; species Pinus albicaulis. Next base: position 832,034,878 of record CM076581.1, on the reverse strand, counting down.
GGTGTGATAGTAGCCCAGGATTATTTGGTGAGGCTAGCACTTCCAGTCCTTCCCAAGAGCTAGAATAGCTACCAGGACTTAGTTAATGAGAGGGAGAAGTTACCAGACTCAGAGCGATTGTGGTTTGACTTGGTACAAGAAGAGATAAGGCAGAGCACCAGAGACGGAACCTCTTCCATAGACAAAGAAGAATATTTTGCATTAGTCAAAAAAGGAAAGAAAGCCAAGGAAAAGAAGTCCCAAGGTGAAGAGGGAAAGAGATACATGTCCAAGGTCAAGTCTTTTCACTGTCACGACTACATGCACTATGCCTCGAAATTTCCACAGAAGGAAAGCAAGAAGGATCCTGCAGTTGCAGCAGCGAGTGAAGTGCTAGATTCATAGTTCAAGCTTGATTTTAATCTCATTGCATGCATGGACAATACTATAATGGGATTCATGTGGTATCTCAATATTGGTGCTTCATTCCATATAATGGGGAATAGAGATCTATTCAGTGAATTGGAGGAGAAGGACCTCCAGGAGACCATAAAGTTTGGATATGACGATAGGTATAGCGCGACCGAGATAGGTACAATTACCTTTCATTGGGAGACTGGCTCCCCTCTCAGACTCAAAGATTTTTTGTATATTCCAGGACTAAAGAAGAATCTTGTCTTTGTAGTGGTATTGGAAGAATGTGGTTATGATGTCATATTTAGAAAAGGAAATGTGTTTCTTAAACACATCGCCATGAGACAGGTGAAACAGATTTGTGTAAGAGTCAAGAACCTATATTCTCTTGAGGTCGAAGATGCATGCATAGCTTTGAGGAGAAAAGTAGAGGTTAATGACTTGGTGGTTGAGGGGGAGCCTGAATTACCTCTCAACATGCAGCCTCAGAAGTAGTCTTAGAAGGTTTTGGATTAGCCACAATTGGAGAAGCAAAGAGGAGACCAAGTGGAGGCATCCACTCAAGTAGAGACCTCCAGAAGGGGGAAATTTCTAGCCAGATGGGAAGAGGGAGCACATGCAACCATACCTCTAGGTGAGAGGTGGGGAAATGTGAAGACATAATCTCAAGAGAAAATATTTTGGCACGATCCATTGAGATGGCTTGTCTCATGGATTAGTACCTGGCTACGGGGGCCCATAGTACACAGTAGCAGGATGGATCAGTGGTGATTAATGCAGTCATATGTCAGAGTGAGAGAAGTCAAATACTGGAGCACATATCAAAGTTGGAAGCAATGCAGATGAAATAGATGTAAAGTGAGCAGCAGGGCAGAGTTTTCAGTAGAAAGTTTAGTAGCTAGTAGTAGTTAGAGACTCTGAAAATAGATGCATCATACCGATTCAGTTTGGATGCTTTTCAGTTTCAGGAGATGTAGGAGCAACAACACTAGAGAGAGTGTTGCATGCAAAACATTCCAAAGGTCCTAGATTGGGATAGAGTTGAATTCCTTTCTTGTTGAGAGGGAGTGTTGAAATGGAAACAAGAAATGACACCCAATGGGGGATTTTGATTTAATTTTTCCTTAATTAAATTGGAAGAGAAATTATAATTCCATCACATGACAACTTGTATTAGTTAACAAGTAAGAAAGACCGAGTTTTCTTAGTAAATTCGAGTTGTAGGTCAAAGAGAAGGCATGTAGAGGATTTTCCCATTTTTAGGGTGTCCAGTTATAGTTATTTGTGAGTTGTAATTAGTTAACTCAATTATTTGAGTTAAAATCCATTTAACTAATTCTAACCGAGATATGAGCTAGTGATAAGTCCAATGAATTAAATATGATTTAATTCAAAAGAAATGGTCAATCAGTTAACATATAATTCTCTATAAATAGTTTTTGCATGTTAGTTCTAAGGAAGGCCCAGTTGATAGAGGGGTTAAAGGGAAGATAACTATGAGTTGTATAATTAGAAAATTGTACAGATCATGCATGAGGTCATCAGGAAACCTTAGATGTATTGCACAATCATTAATTGGGAATTTCCTAATTAACAGGGTCCCAATTAGCCCGGGAAGGTGTAACGAAGGATAGCCAGGCAGAGGCAAGAAAAAGGTTAATTATTGGACCAAACTTGCATAGATCAAGCCAAAGATCAGAGTGAGATAGTCAACAAAGTGCAAATGTTTCTTAGGAGAATAAATAACATTGTATTGTTTCATGATATTAAATTTATGCAATATAAAGATAGCGAGGTTTTGAGCAGTTTCTTTTCCTAGATAAATATTTTTTTGTGCGATCGATTGATTTTTTCTCTTTCTTGTTTGTGTTTATGTGATCACATTTGGTTTCTACAAATTTGTAGAAGTGATTTAGTATTTTGTTTTAGTACATTACAAGATCATATTGAATCCATTGGTATAATTTCTATAATCACTATTCTTGTGGGTTGAGGTGGTTTGGAATTTGGAAGCCCCAGTTGGTTTTGTTTTGGTTTAACCCTTATGATCCCACATTCATGCTTGGAATATGGTGTAGGGGTGATTGGTTGAAAGAGAGGTTTTGTTCATCCCAATATATGTTCGAGTGGTACGCGGAAGTCCCTGACTTGGTTGGAGATTACATATATTACCTATTGTGATTAATGAGAACATCTACTAGTTATTATGTTGATATTGTGGTTGATTTCCTCATGGTTTCTATTTTGGTTATACATTGGTCATATACCTAGTTATATAATGTGTTATAGCTATGGATCTTGTTCATGATTTGATGGGTTATTTAATGGTTGATGAATGCATGGGATAACAAGTGTTATTGTAACTAGAAAAAGAGGGCATAAATCCTTCTTGGTGATTCTCAAATGAAGATTATCAATTTATGATTAGATATGCACCTGTAACTTATATGTTTTCCATATGTTTAACGAAATGTCTATCATGTACTAGGCATGTACTAGTTAAGATCTTTTTTAAGTTTGAATTTTTTATTATTGTTATCATCATTATCATGTTTCTGGAAAGTTATAGGAAATTTTGGGCAATGGTCTGGAGCCTAGCCTAAAAAGTCGTATTGATCTCATGACTGCTGGCACAAAAATGAGGGGTTTGGGTCATAATCGCATGGAGAAAGGATTATGAGTGCGGTTATAGCCTCATAATTGCATGCATAGTGTTTCAAGGGTGTGGTTATGGAGTTAAGTCATTAAAAAAAGGTTCTATCTTGGGGATTGATCTCCTAGGGTGGTTTTTAGGTTCTTGAGTGGTCTGCAGTCCCTGAGGGATGGGTGTAAGTTGTCAGTTTATAGGCCCTACTTCCACAACTGGAACTTGGAGGTCGAGTCATATCATAGTGACATTCATCTCATGTTTACCCTGGAGATATTTTAAAAGTGGTTAAATGTGGGAGGAGGTGTTCCAGGGTGGTATTACAACTTCCATGTTCAAAGACTTGGATTGGATGGGATAAATGAATATTTATATGCATGCATGTCAGTCGTTTATATGTTTTTCATGCATGCATGTTAGTCAACCATTTTTATTGTTATTATATCACAAGCATATTATTTTGCGTCAATATCTAATTCATGTATGAGTTGATATGTCGTTGATATATATGTGTGTGTATGTGTGTGTGTGTGTGTGTCTCGTATTAATATAGACTGACTTGTGCAAATGTGATAGCCTCCCATGAGATACATGAGGTATGATTTGATTATGTCTCTATTTGGCTTATCTAACATGGTATGTTTGTAGGAGATAAAAGGTCAGAGAGGAAGAGCATAATGGTGGAATATAGTTCACATGACTCCCCTTATAGGCCTGATGAGAATTCAACAGAATGGGACATGTAAGTTGAGTAGCAAGGAGAAGAGTATTCTCATAACATAGTAGATACACTGAGAAGTTTGAAGGAAAAAATCAGAAGTTGTAAGGTAGACAATAGCAGGTTGATTGAGGCACAAGAAAGGCTTGCACGAGCTTAAGAAAAGCAAGCAAAATTTAATGCAGTGATTATTCAGAGTCTTTCATATTTGCAGAAATAGGGAAAGTTGAGGATCAGTCATGGAGATAGGCAAGACGAGAATAAAAATGGGGCATATGGCAACAGGTCTCATAGAGGACACAGGTTGGGTAGAGATGACACAATCAGAGGTGACATATCTTTAGATACACCTGACAAGAGGGTTAGTACCTATGGATTTCATTCTAGTTTTAGTTCTAAGAAACATCATTGCCATCATCCTTATATGAGGAGTGAGAAGCAGTATTTTCTAGAAGAGTTCAAGAAATTCAAGCCTCCTACATTTGGTGGAAAAATTAAGATATCAAAGGATGCAGAATCATGGTTTCTTGGGATGAAAAAATGTTTCATATTGCATGCCTATTCATAGAATATGAAAGCCAAGATAGCTACCTTCAGTCTTAAAGGGAAAGCATAAATCTGGTTGGAAGATGTGAAGAAATTTAGAGGCATTAGAGAAGAGGAGTTAATTTGGGATGTGTTTGAGAGACTCTTCAAGAAGAAGTAGCTAGCAGAAATATACTATGATGACAGGGTGAAGGAATTCTATGAGCTGATGATGGGCTCTATGACAGATGATGAGTACACTAGCAGATTCCTAGATTTTTTGAGGTATGTATCTTACCTCAAGGAGGAGAAAACAAATATTTAAAGGTTCATTAGTGGATTGTCCGTAGCATCAAAGGCCAGATTGATTTTGATGAACCTTGGTCGTTGGAGAAAACCATCATAAATCTAAATCATTTTTATGATCAGTTGAAGGGAAAATCTAAGTCTAGAAGGATTGGAAAGGGAATAAGAAGACTAAAGGAAAGTGGGTTAAGAAGCAAGGAATACTTCAGGATGTAGGTGAAAAGAAGAATGTAGTGCCATATAATAATTTCATTGCATTTGACAGATGGTTTTTTATTTTTGTAGCATCGGAAAGTGCTCTAAGGCCCAATTTTGTGGATAGGCTTAGACACTAGTATTTAAAAGAACCCAAAAATTGTTTGTGAAAATTTCACTCAGTTAATGTTTTATTAAAATAATTAATTCTTTTAATGGAGACACTAAGTCTAAACTTAGGGAAATTAAATAATTAAAGGAAAACAATAAAATAGAGTGAGAATGATCTAGAAAAGGTGGAGATCAAGTCATGTTATAATATTAGCTGTTGATTATATATCTAATCTAGGCCGTTGATTTCTCAACAAGAATACTATAAAGGAAGGCTTGAGGGTCATTTTGAAAGGGAAACAAGGAGTGAATCTAGAGATCGAATTCTTCTGACAGAGCAGTGCTCAGACGAAGATCAGAGCTAAGTGATTCATTGCAGTGAGGGGAAAAGTAGCTTCCGAAGAGAAATATTTTCTTAGCTGGAGAATCATCAGTAGAGAGAGGCAGGAAGACGTCCAGCAGAGCCACACAGGGCTACGCAGAGGTTACACAATGACTTAGAGGGTTTCTGAGATTCATCTGTCAGATCAAATCCAGAAGCCAGGAGTTGAGGTGTGAGACCAGGAGGGATAGATATCTGATTCTGGGAGTCAAATCAATCTCTTGATGGGGTGACACAGTGCCTAGAGGAAGTGACACAGTGACTGCGCAGAGATCTCCAGAGGAAACTTTTCCAATAACCAGATCAGCTGAATTTCCAGTGATTGTGTGAGGTAAAACTCACAATTTCTTTCTGCCAGTATTTCCCTCTATAACTGAATAACCCTTGGAGCTATTCAACGATGTATTCATAAATAACTACTAATTAATAATACAAATCCTCAGATCTATTGCACTGGTTTTCCCGCATTGGTTTTTTCTGGGGACTTAGTCCAAAAATAATTGTGTCTTATGTGTGATTGATTTCTTGCTTAGTTTCCTTGTTTTAGAATCATATTTATTTAGTGTAGGTTGCTTCAGTAGTTACTTCAACAATTCATATCTGAATTAATTATGTAAATGTAATTTACTTAATAGGAGAAGTACACTTAGTTGATGCAGTAGGATTCCTTAGATTGTAAGATCTAGGAATTTTCACATGGTATCAAAGCATTTGATGTGAAACAGGAGGAGCATATATGAATTTGAAGTGAAGGCCGAATTGTTGTAGCAGCAGCATATTGAATCCCCAGAGGAATTGTGCAGATCTAGCAAGGAGGGCTAAAGTTTCGAGGTTGTCTCTCTATGAGTGAGTCGACAGAGAGGTAAGACTTCCATTTCAAGATTTTCCTGAGGAAGAGGGAGTTGCGTAGAGCCTTCATGCAGAGCCAAATGGACACATTTTTACTGCGGTTAGTTGACAGAGAAAAGAAGTGTCAGAAGAAAGAAAAAAACATAGCAGGGAATTATTCCTTAGTGAATTCCTAGCTAAGGAATTAAACATTTGTCCAAGATCTGAGCAGCAGATCTGGGCAACATATTTATGAGCTTCAGAGGGAGTGCGTAAGCCTTCCTAGGTTGCACAGAGGGGGAAAAAGAGGAAGCAATTAGACAGTCTTCGACTGAGATGGCAGCTCATGGTCTTAGAGATCAGGACCGATTGGAGGGTTCCTCCAACTATGTAATCTGGAAGGAAAATATTCAGTTCCTTCTAGATGAATATAATCTCAAGATGTTCATGGTGAATGTGGTTGTTGTACCTACAGATCTGGATCAAATTAAGAAGTACAAGTCCGATATGGAAAAGTGCAAGAGGTTAATCCTTGATGGTATCAACGATCACATAGTCTCACATGTAGCTGGCAAGGGCACTGCCAGGGAGATGTGGGAAGTATTCTATTTTTTGTACGAAGGAAATTCCGAGTAGCAGAAGATGTACTTGGAGCAAAATCTCTGCATGATTCAGATGCAGAAGGGGGAGCGCATTACTTCATTCCTTACGAGGATTCAGGATATTCGAGACCAATTTAAGTCATGGGATTCACCCCAACTGCAATGACTATGGTGAGGATGGCCCTTAACGCAGTCACGAAGGAGTGGCAGGTTTTTGTCCAAAGAATTTTGGGTAGGGCTACGCTTCCTATTTAGGAGAGGCTGTGGTTAGCACTTTAAGAGGAAGTGTTGAGGAGAGATCTAGTCAAGTGCAATCTTGACGGAAACAATGATAGCGGATCAAATAATTTGGAGGAGGAGGAGAATTAAATCCTCTCACTGAAGGGACGACAAGGCAAACAAAGACAAAAGAGAGATGTATCAAAGGTGAAATGTTGCAAATGTGGTGAGATGGGCCACTTTGCATCATAGTGTCCTTTGAAGAAAAAGGAAAAGGATGAGGAGCATGATCCTACAGTTGCAGCCGCAAATATCGAGTAAGATGAGTTTTCTATGAGTGCCCATGATTCGCCTCGTAAGAAGTGGGGTGACATAGATTAGTAGTTCACTTTGAACTTCATATGGGCAATATCCTTGAGGAGCCCACCTCGTGGATCATTAGCTTGCTACAGGAGCCCATGATTGGCAATAGCGGGAGGAGGATTTTTAGTGAGAGCCGAGGAGTGATGGAAATGACAGTGTAGCGGGTAGCACTGCTCATTTATGGAGCAGCGCATAGCAGGTCAGTAGCACCACAGAGCAAGGTAGAAATAGCGTAGCACTAGCAGCACAGTGCACAGGAGTGAAACACAATTCATATCAGTAATGCACAGTGTAGAGTAGCAGCAATGCAATGCATCAGAGGGACAGTGCAGTAGTTATCAGCAATTAGAGTCTTCAGCACCGAGGTGCATCCACTGAACACTTGTTTAGTTTTGGGTGAGTTTAGTTGTTTCTCTCAGCAGCTGAGTTGTAGTATAGATGCAATGTTAGCAGTGGCAGCGTTAGAAGCATAGAATATGTTTCACTTGAGAGGGAGTTGTAGTACGGATGTAGCGGTGGAAGTGGTAGTGTCACGGGAAGTAGTACAATTGCAGCAACATCATAGAGGTTGGTGGACCTCTTGTCATACCTCAGCAACGTGGAGGATGCTTTAGGGATAGAGCATTATGTAGTAGGCATATTGTTAGAGCACCTTCCTCACTAAGAGGGGGTGTTGATTTTTGTAGCATCGGAATGTGCTCTAAGCCCCAAATTTTGTGGAGAGGCTTAGACACTGGTATTCCAAAGAACCCAGAAACCGTTTGTGAAAATTCCACTCGGTTAATGTTTTATTAAAATAATTAATTATTTTAATGGAGACCCTATGTCTAAACTTAGGGAAATTAAATAATTAAAGGACTTTAATAAAAGAGAGTGAGAATGATCTACACAAGGCGGAGATCAAGTCATGTTATAATCTTAACTATTGATTAGAGATCCAATCTTGGTCGTTTATTTCTTAACGAGAAGACTATAACGGAAGGCTTGAGGGTCATTTGGAAAGAGACACAAGGAGTGAATATAGAGATAAAATTCTTTTGACGGAGCAGTGCTCGAATGAAGATCAAATCTAAGTGATTCAGTGTAGTGAGGGGTAGAGTAGGTTCTGGAGAGAAATATTTTCTTATGTGGAGAATCATCAGCAGAGAGAGGTAGGAAGATGTCCAACAGAGCCAGCTAGGATGACACAGAGCTAGCGCAGATCCACCAAGGGCTATGCAGAGGCTGCGCAGTGACCCAGAGTGTTTCCAAGATTCAGTTGGCGAATCAGATCAAGAAGTCAGGAGCCGGGGTGTGAGACTAGGAGGGCCAGATTTTTGATTTCAAGAGTCAAATCAATCTCTTTCCTGGGTGATGCAGTGCCTAGAGGAGGTGATTCCGTGCCTATGCAATGACTGCATAGAGGTTACACAGAGACCTCCAGAGGCAACTTTTCCAGTAACCGGATCAACCAGATTTTGAATGATTGTGTGAGGTAAAACTCACAATATATTTCTGTCAGTATTTCTCTCTGTAACTGAATAACCCTTGGAGGTATTCAGTGATGTATTCGGAAACAACTACTACTTAATAATAAAAACCCTCATATCTATTGCACCGGTTTTCCCGCATTGGGTTTTTTTGGGGACTTAGTCCAAAAATAATTGTGTCATATGTGTGATTGATTTCTTGCTAAGTTTCCTTGTTTTAGAATCATATTTATTTAGTTTAGGTTACTTTAGTAGTTACTTCAATAATCCAGATCTGAATTAATTATGTAAATTTAATTTACTTAATAGGAGAAGTAAACTCAGTTGATGCAGTAGGATTCCTTAGATTGTAAGATCTAGGAATTTTCACAAGGACATGGGTCTCAACGTGAGGGACAGAATAAGGGATATGGTAGGAAGCCTTTGAGGTGTTGGACTTATGGTGGATAGCATCATCGGAGTGAGTTTCCATTGCATCAGGGTGGTATGCCTCATATTTATATTGCTTAAGAGGGACAAACAAGTTTGAGATGTTGATCACAGTATTCCTCAAATTTATGCAACAATGGATAATAAGAAGGTAGATCATCATGCATCTATCATTGAGATGAAATGTAAGCTTCATGATCAATTTGTTTCTATTTTGATTGATCTTATATATAACTATAGTTATATCAATCTCGACTTGGTGGATAAGTGTTGCTTGAGCAAAGAAGTGCATGCAAAATCTTGGTTGCTGCAGTTGGCTACAGGGACCAAGAGAAGAGTTCATCATTGTGTGAGATATTTCACATTTGAGTTGAATGGTATGCATACATCATCACATCTAGATGTGCTTCCTTTGGGTTCATATAGTATGATTTTGGGCATGGATTGGCTATTCATTCACATGACTAAGGTGGATTTCTATAACAAGACTATTGAGTTCCTGGATGATGATGGGGAAAGAATAATATTTTAGGGTAATAAGAATACTACATTAGTGAGAATGGTCACAGCGATGCAAGAAAAGAATAATCATAGGAAAGGATGTTTATTGTTTGCAGTGCATATTTCTAGTGACAAAGGGAAGGATCTTGAGGATGAGGAAGTCATGAATAAGTACCCTATATCACAACAGTTTCGAGATGTGTTTCCCTCATAGATTTCAGAGCTACCGCCTCATAGGGAAGTGTATTTCTCTATTGAGTTGATGCATGGAGTAGCACGAACATCTCAATAACCTTACAATATAAACACTTTGTAATTGGTGGAATTGAAGTTACAACTTAAGGAAATTATTGATAGCGATACATAAGGCCAAGTGTGTCGCCTTGGGGTGCACTAGTATTTTTTGTAAGAAATTCGGATGGTACTCTCAAATTGTGTTTCAATTAAAATAATTTTAACAAAGTGACCATAAAGAACATGTATCCATTACAGCAGATTGACGTCTTGTTTTATCAGTTGAAGGGGGTAATAGTTTTCTCAAAGATTGATTTGAGATCAGAATATCATTAGGGTCGCATCAAAGAAGAATACATCTAAAATACTGCATTTTGTACCAAGTATGGGAATTATGAGTTTATGGTGTTCCTTTTGGTCTTACTAATGCTCCAACCACTTTCATGTGTTTGATGAAAATTTTTTTGCGTCCTTATCTGGTGATCTAGTGGATCAAGAACGTGCTCAAAATTCAAGGTGCTCGAATTGGCTCAAAACTAGCACCAAAGCGTATATCATGTTGCCCTAAATCCAATGCAACTCGTTTCACTCAAATCTGACATTAGATTCTCCCAATATCGTGTTCTGATCGATTTGGGAAACATAAATAAAAAATTGGAATTTGGGTGTAGATACACCCTGTCAGTTGTTTGTACATTGATTGGGCCATGACTGGGCATGCTACTGTGTTTCTGTGGACTAGTCATTTATCAACACTGTGCATCACGTCATTGGTTAGAATGTGGTTTTATTTCATTGGTCAATGGGTTTTTTTTGTTGGAAAAATCATAGAGAGCCATGTGGGCCAATCAGAGGCTGCCACATGGCATCTTGATGGCCATGTAAAATTTTGTTATGGAGGCCAAGAATCCCACAGGAGTCGAACTGATGACCTCCCACCAAGCAACCACATACCTAACCACTAGACCGTGACATGTTTCTTACTATGTATGGTAAACAAGTTTTATTTAAATTGTAGTTTTGGAAAGGTCAGGAGTGGGGACCAGGGTTAACCCTAGACCCCATTCCACCAACCTGTAGGGTCAAGGTTAGCCCCGACCCCAAGGCTCTATGTTATGTGTTATACAAAGTTTAAACCAAAGTTTGCATCGGCCCCATATATTATACCAACCCCAAACTATATGAAAATGTGTTAAACCAAAGTTCAATAACACATTAATCAACCGACGGAGCAATGGTTATACACCATACCAAAAACCTTATGTTAAATTATATGAAAAGTCGAGGAGCTGGAATGTGTTAACACGACGGTCACGGTTAAGTTAACACATGCACATGTGATGGTCGGTTACATGTTTTATGCCAAGGCTCAACACACCAACGAATATCTTTGGCTGTCAATTGCATAGCATATGCCACGACAAAATTTTATGCCACGGTTATGATTTAATGGTGGAGGGAGTGAAACCTACCTAGGGCAGGGTTCCCGTAACCTAGCGCATGGTGGAGAACCACAGGATTAACCCACAGTCAATAGTTGGGTCAAACAAACCGAATGGTGTGTTTTTCAAATCACTCTACATCCAACTACTATGGAGAAGAAACATGGCACATTTTGGTTAGTTCATGGGCCAATCGAGCGCATTTAACCATTTGAAAAAATTCACCCTGTGTGGCGGTAATCTCTCCGGTGCGGGGTGAATTTGTCACCCCATGTGACTGCAAAAAGCGAAAATTATAGAATATATTACAGGGAAGTGTGAATTGTAGGACAGTTAGAAAAAAAATGCATTGGAGCCTAAATTAGTCAATTTTTGATCTTTTTGAGTGCATAAAGAACCTAGCTAGGGGTTTTTTAATGTTATGGAGCCATTGAAGACATTTTTTTATCATTTTGAGCGTCGTAACTTGATATAAAAACATATTTTTTAGCATAATGAAAGAGGCCCAATATTAGAAGTTTGACTAGGAGATGTAGCCTAGGAGGGGTGAAATCCTTCATCATTTGTTGTATTTCTTTATTTTTTGCGAAACTGAGTTTTAAATCATGTTAATGTGCTAATTAAATTGACATAAGTGTTTAAAAACCATAATAATTTCACTTGAAAATTGTACCATAAACTCTTAAGCTTTCATATACATATCAGTTTGGTATCAGAGCTTTGGTTCTTTGTTTCTTTGAGGGTTTAATTTTGTTGCAAGTGTTTCTGATGCTTACAAGTTTGAAGCTCAAAAGAGGAGAAGGAAAGCTTGTGGTTGCAAGTCCTCAAGTTAGGTGAAGTACAAGGAGAGCACCTTTGCCACAATCTCCACTGCAAATTTCACCTCTTCTTCATGTCACATGAAGGAGAGCCTGACAATATGTCAGAGGATGAGAAGTATTTCATAAAATAATTCTTTGACATGACCCACATGGTGAAAGTTCTCTATGAAGAGAGAAACACAAGGTTGGAAGGCGAGAGCTCCAATCCTCCAAAGGGAGATAAGCCTCCAAGAGGATGGAGGAGATGGGGACAAGCCTCCAAAAGGGAATGGTGACAAACCACCTTTGACTCCACCATTATCTTGACCTCCATCCTCACCTCCATATTCACCATCATCGTTGTTATCACCAAAATATGATCACCTAGCCATTTCTAACTAGGTGGATCGAAAGACACCATGTAAGACAAATTTTGATAAACCATATTTTATTAAAGTATTTCAAATTAAAACAAGAAACCCCATGAGAAATAATTAAATAAATCACTATTTATTTTATTTTCCTCAAGGAATAATTAATTAAATCATTATTTAGTTAATATTCCTTGTCACATTTGAGCCAATCATGAGAAATAATTAAATAAATCATTATTTATTTGATTTTCCTCTAGGAGTAATTAATTAAATCACTATTTAGTTAATATTCCCTGTCAAAATCAACTAAATCACTCAGGAATGATTAAACAAATCATTATTTGTTTATTATTCCTTAACCACTTCCTTGAAATAATAAATAAATCATTTGTTTGTTTATTATTTATATATAAAGGTATATAACCAATGGAAATATATTTTCCCTCCCAAAAGTATAATAAAATATTCAAAGCGGTTAGGTCTAGATTATGGTTAATAATATTTTATTCTTTTCCATTTTCGAGAATAACCCAATATTTTTTTATAATTAAGAGCGTTTTCCATCCATGTTTCACCATGATCATTGTCATCGTCGTTATTATTTTCTTTTTTCTATTGAACTCCCATCTGAGTTCAACACATACTTTTGGGTTTCACACATCAAAGAGAGAGAGAGAGATATCGAGAAAACTAAAGCATAGAGGACAACCAAAGGACCCACCCCATTTGAGGGGGACCTGTAACCATCATATGAGTCTCCTTCACCAAGTGTAACACAGTAATAATAATATTATTCATTCTTTCAAATTTCTATGTTCATGGTTTGGGGTTTTACATTAGTTAATATTTTTGTTGTTAAATATCTTCTACTGCATAGATCTATTATTTTGTAGATTTATTCTAACCTTCTGTTGTAGATCTAAATAATTAGACAACCATATCTATTGTTAGGGCCATCAGTCGCTCGTGGCTTAAGGGAAGTATTTTTGGCACACTTGCTAGAAAACTTCACACTAACAATCATCTTCCACAACAACCCCTTCACAAACACCTCCACATTCTCCAAAGGGACATGGTAAAACTCCATTTTTGAAACTTGACATAAATTTTGATTTGCTTATGTATGGTGGAGAGGTAAATGCTGAGAGACTAAATAATTGGGTTCGTCAGCTTGAAGTGTATTGCAGGATACAAAGGATCAAGGATGATGAGACCAAGATTAAACTTGCTTCATTAAGGTTGGAAAGTGCAACACTCATTTGGTGGGAAGCCAAAACTGAAGAGGACATGAAGAAACAAGGTAAGGTCTTATCCTCTTAGAATGATTTTGTTGTTGCATTAAGAATACAATTTTATCCATTAACATACATGCAAAAAGTTATAATGGATTGGTAAAACTTTAGGCAAGGAAAGGGTCAAAGTGTGCAAAGCTATACTCAAGAGTTTATAAGAAGAGCATTGATATTGGGTGTAGATTTTCCATCTCAAGAGATTTTGTTGAAATACATTGGAGGTTTGCATAGTTATTTAAGATGCACTATTCTCATTTTTAACCCTATAAGTTTAGATGAAGTTTGTGTACAGGCCACACATATAGAATCAAGAGGAAACATGTTTTAGATAAGAAAAGTGAGATTTCCTTTGAGTCTGGAGAGAAAGAAAAAGGTAAATTCAAGGGAAAAGGAAATGAGAATGATTCCATCAATATAGAGAAAAAAAAACTTACATGCAAACACTGTTCCAAAGAGGGCCATGATGAAGATCATTGCTGGAAACTTCATCCAGAGATGAGACCCAAAAAGTTTAAGAACAAGGAGAAGGGGAATATCGCTACAACTGCACAACGTGATTTAGGTTTTGATTCCAGAGATGAGACAAATATCATAGCCATGGGTTTGAAAGGTAAGGACATTCCAAGCACTAGTTCTTAAATTTGTCTCAATGATACTCAACATGGAAAAACAAGAATTGAGCTTTTCCATATTAGAGTTATTTCAAAGCACACTGAGATAGACACATTGTTTGATAGTGGTTCACAAGAAAATATTAACTCTGAATACATTTTAAAGAAGTTTAATTTAGATACCATTCCTCATCCTAAACCTTATCCTTTAGGTTTGGTATGTGAGAATTCAAAATTGCACGTGACAAGGAAGTGCATCCTTAGATTTGCAATCACTGCGAACTTTCTTGATGAAGTTGAACTTGATGTAGTTCTGCTTGATATTTGTGGTATAGTTTTGGGAAGCCCATATCTTTATGATAAGAGATCCATATTTCATCGCCATGAGAAGAAATATCACTTGTTCGAGAATGTTATTGAGTACATTTTTTGAGCACATATCAAGAAAATGAGAACAAGGATAAGATCATTTCTGGAAACTTCATCCAGAGATGAGACCCAAAAAGTTTAAGAACAAGGATAAGGAGAAGATAGCTGCAACTGTACAACATGATTTAGGTTATGATTATGGAGATGAGACAAAGATCACAACCATAGGTTTGAAAGGTAAGGACATTGCAAGTACTATTTCTTCAAGTTGTCTCAATGATACTCAAGATGAAAAAAAAAAAAATTGAGCTTTTCCATATTAAAGTTATTTCAAAGCATACCAAGATAGGCATATTGTTTGATAGTGGTTCACAAGAGAATATTATCTCTTAAGACATTGTCAAGAAGTTGAATTAAGAGACCATTACTCATCCTAAACCTTATCCTTTAGGTTGGGTACGTGAAAAAGAAAAATTGCAGGTGACAAGGAAGTGCATCCTTAGATTTTCAATCACTACAAACTTTCTTGATGAAGTTGAACTTGATGTAGTTCCACTTGATATTTGTGGTATAGTTTTGGGAAGCCCATATATTTTTGATAGGAGAGTCATCTTTCATCGCCAAGAGAAAAAATATCACTTGTTCAAGAATGGAATTGAGTACATTGTCAAAGCACATAGAAAGAAAATGAGTTTGTCTCTTATGAATGTTGTACAAATGAAGAGAATTGTTAATTCTAGTCAATTTTTTGCATTGTTAATGTTCAAGCATGAGCATGTAGCGAATGAAGACTTTTAAAGATGTGATTAAAATATGAAATATGATTTCATTGATGTTGCTAATCCAAGTGATAAGATATTTGAGGAGTCTAAAATGTTGCCTCCTAAAAGAGATAAAGACGATGAAGTAAATTTATAGCAACATGCATCATTGTTGAGCATTGGTGTGAAAAAGATGCCAGTGTTAAAGAGTGCAGGGGTCAAAGAGAAAATGCAAAAGAAATTTGACAAAGAGGACATTGGTTCCAAAACTTCTTTTTGGTTTCATAATGTATTGAATTTGAAAAAGGATGGTGCATGGAAATGGCGATCACATTTGGTCAGGAGTCGAGCCAAGCGCAAGGCTAGACATGCTAAGAATCATCATGGCGACAGTGTTCAAGGTGAGAAGACTTTGAAATTGCAGAAGTTTCTTTTGATTAAAGACCAAGGAGGGAAGACCAAAAAAATTTCACATGGATACCATGTTCAATAATATTTTTCCTCGAATCCCCCAAGTCGGTGCCAAGATGAACCCTAAGCTTCTGGCTTGCAACTCCCAGCTACCTGCCGCAATCGCCAAGCCTCAGCTCAGGGCTGTGGATCATGGAGCCTAGAGACCTGACATACCCTCGATTCAACTCGAGCCCAACAAGAAACGCAGCTCCCCTGACGAAAATCTGAAGAAAGCAAGCATTATGCTCTCTAACACATGTGTAGCAGTGAATTCACTCTCTGCACAGGTCTACGATAGCATTGCAGGTTGGAGTGTACCTGCGATGATCTGAGAGCCTAGAGGTCTTTGCCTACACAGCCGCTCTGGATCGTTCCTACAAACAAACTTGTGGGCAACCAGCCATGGGTACAAGGATTGCGCTCACACTTCTAGAGCCTTGTGAGAGTTTCTAGTGGTGCAGCATATTAGGGTAACCCTCCACCTCGCCTGCAGCTCCCCAGAAGGCTGGAAAATGGGAAAAATAAGGCTCCCAATGGTAGCCCGCGTTCATGGGACTGTAGCAGGAACTCATAAAAGTACGCATACTGCAACAATGGGCCATGGGTCTTCAAGTTGGGCTCTGCGACACCTCCTGACAACCCAGATTTCCTAGATCCATCCTCTCCTGCCTTTCAAATCTAGATCTCTCTCCCCACGGGCAGATCCTTATTGATATGGGTCCACTCAACGGACAGAGTACATAAAATCCTGCACGCCTTGGAGCACAGGCTGGGGATTCCCTCATCTCTTCAAAGGATTTTATACGGAGGTAAAGAACTTGATGCCTCTTTTCCCCTTTCATTCTATATCATTGAGAGAGATTCTATTGTAGTTTTAACCCTTCATTTGAGAGGGGGGGGCTGTGGGGCACTCTTCATCTGCACCAGCTTTCTCCTGCAAGGATGTTGTCCATGCACAGCCCAAGAAATAAGATCAATCCCCTGCTGCCCCCAAGCCATTTTTGGTTGATAAGATGGAGGAAGTTCCCTCCATAGAGATTTCCCATCCAGATCTGGCAGAGCAGCTTCAAAAATATGCAGAAGCCGCCATCATCTGCAGATTCAATGGACTTTGGCCTCGCACAAAGGATCTCTACGACTGGATCTATTCCAGCTGGACCAACAACTGCATGGTTATCTTTTGATCAAAGGGCTTCTTCATTGTAGTGTTTGATCACGACAAGGATTACCATAGAGCTGTAACAGCAATTCTGTGGTTTTGGGGACCAACAAGACTATTCCTTACCCCTGGTTCCCAAATTTCAACCTGTCTATGGAAATCATCACTAAGACTCTAGTCTGGGTCAGAATTCCTAATTTACCTACTCATTTATGGCACCTGTCAGTATTCCAAGGAATAGGAAACTCCCTGGGCCACTACGTGACAACAGATCCCCTTCGGGAGTACCAAGGGCTATACACATATGGCCGAATATGTTTTGAAATGGACATAAGTAAAGGTATTCCAAATCAATTCAATCTCAAGATTGGAAATTTACTGTGGACACAGATTCTGGATTATGAGAACACTACCTTCCGTTGCCGCCACTATCACCAAACAGGGTACCTTCAAAACTCCTGCTCCAAGTTCCTTGCCCAAAAAAAGCAAAACAACCCCAAGCCAAAACCCAAAATATGGATACCTTGTCATGCGCCTCCCGGGGATGAAGATGACATCTAGAGCTCAGATGAGGAGGAGATTGATGCAGAAATGGAGCAGGAAGACAGACGAAAGATTCATCCTCCAATGTCCCTAAAATAACCCCTGGCACGATGACCTCTCAGAAATGCACCCATGAATCCTCCTCTTCTGACACAGATAAGGAGACCCCTCCAATAGTCCACAAGAATCTACAAGTGGTTCCAGCCCAACCGTACAAAGCTGGATGGGTCAAAGTCAACAAAAAGAAAGGAAATAAAATCCTGCATGGAGGTTTCTACCTATGCTGGGTAGAACCCTGATTCTATCTTCTTTTGTTGTTATTTTGTTTGTTTCATGTTCACTCTTCGAGACTGAGGTTGATTATTTATCATTTGCTGTTGGCATGTTTCTTGCCTCTCTTGATTGTAAACTCTTCTTGTACCATATGATCACTTAATAGAATTAGTCTTATTTACCAAAAAAAAAAAAAATACCAAGGAGGGAATGTGTATATTCCTTCAAAGGAAGTTTTTTGTTCTACATATTTTGGGAAATTGTAGCAAGATGTCATCTATGACAGCAAGACAAGGACTCCAAAATTAGGAAAAATGATGTATTTTCATTAAAAGCTCAAAGTGACAAGTTCAAGCAAATTTTAGTGGATTGAGACTAGAAGGGTGAGGGAGTTGTACCCTCATATATTTGTTGATTGATAAAGTGGGGAGGAATCATCCAGTGGATCAAGAAAGTGCTCAAATTCAAAGTGCTCAGATTGGATCAAAACTAGTGCCAAAGTGTATATATCGTCGCCCTAAATCCAACACAACTCATTTCACTCAAATACAACATCAGATGCTCCCGATATCGCGTTCCGGTCAGTTTGGGAAACAACAAGTTTTTTTTGAATTTGGGTGCAGGTACACCCAGTTAGCAGTCTGTGTGTTAGATCTAAGACTTTTGTGATCTGTAATGTAGATAAATTTCTTTTGTATTAATCACATCATTAGGATTTGGTCGACGTTTTGAACCATCTAATGTGGTTCATCCTCAGGACAAGGTGAAGAAGGAAATCGATCTCATTGAATAAATAGTAAGGATGCATCATTGCCCTGTGATAGCCGTCAAAACTAGCCGTTATTTGACTTGGTTAGTTAATTAGTTATATGAATAAAAGTTTTCTAAGTTTTTAAGAAATATTATTCAAAAGGGTTAATGAATAATATATAATAATTTAAAATGAATAATTTAATGGAAAGATTAAATTTTAATTATTATAATAAGCGAAGTAGGAGCAATATATATATATATATATATATATATATATATTTATTGGGTATATAAATATTTTAATAAAAAGTTAAGAATCATTATTATATTATAATTCAAGGGATAATATATACCATAATGAAATTATATAAAAACACTAACCAGAGAAAGAGAAAACTAAATGATAAAAAAAGAGGAAAATTAAAATCTAACAGACAGGAATAAAACCAAAGAGAGGAGAGAGAAATAAAGACAAAAGGTAGAATAATTCAATGCATGGGGGAGAAATCACCTGGAGAGGGTCGAAGCCCAACTCTTACTGAATTTCCACCCATCATCTCTATTGAGGTTCTTAGGATGTCTCTCAATTTCAATAGCCTCCCTCAACTTCCTATGATGGAAGTGATCCACCTTAGCAAGGACTTCAGAGTCTTCAATGCATACATGGTCACACGATTTCTCAACATGTTCTACAAGAGTAGAAGTGCGGGATCGATGTGACTGTATTTTTTGGACCATTCATTGATATACACTTGGAATTAGGTTATTGGTTTGAATTTGGTTTGACTTCATTGGTCAATGGGTTTTTTTGTTGGACCAATCACAGAGTGCCACGTGGGCCAATCAGAGGTTTCCACATGGCCTCTTGATGGCCATGTAAAAAAAAATTATGGAGTCCAAGCGGCCCACAGAAGTCGAACTCGTGACCTCCCACCAAGTAACCGTAGACCTAACCACTAGACCATTGCATGTTTCTTACTATGTATGGTAAACAAGTTTTATTTAAAATGTAATTGTGGCAAGGTCAAGAGTGGGGACCAGGGTTAACACTAGACCCTGGTCCACCAACCAGGGTCAGGGGGTTAACCCCAACCCCAAGACTTTATGTTGTGTGCTATGAAAATTTTAAACCAAAGTTTGCATCGGCCCCATATAGTATACCAACCCCAAACTATATGAAAATGTGTTAAACCAAAGTTCAAATAACACATTAATCAACCGACTGAGCAATGGTTATACACCATACCAAAAACCTTATGTTAAATTATATGCAAAACCCGGGAGCGGGAATGTG
Organism: Pinus albicaulis; assembly: GCA_034641835.2. Lineage (NCBI taxonomy): Eukaryota > Viridiplantae > Streptophyta > Pinopsida > Pinales > Pinaceae > Pinus > Pinus albicaulis. The sequence goes on along the minus strand of CM076581.1, from coordinate 832,014,832 downwards.
TTAACACAACAGTCAAGGTTAAGTTAACACGGGCACATGTCGTGGTCTACTACAGTTTTTATGCCAGGGTTCAACACACCAAAAACTATATTTGGTAGTCAATTCCATATCATATGCCATGGAAAAATTTCATGCCACATTTATGAGTTAATGGTGGAGGGAGCGAGACCTACTAGGGCAGGGTTCCCGCAACCTAGCCCATGGAAGATAATTTGAAGATTAACTCACATTCAAGAATTAGGTCAAATAAATCGAATGGCACATTTTTAAAATCACTCCCCATTCAATGGCTATGGAGAAGAAACATGGTGCATTTTTACCGAGCGCATTTAATTGTTCAAAAATTTTCAACCGATGCGACAGGAATCTCACTAGGGCAGGGCCAATTTTTTGCTCCACGTGGCCGTAAAAGGCAGAAATTGTAGAACAGATTGTAGGGAAGTGAAAATTGTAGGACAGTTAGCAAAAAACTTCATTGGAGCATAACTTAGTCATTTTTTGACCTTTTTGAGTGTAGAAAGAGCCCAACTAGGGGTTTCTGACTGTTCTGGAGCTATTGGATAAATTGTTGTACCATTATGAGCACTTTAACTTGATGTAAACACATATTTTTGAGAATAATGAAAGAGGCCCAACATTGGAAGCTAGACGAGGGGATCTAGTCCAGGAGGGGTGAACTCCATCATTTTTTGTCTTGTGTGTACTGTTATGGTATTGATGTCTTCTTTATTTTCTGCAAAACTGAGTTTTAAAGCATGTTAATGTGTTAATGAAATTGACATAAGTGTTTAAAAAACCTAATAATTTCTGTTAGGTCCCTATATTACTATTATATCCCCTTATTGTTGTTATTGTAACCCCCTTATTGTTATTATTGTACGCCTGTAACCCCCATATTGTTATTATTATGCCCTTAAATTATTATTTTTAGGTCAGCTAGGATTACATTATGGCCCCACTAGGATTACATTGTGGCGCCATGAACTCCTATATATAGAAAGGAGGTTTTGTAATTTATATCATCCAAGAATTATTCATTCATGTAATGTATTGGAGGTTGCCCCCTCAAAGTGGTTTATTTCTAAGGCATTGATATCTCTTTTCTTCTATTTTTGGAGTTGATTTCCCAACATTTGGTGTCAGAGCTTTGGATTCTTGGGTTTCGTTACTCCAAACAGGTCATCGTAGCATTTTCGCTATAAATTTTTTCTATGAAGATTCAGAAGCTAAAATTTTTTGAGTGTGAAGCTGAAATCCTGAGGAACATCGTCGCAAAATTTCAGAGCTTGATTCGCAATATTTTCGAAGATATGATCTGTGGAAGTTAGGTCTTTTTGTAGGCTCCTAAATTTCACTTAAAAAGGTCATCACAGAATTTTTGCTATAAATGTTTTTCCACGAAGGTTCAGAAGCTAAAATTTTTAGAGCGCGAAACTGAAATCCTGAGGAACATCTTCGCAAAATTTCAGAGTTTGGTTCACAATATTTTTGGAGATATGATCTGTGGAAGTTAGGTCTTTTTCAGGCTCCCAAATTTCATCTCAAAGAGGTGATCGTGGAAAAATGTTCATAACTCTCTCTCTCCGAGCATGGGATTGGAATTCTGTAAAAAGTGACTGGAAGTACATGGACTATAGTTTCTTGTCTGTAAATTTCAGAGCCAAAGGAGCAAACAGTGACACGTGGCAAGCCGTACAAGTTTTCTCTACTGAACTAGTCCATAATTAGGTCATTGTGGGAGATTGGAAATAACTTTGCCTTGAAGAATCCAAATCAAGTCAGACCTATGGAAACTGAAAGAAGATTTAGGGGGCTACGTCATAGCCAAATTTCAGATATTGAAGTTTCGAAATCATAGAGATAATTCATTTCAAGATCGAGCTCCTCAAAATCAAGAAAAATTTGTGTATTTTTTTTCAAATTGCATAAGTCTTGTTTGAAAAATTAGTTTAAGTGATTCCAAAGGCCTATTGAGCATAGATATCAGTATTGGGTTCTAAAATGCCTCCTAAAAATAATTCAACACCCATTAAGCCCTCAGAGTACTCTACTATGACTCATGAAGATGAAGAATTGCAACATGATCTATCAAATTTACAAGAGCAAGTGCACCAAAATTCGCTCTCTCAAAGAGCAACAAAAAATGAAATGGATGTTTTGAAGAAAAGCATGGAAGCTAAGATGGATGGTTTGAAGAAAGGCATGGAAGCTATGATGGATGGTTTGAAGAATGGTATGGAAGATAAAATGGATGGTATCAAAGAAAAAATGGAAGGTTTGAAGGAAGGTTTGTCAAAGTTGATACAAGAAATGATTCCTAATGGCGAAAAGATAATAGATGAAAATCATGATGAGAACAAAATAAATGTTAATCGTGATTTCATAAACTCTAATGTTGGATTAAAGAACCACCATATTCCAAAGATGGATATGATGAAGTTTGATGGCAAGGATCCTGTAACATGGATACTACAGATGGAGCAATATTTTGATCTCAATAATGTGAAAAGCACACAAAAGGTACGCATTGCAACTTTACATTTAGAAAAAAATACATTTGTATGGTATCGATGGATTTTCCCCCGTAAAAAAATTGTCACCTGGTCAATTTTTATGGAGGAAATGATAGCACATCATGGGGATACAAAAAGCAACACCTTCTTTAGCCAATTGATAAATCTCAAACAAAAGAGTTTAGTGGGGGAGCACATTGAGGACTTCCAAAAATTGAATATAAGGGTAACTGATATTCCAGAGGAACACAAAATTGATCTCTTCATAGGTACTTTAAAGGATAACATCCAACATGAAGTTCGCATTTTGGAACCTGATTCATTGGAGAAGGCATTCAGGTTGGCAAGAAAAATTGAATGTAAATTATGGCGACAAGGAAACCTACCACTCACTTCTATAAAGATGGAAGTGTTGCTACTCCTAGATTTCCACAACCTACAAGGTTGACACCACAACAATTGGAAGAAAAAAGAGCAAAAGGGCTTTGCTACAGTTGTGATAGCAAATACACTAAAGGTCATAAGTGTGCTGAGAAGAAATTATTTTACATAAATTGTGAAGAGGAAGAAGAAAATGAACAAGAAGAGGATATACACCAGGAACCAGCCCTAGAAGAGGAAGAAATGAATCTGACCATATCGTGTAATGCACTGGCAGGAATTACCACTCCTCAAACTCTCAAGATAGAAGGAAATATCAAGAAGAAAAGGGTAATAGTGTTGATTGATTCAGGTAGCACCCATAATTTTATTCATTGTAAGGTAGCCAAGGAATTAAATTGTTTCCTATACCCAGCACCAGAATGTCAAGTGATGGTTGCAAATGGAGGAACTATAAATTGCTCTGGAAAATGCCATAATATCAAGCTAACCATGGGGAATATGTATTGAATAGTCCAATGCTTTCCATTCCTATGGGAGGTGCTGATGTTGTACTAGGAGTACAATGGTTACAATCTTTGGGGACGGTAGCTTTTAATTTTCAAGAACTTTTCTGGAAATTTTTTTCAGAAGGAAAGGAAGTCGAATTACGGGGTATTGAAGGGAAGCCAGGAAGGATAATAAGCTCTAATGTCATGACAAAGCTTCTAAAGAAAGAACAACGAGGCGTAATTGCACAATTATGCTCACTAGAAGTTCCAACATCAAAATCATCTATTCCTGCAGATCTCCAACAAGTCTTGGACAATCATTCCAAGGTGTTTGAAACTCCCAAAGGACTCCCACCTATTCATGATCATGATCATGCTATTCATTTGATTCCAGGAAGTGTTCCTCCAAACATCATGCCTTATAGATATCCTTACTTCCAAAAGAGCGAAATTGAACGTATGATTGCAGAAATGTTAGAGGCGGGTATAATTCAACCCAGTCAAAGTTCTTTCTCTCCTCCTGTAGTATTGGTACACAAGAAGGATGGATCATGGCGAATGTGTCCGGATTATAGGGAGCTCAATAAGCTCACCATTAAAGATAAATTTCCCATTCCTGTGATTGATGAATTATTGGATGAATTACATGGAGCAATTTATTTTACCAAGTTGGATCTTCATTCAGGATATCATCAAATTAGAATGAAGATCGAAGATATTATGAAAACAACATTTCGAACTCATGAGGGTCATTATGAATTTTTGGTCATGCCTTTTGGCCTTACCAATGCACCTTCTACATTTCAAGGGCTGATGAATTCCATTTTCAAACCCTTCCTTAGAAAATTTGTGCTAGTATTTTTTGATGATATACTAATCTACAGCAGGTCTTGGAAGGATCATGTTGAACATGATGATAGGGTGATCAAACTATTGCAGGAGAAACAATTATATGCAAAAACATCCAAATGTTTCTTTGGAGTACAAGAGGTGGAATATCTGGGTCATATTGTATCTCACGAGGGTGTTAAATTAGACCCTAACAAAATTAAAGCTATTAAGGAATGGAAAGTCCCCACAACCATAAAGCAGTTGCGAGGATTTCTCGGGTTAACAGGGTATTATCGCAAGTTTGTTAAGAATTATGGGAGAATATCAGCACCTCTAACAACATTATTGAAGAAAGATGCATTTTCATGGACTCCTGAAGCAACTAAGGCCTTTGAAAATATTAAAGAGGCAATGTGCCTAGCACCGGTCTTAGGTACATTAGACTTCAAAAAATCCTTTATTGTGGAATGTGATGCCTCAGGAAATGGAATTGGTGATCCTTTAATGCAAGAAGGAAGACCCATTGCTTTTGAAAGTCATCCAATCAAAGGAAAGTATTTACAGAAACCTATTTATGAGAAGGAAATGTTAGCAATACTGCATGCACTAAAGAAATGACGAACTTACCTAATGGGAAGACACTTCAAGGTAAAAACTGATCATGATAGTCTTAAACACTTTTTGGAACAAAGACTATCTTCAGAAGAGCAGCAAAAATGGGTCACAAAGATGTTGGGTTATGACTTTGAAATAATCTACAAAAAAGGGAAGATAAATGTTGTTGCAGATGCACTCTCAAGAAAGAATGAAGAGGTGGAAGCATTGCTTTGTGCCATTTCTATTATCCAACCAGATTGGATAACCGAAGCAAGAGATGAATGGAAGAAGGACAAAGATGTATGGACACTAATTCAAAAGTTGCTGGAAGATCCTAGTACATCTGATACATTTAGTTGGAAAAATGATTCCTTATGGTACAAAGATCGTTTATATCTTTGTAAGAATTCCCAACTAAAACAAAAGATTCTTCTGGAATTGCACACTTCTCCTTTAGGAGGACACTCAGGATTTTTAAAAACTTACCACAGGGTGAAGAAAGAATTTTTTTGGGATGGCCTTAAATCTGATATTCAAAATTTTATGGCAGAATGTTTGGTATTCCAGCAGAATAAAGTTGAGACAATTAAGACCCTAGGTCTTCTACAACCTTTATCCATTCCAAGTCAACGTTGGGAGGAGATTTCAATGGATTTTATCACAGGTTTACCTAAGTTCGAAGGAAAAAGTGTCATCATGGTGGTAGTTGATAGACTTACCAAGTATGCACACTTTTGTGCATTATCTCATCCATTTAAAGCAAGTACAGTTGCTACTACATTTATGGACACAATTCAAAAGCTACATGGGAACCCAAGGGTTATTGTGAGCGACAGAGATCCCATTTTTACTGGAAATTTTTGGACGGAGTTATTTTCTTGTTTGGGTACTCAATTAGCTCATAGCTCATCTTATCATCCTCAATCCAATGGTCAAACTAAGATAGTAAATAAATGTTTGGAAGGATATCTTCATTGTTTTGTATTTGATAAACAAACACAATAGGTCAAGTGGTTACCTCTCGCTGCATGGTGGTATAACACTTCCTTCCATACTGTAGTAAAAATTCCCCCATTTATGGAACTTTATGGATATCATCCACCATCCATCACATCATCTTTAAGAGAAAATTTGAAGGTTCAAGCAATGGAAGATCACATCAAGCATCAAAAAGAAGTTCGCCAACTCTTAAAGGATAACCTGAATTTGGCACAAAATCGAATGAAACAACAGGCAGATCAAGATCGCCGCGAGAGAAGTTTTGATGTAGGAGACTGGGTATTTTTACAGCTACAACCATACAAATAAATGTCCCTCAAGCAAGCTAAGAAGGATAATAAATTATCGCCAAAGTACTATGGTCCTTATAAGGTGTTGCAAAATATTGGTACTATGGCATACAAATTGGAGCTTCCTACTTCTTTGCGAGTGCATCCAATTTTCCATGTTTTATGCTTAAAGAAGGTAATAGGTGAAAATATTCCAGTTCAAACAATATTGCTAGAAATTAATGATGAAGGAAAAATCATATTGGAACCTAAAGCGGTCACGGAAACAAGAACTCGACAGCTACGAAATCAATCAATTTCAAAGTATCTCATCAAGTGGAATAAATTGCCCACTAAAGATTCTACGTGGGAGGATGAGAATTTTATACAGAAGCACCCAGAGCTACTCAAGCATTGAGGACAACACTTTTTTGAAGGAGAGGTACAAAGAACTGATATTACTATTATAGCCCCTTTTTTATTGTTGTTATTGTAACCCCCTTTATTATTATTATTGTGCTATTAAATTATTATTGTTGTCATTAGATTACATTATGGCCCCATGGACTCCTATATATAGAAAGGAGGTTTTGTAAATTGTATCATCCAAGAATTGTTCATTCATGTAATGTATTGGAGGTTGCCCCCTCGAAGTGGCTTATTTCTAAGGTGTTGATATCTCTTTTATTCTATTTTTGGAGTTGGTTTCCCAACAATTTCACTTGCAAATTGTACCATAAGCACTCAAGCTTTCATATATATTTCATCTAGACAAGTTTTTGATATGTTTCTTGATGATATAATGATGTACTCCAAGAATGAGGAGGAGCATGCAAGGCACTTGGAAGTAGTGTTGAGATTGTTGAGAGAGCATCAGTTGTGTGCCAATTTCAACAAGTGCAATTTCTTTCAATCTCAGGTTCACTACTTGGGGCATGTTGTTTCCAAGGAAGGGATATCAGTGGATCCAAAAAAGATTAGAGATATCATGGAGTGGCCAACTCCTAGGAATGTGGATGAGCTGAGATCATTCATGGGACTAGCAGGTTATTATATGTGGTTCATGAGGAACTTCTCATGGATTGGTTATCCTATTACAACTTTGAAGAGGAATGGGAAGAAATTTGAATGGATAGAGGAGTGTGCAACTAGTTTTGAGTAGTTGAAGCATTTTCTTACAAATTATCTAGTCTTGAATATTACAAATCTCGATAAGGAGTTCGTGGTATGTACAGATTCTTGCAAGGAAGGAATTGGTGGAGTCCTAATGAAGGAAGGGTAGGTGGTATGCTATGAGTCAATTAAATTGAATGAGCATGAGAAGAACTATGTGAATCATGATCTTGAGTTGGAATATATTATTCGTGTGTTGAAGATGTGGAGACATTATCTTCTTGGTAGGAGATTTTTTCTCATGAGTTATCACAGTGGACTAAGGTACTTGTTTGACCTTCCTAATCTGAATTTTAGGCAAGTTAGATGGTTGAATACCCTTAGTGAGTTTGACTTTGAGATTAGATACATCAAGGGAAAGGAGAACAGGGTCAAAGATGCTCTCAATAGGAGGGTGTAGGTGAATCACATTCCAACTATGATTTTATATGGGAAAAATTTATAGGATCATATCTTACACGCAGGGAAGCATGATGAGAAGTAACAAAAACTGAAGAAAATATTGTAGTAGGAGGGTGACGGTGATATAGATGAGGAGTATCATCTTGCAGCAGATGGCTTGGTCAAATTCATGAACAAGATTTATGTACCAGATAGCAATGAGTTGAAGAAGCTTATCTTGAGGGTGTGTCATCAAGTCATATTCAGGTCACCTAGGATATCAAAAGACTTTGACAGCTGTTAAGAATTTATATCATTAGCCAAACTTGAAGAAAGAGGTGGCTAAGTTTTTTTCTAGATGTTTGGACTCTAAACAGGTGAAAGCTGAGTGTAAGAACCCAATTGGTTTGTTACAACCTATTCCAATTACATAATGGAAATGGGAGTTCATTTCCATGGACTTCATTATAGGTTTGTCGAGGAAATTGAGACAACATGATTCCATCATGGTTTTGGTTGACATGTTGAGTAAGTTAGCTCACTTCATTTCTGTTAAGTCTAATAATTCAACTAGTGAGGTAGCTCATATATTCATCAGGTAGATAGTGAGGTTGTATGGAGTTCCCAAGAATATCATATTAGACAGAGATGCCAAGTTTACTTCCAGGTTTTGGAAGGAGTTGTTTATAGGTTTAGGGATAGAGCTAGATTTCAATACAAATTATCATCTGCAGACATATGGAAATACAAAAAGGGTTAACAGGATTATCGAGAATATGTTGAGGATATATGTCATACATCAGTAGAGGAAGTGGGAGGAGTACCTTCCATTGGTAGAGTTTGCATATAATAATGGGTATCAGGAATCCTTGAGGATGAGTCCATTTGAGGATATTTATGGGAAGATTTCTAATACTCTATCATTTGGAGTGATCCATTGAATAGGGTATTGGTTGGACCAGATATGTTGGTTGAGATGGAGCAGGAGATGTAAATTATTAGGATGAATCTAAAGGAAACATAGGACAAGCAGAAGAGTTTTGTAGATGAACATAGAACATTCAAGGAGTTTAAGGTTGGGAGCATGTGTACTTGTGTATCAAGCCCAAGAAGGGCTCCTTGAGGATTGGATTATGTGCCAATATAGCACCTCGGTATTGTGGGCCTTTTGATATCATTAAGAGGATTGGAATAGTGGCCTGCAGAGTTGCATTGCCACTAACTTTGAAAGTCCATGTTGCTTTCCATGTTTCATTTCTTAAGAGATATGTCTAGGATGTTGATCATGTGATTGATTGGTCTGTATTGGAGGTGGAACCAGAGGGAGAGTTCCAACCAGAGGCTCAGTGCATTTTGTAGCGCAAATAGATCATGCTCGGGAACCGAGAAATTGAGCAAGTTAAAGTGGAGTGGAAGCACTTTGGGTTGGATGAAGCCACATGGGAGATGGTTGATCAGATGTGGGATATGTTTCCTTCCTTATTTGTTGGTTGAGAAGGTGTGTTTGATATATGTTTTTTTGTTATATATATGCATATTTATATTGCAAATATTGCAATTAGTTTTTTTTATAAAGCTTCAATAAGTAGTGTGTTGTAAATACCACAACGAGATATGTTATAAAGCTCTAATAAGAAGTATGATGGTCATGATTGTTTGCCAGTTCTGCATGTTGTAAATGTTGCATCTATATGTGTTATAAAGCTCCATGGGAAACATGTTTTTCTGGTTATAAGCATCATAGAACACCAAGGACAGTGTTCCCCCAAGGGGGAGGGGTTTGTAATAGCCCCTGGTTGATTATCCATGTAAATAAAATAAGACCAAGGTCATGGGACACATATTCCAAGTTGAATCGTGGGAAAAGACAATAGTGGGCATCACTTTTTTATTTATGGCTATGGAAAAATGCAAATTCAAAGAGGTAATTATTAGCATTTAATTATGAAAATAAGGAAAATAGGAGAAAAGGAAGGTGAAGAGACACAATTGGCATGTAAGGTAAATTAGAGGGAAAATGAGGGAAAATGAGACACCAATAATAAAAATGCATTAAAGATATAGTTCGCAGCTTTTGCCAGATCTAGATTTTGTCAGTTTTAGCTTTTTTCATTTCATTTTTGGCTCTCTCCTTTCATTATCCCTCTCATACGCTCTAGCACATTTAGATAATTCTTGGAGCACTCTAGTATTTAATTGGACTTGGAGAAAGAAAGCAAAGGACAAGCAAAGGATAGCAAGGAAGCACAAGGAAACATATCGATCAATAGCTACAACATGGATACTTGTAGGTAATAGGTTGCATGTGTGATTTCCTTGCTAGTTTTTAGATGCATGGTATATGAATGTGACATATTGGTTATGTTTGTTCATTGACATGGATATTTTCCTATATTGACAGTGGTTTCAACCTTTCCTTGCCATTTCCTACATAGCCATGGTGTAGTGGGTTCCACTTTTGGATTTTTTTTTTGGTTCTATGGTTCCCTATGGTTATGGGTTGGAACAAATTTTCTGGAGCCCTGAAACAACTTGGGATCCCTAGAGTTTGTTGGTTGAGTTAATATTCCTTGGAGCCTTTGGGTTGGGACAAATGCTCTGGAGTTCTAAGAAATCTCGAGTTCCCTGGAGGTTGTGTGTTTATTTACTAGTTCTTGGAGCCCTAGACAACTTGGGTATAGACTGATCTGTTCATTGTTAATGATTTTTGGACCATATATGTGAAATCATTGTGGCTATCGGTTAAGGTGGTTTGGCCTCTACAAGCCCTAGTTGGTTTTGTTTTGGTTTAAACCTTATGATCCCACATTCATGCTTGGAATATGGCGCAAGGGTGATTGGGTGAAAGAGAGATTTGGTTTAGCCCAATCTATTGTTGGGTGGTATGTGGAAGTCCCTGACTTGGTTGGAAATTGCATATGTTAACATAATTTATTTTCCCAATGTGATTAATGAACACATCTACTGGTTATTATGTTGATATTGTGGTTGATTTTTCATGGCGTCTATTATGGTTATATTCTGGTTATATGATGTGTTCTAGCTATGGCTCTTGTTCATGATTTGATGGGTTATTGAATGGTGATGAATGCACGGGAGAAAAAGTGTCATTGCAGCTAGATAGAGAGGGCATAAAGCCTTATTGGTGATTCTTAGATGAATATTATTAGTTTATGATCAGATGACCTATAACTTATATATTTTCCATATTTTTGAAGAAATGTATTTCATGTACTAGGAATGTACTAGTTAATATCTTGGTTAAGTTTGATTTGTTTAGTGTTGTTATCATATTTATCATGTTTCTAGAAATTTATAGGAAGTTCTTGGTAGTGGTTTAAAGGCTAGACTAAAAAGTGGTACTAATTTCATGACTGCCAGCACAAAACTGAGGGATTTGGGTCATAATCGCATGAAATAAGGCTTATGAGTGTGGTTATATCCTCATAACCACATGAAAAGTGTGTCAAGGGTGTGGTTATGGAGTTAAGTCAATGAAAAAAGGTTTCATCTCAGGGATTGATCACCTGGCGTGGTTTGTAGGCTCTTGAGTGGTATGTATTCCTTGAGGGATGGTCGTAAGTTGTTGGTTTGTAGGCTCCACTTTGATAACTTGAATTTGGAGGTAAGGTCATATCATAGTGACCCTCAGCTCATGTTTACCCTGGAGAGCTTGTAAAAGTGGGTAAATGTGGGAGGAGGCGTTACATATGGCTACAATTGGAAGGAAGTTACTATTCCCTGATTTATCAGCTGCAACCCATACTTTATCAATTGAAACCCCTATTTTACCAGCTACCACTGAAAGAAGCTCCAAAACCTAACTTTTTACCCATAAATACTATAAGGATCTACAACCCCTAATCTGCAAGTTGCTACTTGCTTGACCTTAATGATTCATCTTTCTTACCATTTTCAAACTCAACTCATGAAGGCCATTACCTTTCATAGAACAATTAATTTATTCCTTAATCACTCACCCCAATCACCTTCAAATATCTCTAATCACTGATAAATCCACCAAAATTCACCAACACAACTAACATAATGCACACATCTTGAAAATTTGATTTTTCTTTTAAAGAATTTAGACTGATATTTTTAGTTGTTTTGAACTTTGGTCATATTGTAATTTTATGCTTGCATGAAGCTCTATTTTGACTCATATCATACTTCTTTCAAGTCTTCCAAATGTGTGCTTTTAGTCTTCAAACAGTGCTTACTTATCTCTAGAAGAAAATCTGAGTTTAACTATTGTTTTTCTCCATTTTGGTAAGTTACCATAGTTTTTTCTAAATATGGCACATCACTAAATTTATCCAATCTACTTAAATTTGCCTCTAATCTATCCATGCCACTATACTTTCTACAAACTCATTCATTCCTTACTTATAAGCTTTAGTCCTCTGCTGTATATGATATAAACACAAAATTTAAGTGTTGCCGAATCTATCTATAAGTCGGAAGGCCTTAACCAAATATCCAAGTTGTCGACTCATTCACCCAATTCACTTTGTTCTAGCCCTAAAGGAATTTAAACACAACCATCATACTCATTCAGGGTTCGAGCACTTTATATAAAAAAATGTGCATAAAACCTCTATTAGGTCCCTTATGCTCTATAGCCCTTAGGGTTTCACCTGTTTTGTAATCTTTGACACCCATGCTCTAAATTCCCTCATAAAACCTTGTCCTGGTCACTTTTCCTTGGCCCTAGGATCTTTTTCTTTTCGCAACATTGTAAACCTTTGGAGATGTTCCTCTGGGGTGACATGTCCCAAATAGACCCCGCTTCCACATGCACTCTTTTTATTTGTTTGCAACTCCAAATATAAATTCCAACTTGTCTGAAAACCTCATCATCTTAGAGAAACCTTGTTTGCTCATGCTAGTAGATTAACAAGAGATCAAATCTTGATTATATGGAATCAGGGCAACAATTTAAACGTGCATAGAAATAATACAAACAATCAGTCTATATTATATTCTTAGTGTTAAATATAACATTGCCAACGAAAATAAGGGAAGTAGTCCTCAACTTAGCCTTTATTATGTTCCACACAATTTTAATATGATATGAAGAAAAATAATAGGAAATAACTCACAAAATAAACAAAACGCCAAATGTTGAAATAATAATCCTTTGATGATGCAGGGGCATTAGGCTCAAGAAAATTCCTTGTATTTTAATAGACTTAGGGGTTTTGTGTTTTCAAGGGAGTTGGTTTCTTATGTAATGGTTTGAGTGATTTTAATGAGAATTAATTAAATATTGTGAGGAATTTTGTAAATGTTCTCGAATGTTGGAGAACATGAGAGAATTAGGCTAGTTGAGAGTGTATAGGGATTGAGAGATTTAGGAATTAATTATAAATCCTAAATTAGAATTTGTTTCATTATTTTGTGGATGAAAGATGATCCTTAGGGATTAAGTAGTAATTTTAGGATTAAAGAGGATTCATAGGAAATTGTTGAGAAAATAGAGGATTTGGAACCAGAATTGGGTTCATAAATATTTGTATAAATTGTAAGCTTAAAAGGCATAGGGAGATAGATTTCAAAATAGGTAGAGACTCGGGTTTTAGGAAAACAGGGGTTTGTTGTAAGCCTATGGGCAGAATAGGAAAAAGGCCACTGATACATAAGATCAGGCCAGAAAAAGAATTTCCTATGTAAATATTGATTTTAATACAGAAACTCAAATTCTGAGTTTGTGTTCGAGTGTATATGGTGTGTAAGGGTAATTGATGAATTGAAGTTCTGTGTGTGTTTGAATTTGTGATAGATAAATGAGATATATCGTGCAAAGGGAAGAATCCTTTATAAGGATTTGAGACCATTCATAGTCAAATAAAGGAAATAAATTTTGTACAAGTAAATATCTGTATACAAGACAGGTCAGAGACATGAGGTCTCTCTATGGCAACCAGAGATAGGACTTGAATTTAGTGGAGAATTCAAGATAGGATTCTTGTGAGTGGATTAAACCCTGACGCAATGAGTTTTGAACTCATAAATAAGGTGCTTATGTGCGAAATGGAAGGGGATTTCTCTGTATAGATAGAGTGAGGATTGAATTCCAATCAAGAAGATCTGAAATTGGGTAGAATTTCTATGAGAGATTCTGATTTCTGTAGAATTCATTAAGACTTAAAGAATGTTTTGAGGGATTGAGAATTCAATAGGAGGATTTATGTATGATTCTAACCCTGAAGAATGAAATTGAGTTTACAGAATGGATCAATGGCATAGTTGAAATCCTGAGTTTTCTCTAGAATAGTAAGCCAATGAAACAAGGTTAGATGTTGAACCAAGAGTCAATGGTAGCACAAGATGGTGGAACTATGCGATGGGAACAGTGAAAGCGGTTTTGAAAACCAATAAATGGTTTTTGCATAGGTTGAGGATGGTAAGCAGTTTTATTGAAATTGAACGCGATACACTCCATCAGTTGACACGTAGCATGGACGAAATTTCAAAACCATTTGTTTCTCGTAACTTTTGAGCGATAAACTTCGGGGGTTGATTGAATGCGATTTCCATCAGATCGTAAATGTCGGAGATCTGACGGAATTCACGCTTGAAGTTGCGTGAAGGTTAACAGAAGGTAAGTTGTATATGTTGTGGGACCGTAACAAATGTTTATGTTGATATTTGGGTTTATAACCAAAGTATGAAATGTTCATGTTGCTCGAATATACATTAATGAATTGTGGGCCCAAATAGCATTCGGATTAATGAGCGCATATGGACATTGACCATTATATTTTGGGTTTTAAATGCAAAGTCGAACCTTTGTATGAAATGAATGTTAAGTGAAAGGTCACCATATATATGATGGTTGGGAAAATGGTTATTTAACCAAAGTCTACATATTGATTCGAATATTCATGAAATGGGTTTCGGCCTATGGTTTATAACCATAGAGTATAAGGCAAGGAACAATTCCGCATATGAAGTTTGTAAAGTGGGTTTTATTATAAGGTTTTAATAAGAGACTTAAAAGGTAGCTTCCACATTAAAGTTTGCTTAGTTTGAATATTATGTTGAGTGATGAATGAACCATGCATTTTTTTATATGCATCTTAAAGTGAGAATGTGGGTTTTTGCAGCCTTTGGCTGCATCAAGTGGTATCAAAGCTGGAAAATCTCTTTTGAAAATTAAATATTTTTTTTTAAATGCATGTGTGATGGGAAGAAAGAGGAGGTCAAATATTAAATCTAATAAGCAGCAGATACATAGAATTGAAGTGAACAGACATTTGCAGAAATGAATGAAGACAGTCCAATAAAATTACAAATGAATGAAGAGAACAAGATCATGCAGGGATATTGAAGGTGAGATAATTGTAATCTGGTTTAAAAATTGTGATTGTAGAATTTTGGTTGCAGACAAGATGAAGACAAAGATTTTGATGATGATGGCAGTGAACCTGATATTCCAGCTAAAGGTTGGATAGGGAGAATAGCTGAAGTGTTCTCAAGAGAAGGTGAGTTGAGGATATAAGCCTAGAGAGAGTAGAAGAGAGTGCTCAAGAGGTTCTAGAGATAGAGAACCAGTGCTTGCCAAAAGACCAAGTCCAGAGAAGGGATTGGTTAGGTAAGTGGCAGCAGGGAGGACTTGTTGTTGCAGAGGCTTAATGCAACTCATATTGAGTGAAGATCTCATGAAGAAGATGATCATGGAGGATCAGAGAAGAGGTTCTAAATAATGCCATAGAGATAAGATGAATAATGAGGATAGAGAAAGAGATATTGCAGTGATGAAAGTACAATTGGAGGTACTACAGGAATGGCTACAAGAAGAGGAAAACCAGAGAGGAGGATGTATCTTTCCACTAAAGGGAAAGAAGGTAATTTGGAAACCATTACAAATGAAGTGGAGGCAAAAAGAGATTGCCTTATGGAAGGAAGAACTCAGATTTTTTGAGTCAAAGATGGAATTTGAGGATTCCACATGCAAATCTGTTCAAGGATAAATGCTTGAAGAATCAAACGAGACTGAAAATTCTTGTATTTTTAAAACTAATGAATTTTGTATGATTGCAGGTACATCACAGGATGATGAACAAACTTTAGAGTTTGTTAAAGAGAAGAAGTTGAATCTGAATTCTGTTCAGAAGGATGCTGAGATACTAAGATCTCAGAAAGAAAAGGAGACAGAGGGGTCCCATGAGAATATTCAGCAGAATATTGAAACAAAGGAAGAGGGGTCATCTGATGATTGGTCAATAAAAAGTGAAGATATGGAAAGTTGTGTAAAGTTTCCAAGTTATACTCCAATTGAAAATTTTGAATTATATAGAAATTTTGATCTTCAAAGAAGAGAGTTGGAAAAATAGAGGATCTATACACAGGATAAATTGTTGAAGAAGCAAGGCAGGAAAATTTTCATGAATGATAGTAAGGAAACAGAGGATAAGGATGTAAGAATGATTCAACAAATTGAAGAAGCTCATTATTGTAAACCAAAGAAGAGAAACATTCTTGAAACAGATGATAAGAAGGAGAGACTAGCTGACAGTCTCATGGAGGATTTAAATCATCACACTGATGTGTTGACAAAGGAGTTAAATGAAAAGTCAAAGAAGCATACTGAAATGTTGCCAGAGGAGGAAGAGGTATTGAAACCTTGTATTTTTAATATTGATAATTCATGTGTTAATTATACAGGCAAAGAAGGACAAAAAATGAAAAATGTCAGAGAATTTAATGAAAAGGAAACTATGTTAGCTGAAAACATAGTGGAGGATCATCATTCTATCATGGTGATTGGAACAATGGAGATAACACTGGAAGCTGGAAAGAAAGACAGTGAAGATTTTCTGAGTCCTGAAAGAGACTTGGAACTACAAAAAGAAGATTTGGTGATTGGATCATCAAATGAGACCATTGGGTCTTGTAATTTTGAAATTGACAATTTGACTGTGTTTATAGGTATTGTAGAAGACAATCCATCTCTTGGAGTTGCCTTAAATGAAGATGAATTGTTGCAGAAGAAGGAACTCATAGATTCCAAGGAAAGTGAGACAGTCATGTCTCATATGAAGGAACTTGTTACTGCTGATGAGAAGGAGGAGCTGACTTGTATGATTGGCCAAGAGAACACTGAAGGATAGACTTTTAGAATTACCACAGTGATGGAGAATCAGAATTCTATTTTGATAAAGGATAAAGATACAATGTTTGAGGAACTTGAATTGATTGACAGAATCAATCAAGGAGGTGATGGACAATTAACTGAAGATTGTCAAAGAAGAATAAGAAGGTTATGTTGAAACTAAATTGCAGCATATTGATGATGTGGTTGAGATAAAACAAGTACAAAGGGAATGGCTTAAATGTTTGTTGGAAACATTTGAACAAGAGAAAGGAATTGCAGACACTGAAGTGAAAATTCCTGAAGTTGTGAAAGAAATAGGAGCAGATAATAGTTTGTCAAATTTAATTATGCTTACTAGTATACAAGGAACAATGAATGATTATGTTGCTGTGATTGAAGAATCAGAAGATAATTTATTTTTTAAAAATAAATTTGCAGGTGATGAGTAGAAGAAGAGTGTTGCAGAGGGAGATATCTTAAGAGATATTCAGGAAGTTTGGGAGGAGGCAACATTTACAGCAACAAAGGCAATAATATTGGTAGCAATATATGCAGCAACAAAAGCAATAAAAGAAACAGAAATTGAAAGTAGCAACAAAAGGCATAGTAATTTCCAGACAGAAGATAAACTGGACATAGAGATTGAAAACATAAGGAGGTTGATGATGAAGGTGTCTCAGAAAAAGACAGCAGCAAGAAAGCAAATAAATTACAGCAAGGAGAAGACAAGAACATACTATGAAAGCATAGCTAGTGGCAAGATGCAGAATAAAGTATGGAAGCCTGGAAAAGTGCAGTTGAAGAATAATGCAGCTATTGGACAGCAGCAAAACAGAGTATGGGATCCAGGAGGCAAAGATTAAAAGCACATGATCAGGAGATCATGATTATTTTTTACCTTGGCAGTCTGATGCAGGGGCATTAGGCTCAAGAAAATTCCTTGTATTTTAATAGACTTAGGGGTTTTGTGTTTTCAAGGGAGTTGGTTTCTTATGTAATGATTTGAGTGATTTTAATGAGAATTAATTAAATATTGTGAGGAATTTTGTAAATGTTCTCGAATGTTGGAGAACATGAGAGAATTAGGCTAGTTGAGAGTGTATAGGGATTGAGAGATTTAGGAATTAATTATAAATCCTAAATTAGAATTTGTTTCATTATTTTGTGGACGAAAGAGGATCCTTAGGGATTAAGTAGTAATTTTAGGACTAAAGAGGATTCATAGGAAATTCTTGAGAAAATAGAGGATTTGGAACTAGAATTGGGTTCAGAAATATTTGTATAAATTGTAAGCTTAAAAGGCATAGGGAGATAGATTTCAAAATAGGTAGAGATTCGGGTTTTAGGCAAATAGGGGTTTGTTGTAAGCCTACGGGTAGAATAGGAAAAAGGCCACTGATACATAAGATCAGGCCAGAGGAAGAATTTCCTATGTAAATATTGATTTTAATACAAAAACTCAAATTCTGAGTTTGTGTTCGAGTGTATATGGTGTGTAAGGGTAATTGATGAATTGAAGTTCTGTGTGTGTTTGAATTAATGATAGATAAATGAGATCTACTTTGCAAAGGGAAGAATCCTTTATAAGGATTTGAGACCATTCATAGTCAAATAAATGAAATAAATTTTGTACATGTAAATGTCTGTATATGAGACAGGTCAGAGACATGAGGTCTCTCTATGGCAACTAGAGATAAGACTTGAATTCAGTGGAGAATTCAAGATAGGATTTTTATGAGTGGATTAAACCCTGACGCAATGAGTTTTGAACTCATAAAGAAGGTGCTTATGTGTGAAATGGAAGGGGAGTTCTCTATATAGACAGAGTGAGGATTGAATTCCAATCAAGAAGATCTGAAATTGGGTAGAATTTCTATGAGAGATTCCAATTTTTGTAGAAGTCATTAAGACTTAAAGAATGTTGTGAGGGATTGAGAATTCAATAGGAGGATTTCTGTATGATTCTAACCCTGAAGAATGAAATTGAGTTTACAGAATGGATCAATGGCACAGTTGAAATCCCGAGTTTTCTCCAGAATCGTAAGCCAATGAAACAAGGTTAGACGTTAAACCAAGAGTCAACGATAGCACAGGATGGCGGAACTATGCAATGGGAACATTGAAAGCGGTTTTGAAAACCAATAAATGGTTTTTGCATAGGTTGAGGATGGTAAACGGTTTTATTGAAATTGAACTCGATACACTCCAGCAGTTGACACGTAGCATGGACGGAATTTCAAAACCATTTGTTTCGCGTAACTTTTGAGTAATAAACTTCGGGGGTTGATTGAATGTGATTTCCGTCAAATCGTAAATGTCAGAGATCTGACGGCATTAGCGCTCGAAGTTGCGTGAAGGTTAACGGAAGGTAAGTTGTATATGTTGTGGGACTGGAACAAATTTTTATGTTGATATTTGGGTTTTAAACCAAAGTATGAAACGTTCGCGTGGCTCAAATATACATTAATGAATTATGGGCCTGAATAGCATTCGGATTAATGAGCGCATATGGACATTGACCATTATATTTTGGGTTTTAAATGCAAAGTCGAACCTTTGTATGAAATTAACGTTAAGTGAAAGGTCACCATATATATGATGGTTGGGAAAATTGTTATTTAACCAAAGTCGACATATTGATTAGAATATTCATGAAATGGGTTTTGGCCTATGGTTTATAACCATAGAGTATAAGGCAAGGAAAAATTCCACATATGAATTTTGTAAAGTGGGTTTTATTATAAGGTTTTAATAAGAGACTTAAAAGGTAGCTTCCGCATTAAAGTTTGCTTAGTTTGAAAATTATGTTAGGTGATGAAAGAACCATGCATTTTTTATATGCATCTTAAAGTGAGAATGTGGGTTTTTGCAGCCTTTGGCTGCATCAAGTGGTATCAAAGCTGGAAAAGCTCTTTTGAAAATTAAAGATTTTTTTTTTAAATGCATGTGTGATGGGAAGAAAGAGGATGTCAGATATTAAATCTGATAAGCAGCAGATACATATAATTGAAGTGAACAGACATTTGTAGAAATGAACCAATCAAAGTACAAATGAATGAAGAGAACAAGATCATGCAGGGATATTGAAGGTGAGATAATTGTAATCTGGTTTAAAAATTGTGATTGTAGAATTTTGGTTGCAGACAAGATGAAGACAAAGATTTTGATGATGATGATAGTGAACCTAATATTCCAGCTAAAGGTTGGATAGGGAGAATAGCTGAAGTGTTCTCAAGAGAAGGTGAGTTGAGGATATAAGCCTAGAGAGAGCAGAAGAGAGTGCTCAAGAGGTTCCAGAGATAGAGAACCAGTGCTTGCCAAAAGACCAAGTCCAGAGAAGGAATTGGAGAGGTAAGTGGCAGCAGGGAGGACTTGATGTTGCAGAGGCTTAATGCAACTCATAGGGAGTAAGGAGCTCATGAATAAGATGATCATGGAGGATCAGAGAAGAGGTTCTAAATAATGCCACAAAGATAAGATGAATAATGAGGATAGAGAAAGAGATATTGCAGTGATGAAAGTACAATTGGAGATACTACAGGAATGGCTACAAGAAGAGGAAAACCAGAGAGGAGGATGGATCTTTCCACTGAAGGGAAAGAAGGTAATTTGGAAACCATTACAAATGAAGTGGAGGCAAAAAGAGATTGCCTTATGGAAGGAAGAACTCAGATTTTTTGAGTCAAAGATGGAATTTGAGGATTCCACATGCAAATCTGTTCAAGGAGAAATGCTTGAAGAAGCAAACAAGACTGAAAAGTCTTGTGTTTTTAAAACTAATGAATTTTGTATGATTGCAGGTACATCACAGGATGATGAACAAAATTTAGAGTTTGTTAAAGAGAAGAAGTTGAATCTGAATTCTTTTCAGAAGGATTCTGAGATAGTAAGATCTCAGAAAGAAAAGGAGACATAGGGGTCTCATGAGAATATTCAGCAGAATATTGAAACAGAGGAAGAGGGGCCATCTGATGATTGGTCAATAACAAGTGAAGATATGAGAAGTTGTGTAAAGTTTCCAAGTTCTACTCCAATTGAAATTGTTGAATTATAAAGAAAGTTAGATCTTCAAAGAAGAGAGTTGGAAAAGCAGAGGATCTATACACAGGATAAATTGTTGAAGAAGCAAGGCAGGAAAATTTCATGAATGACAGTCAGGAAACAGAGGATAAGGATGTAAGAATGATTCAAAAAATTGAAGAAGTTCATTATTGTGAACCAAAGCATAGAAACATTCTTGAAATAGATGATAAGAAGGAGAGACTAGCTAACAGTCTCATGGAGGATTTAAATCAACATACTGATTTGCTGACAAAGGAGTTAAATGAAAAATCAAAGCAGCATACTGAAATGTTGCCAGAGGAGGAAGAGGTATTGAAACCTTGTATTTTTAATACTGATAATTCATGTGTTAATTATGCAAGCAAAGAAGGACAACAAATGAAAAATGTCAGAGAATTTAATGAAAAGGAAACTATGTTAGCTGAAAACATAGTGGAGGATCATCATTATATCATGGTGATTGGAACAATGGAGATAACCCTGGAAGTTGGAAAGAAAGACAATGAAGATTTTCTGAGTCCTGAAAGAGACTTGGAATTGCAAAAAGAATATTTGGTGACTGTATCATCAAATGAGATCATTGGGTCTTGTAATTTTGAAATTGACAATTTGACTGTGTTTGCAGGTGTTGTAGAAGACAATCCATCTCTTGGATTTGTCTTAAATGAAGATGAACTGTTGCAGAAGAAGGAACTCATAGATTCCAAGGAAAGTGAGACAGTCATGTCTCATATGAAGGAACTTGTTACTATTGATGACAAGGAGGAGCCGACTTGTCTGATTGGCCAAGAGAAGACTGAAGGACAGACTTTTAGAACTGCCACAGTGATGGAGAATCAGAATTCTATTATGATAAAGGATAAAGATACAGTGTTTGAGGAACTTGAATTGATTGACATAATCAATCAAGGAGGTGATGGACAATACTAAAGATTGTCAAAGAAGAAGAAGAAGGTTATGTTGAATCTAAATTGCAGCATATTGATGATGTGGTTGAGATAAAACAAGTACAAAGGTAATGGTTGAAATGTTTGCTGGAAACATTTGAACAATAGAAAGCAATTGCAAACATGTTGAAGCCTCAAAAATTTCTGCAACAACATTGGGGGATAACCACCTGGTCCAGAGCTTAAAGCAGTTCCTTTTCCGTTTGGAGTAGTGGCTCCGACTGGTTAAATTAGGTCCAGTTACCTTTTCCCAAACTCCGATTACTTAAAATACAACTTTCATTCATTAACAGAGAAGAGAAATCATATCAGCTCTCTTGCTGATTAGGCAAGAGAGTTGATCCTTAAGCTGATCTGGGGTTCAGCTAAGCCACGACTAAGTTATGTCTTACAATTAGCCTAACTATTCTAACATAACTGATTTTATATTATTAAATTACTGTTAATTGTTAATCCTAAATGACACTATGATAATGTTATCCCTATGAAACTTGTTAGTTTAATATTATCTATTAATCCTAAAATAACACACTGTTAATGCTACACTATTGTTAAAGTCTTTATGTTAAATATTAAAGTACTCCTATTTATCTCATATGTCAAATCTAACCTAATATATCCTATGTTATTATGGTGATTAACTAACTATACAATATACCTTAAACTATAATATATTCCTAGATATCACTAATATAATTCTAAATATTTAATCTAGTTTATTATAAGGTTCTAATACATCTATAATAAACTATAAAATGAAGTTAACTAAATACTATTATTATTCTTCTAGGTAAGCATTTAATAAGATCTATTTAAATGCAATACTATAATTAAAATTATTCTAATTACATTAAACTATTATTAAATATTAAATATTAAAAATTAATTAATATTTAATATGCTAAAAGTTAACTCTAAGAAATCTATGATCACCTATAAGATGAAAGTTTAACTAAATGTTACTATTATTTATTCTAAGTAAACAATTAGTAAAATCTTATTTAACTTATACTACTATATTAAAGTTAAAATTATTTTAATTATTATTTATTGAAAATGTATGTTACAAATTAATGAGTAATTAGTATGTTAAAGCTAACTTTAATAAGAAAAATAAAAATGATTTCTAACGTTAATTGTTAAAAATAAATGGACTAATATACACTATATTACATTAATCTTTATGATTGATTTTTTAAATGTTTTGGATAAAGATTAAAATCAATCAAAAAGAGTTGACTAATATAAGAACTGAATTGTGCTATTGAGAACCAAAAATGTTTGCCTTTTATGTAGATTTCATTTACAAATACAAAATTAATCTAAAACAAAAATCCTATCTCGGACTAAGATGGGATAGCCCTCTCTTAATCCGAGAGCAAATTAAAAAATAGGAGAAAGACAAGCGTATGATTGAATTCACTATGTAATTTCCATTAATTAAAAGAAGAAATTCATATTTAATTAATGGGATAGAAGCAAAATATATTTGCGAGTTAAATATAAGAAATTATTATTTAATCGCAAATATATTTCAGTGAATTTGTTAAAGATCCGATTTCATTCTGCCTCTTGGAGATAGCTCCTGCAAAGCTTCAAATCATATTAAAATTGAACCAACAGAAATTTTAAGTATCAATAAGAAATATATTTTAGAATAGAAATCGAAATCAATTATAAAATAGGGGGAAGGACTCGTTTATGATCGAATTCACCATGCAGTTTTCATTAACTAAAAGAAGAAATTCATATTTAATTAATGAGATAAAAGAAAAATACATTTGCGAGTTAAATATAAGAAATTATTATTTAATTGCAAATATATTTCAGTGAATTCGTTATAGATCCGATCTCGTTCTGCCTCTTGGCGATAGCTCCTGCAAAGCTTCAAATCATATCAAAATTGAACCAACAGAAATGTTAAGTATCAATAAAAATATGTTTTTAGAATAGAAATTGAAATCAATTACAAAACTTGGACACAAATAAAAAATTTAGCATTTAGGTAGAAATACTCATGAATGGAAATTCAAAATAATGCCAAAGCTTTGCTTTACAAAATATGCAGTGATTGAGAATTTGAGACCTATGATTTTATTACATGCAGAAATGCTAAGCAATATTACAAAGGCCAAAAAACTCTCTTTAGTATTTAAATGTCGAATGTTAATATTTAGTATTTTTGAGTTTTATTTTGTTGGTTTGTTTTTAAAAGAATTTAATATTTACAATATTCAATAAAAATAAAATGTTTTTTATTTTTTATTTTTTTTATTTATTTATTTTTTAATTTTAATGTTTTAAATAAAGAAAAATATAATTAATTTAATGTTTTTACAAATCATTAAATTTATGAAATTAAATTTATTTATGTACAAAAATGGATAGAATGATAAATTAATTATTTACTCCTTTATTAATGGATATGTCAAACCAAGTGAAGGAGATAAACAATCAATGTGGGATGCGAAATGATGCGCTAAGTCATGTGGAAGAGATGCCAACTAGTGCGATCAAATGCCAAATGCAAGGTGATGTGACAATCAAAGGTTCCTTTGTCTTTAATTGACCAATATGAAAATGTTTCCATGAATGCGAAAGGCAACAAGGAAGTGCAAAAATATGATCAAAACCATGAGGTAAGTGGTAAAGTTTCAAGAAGTCAATAATTCTTTCAAAATGCCAATAAGGAAGGGAGTTGGAAAATTAAGGATCCCTAAAATCAACAAATACAAAAAAAAAAAAAAAAAAAAAAACCTTCAAATAAGTACATTTCACAATAACTAGTCCAAATGAGGACAAAACGAATTAGTATAGATCAACAAGAACAAATCGAACCCATTTATATCATTCCTCATTTTCGAATTTCAATAGTAGTACTATCAAATAATTGTTTAAAAGGGTCCCAATTTTTCGTTTAAAAGTGAAAAATGGGGGGGTTGTGTTTCACCACAACAAGACACTGAAGTGAAAATTCCTTAAGTTGTGAAAGAAATAGGAGCGGATACTAGTTTGTCAAGTTTAATTATGCTTACTAGTATACAAGGAACAATGAATTATTATGTTGTTGTGATTGAAGAATCAGAAGATAATTTATTTTTTAAAAATAAATTTGCAAGTGATGAGCAGAAGAAGAGTATTGCAGAGGGAGATATCTTAAGAGATATTCAAGAAGCTTGGGAGGAGGCAACATTTACGGAAACAAAGGCAACCGTATTGGCAGCAATATATGCAGCCAAAAAAGCAATAAAAGCAACAGAAATTGAAAGCAGCAACAAAAGGCAGAGTAATTTCCAGACAAAAGACAAATTGGACATAGAGATTGAAAACATAAGGAGGTTGATGATGAAGGTGTCTCAGAAAAAGACAGCAGCAAGAAAGAAAAGAAATTACAGCAAGGAGAAGACAAGAACAGACTGTGAAAGCATAGCTAGTGGCAAGATGCAGAATGGAGTATGGAAGCCTGGAAAAGTGCAGTTGAAGAATAATGCAGCTATTAGACAGCAACACAACAGAGTATGGGATCCAGGAGGCAAAGATTAAAAGCACATGATCAAGAGAACATGATTATTTTTTACCTTTGGAGTCTGATGCAGGGGCATTAGACTCAAGAAAATTCCTTGTATTTTAATAGACTTAGGGGTTTTGTGTTTTCAAGGGAGTTGGTTTCTTATTTAATGATTTGAGTGATTTTAATGAGAATTAATTAAATATTGTGAGGAATTTTGTAAATGTTCTCGAATGTTGGAGAACATGAGAGAATTAGGCTAGTTGAGAGTGTATAGGGATTGAGAGATTTATGAATTAATTATAAATCATAAATTATAATTTGTTTCATTATTTTGTGGATGAAAGAGGATCCTTAGGGATTAAGTAGTAATTTTAGGATTAATGAGGATTCATAGGAAATTGTTGAAAAAATAGAGGATTTGGAACCAGAATTGGGTTCAGAAATATTTGTATAAACTGTAAGCTTAAAAGGCATAGGGAGATAGATTTCAAAATAGGTAGAGATTCAGGTTTTAGGCAAACAGGGGTTTGTTGGAAGCCTACGGACAGAATAGGAAAAAGGCCACTAATACATAAGATCAGGCCAAAGGAAGAATTTCCAATGTAAATATTGAATTTGATACAGAAACTCAAATTTTGAGTTTGTGTTCGAGTGTATATGGTGTGTAAGGGTAATTGATGAATTGAAGTTCTGTGTGTGTTTGAATTAGTGATAGATAAATGAGATATATCGTGCAAAGGGAAGAATCCTTTATAAGTATTTGAGACCATTCATAATCAAATAAAGGAAAGAAATTTTGTACAAGTAAATTTCTGTATACGAGACAGGTCACAGACATGAGGTTTCTCTATGGCAACCAGAGATAGGACTTGAATTCAGTGGAGAATTCAAGATAGGATTTTTGTGAGTGGATTAAACCCTGACGCAATGAGTTTTGAACTCATAAAGAAGGTGCTTATGTGTGAAATGGAAGGGGAGTTCTCTGTATAGATAGAGTGAGGATTGAATTCCAATCAAGAAGATCTGAAATTGGGTAGAATTTCTATGAGAGATTCCAATTTCTGTAGAAGTCATTAAGACTTAAAGAATGCTGTGAGGGATTGAGAACTCAATAGGAGGATTTTTGTATGATTCTAACCTTGAAGAATGAAATTGAGTTTACAGAATGGATCAATGGCACATTTGAAATCTCGAGTTTTCTCCAGAATCGTAAGCCAATGAAACAAGGTTAGATGTTGAACCAAGAGTCAACGGTAGCACAAGATGGCGGAACTATGTGATGGGAACTGTTGTAGCTCCTAGAGACAGCCTAGAGTTGCTATAGACCAGTGCCTAGGACATCTTAACATAGCAAGGAGCTCATAATATAGCTTGGTTTGTCAATCCAAAAGCTCTCTTACTATCTCTTGCAAAACAAGGAAATTAGTTTAAATGGAACCAAACTCTCTCAGAAGCTGATACAAAGATAAGAATAATGTAGGAACAACATGCAAAAATCCAATACAAAAGCATCAGACAGTTAAGAGACAACTTACTGCAAAGAGGGCCAGTTCAAATAATATGCCATAGAAATCAAATATCAGAAAGTGGATGCGGTGAAGAAACATGAAGAAGATACTAGTTAGCATGAGGCTGATACCCAGATACACAACAAAACCACATATGGGCTTATCCAACTAAGAATCCATACATGACAATGGCGTTTTAAAAACACCCTCCTCAAGTAACTAATATAGCAGAAAATATGGATGAAATGAACATGGAACAATATATCATGACTAGGCCTATTTAAAGCGCTTGACTAATCCAAGTATGGGCACCAACTAGGATGAATCCTTACTTATGACCAGTGAGCCACTCGCATTCTAGAACATGATACAAGAAGATAAATAGCATGAACTGAGATATTGTATTAACACATAAGAAAAGATTACATACTGTGGGATACCAAAGACCAGAATCCTCATTACAGTTATAACTCCTCCTCATTGAAACCCTACGGGCTCTGAGCCTTCATACAAAAACTTTACAAGGTGTATACAAAAGCCTTTCACTGTACAGTTTGCTGATAGAAATCTGGAACCCTTACAATGTCTTTTTTTTAGGTTTTTATAGAAAACCAGAAAACTCTAGAGAAATGAGGTAGATAATACATTTAATGATCTGATTTGAAACAAAGTGGCGGAAAATCTTCACACCCTCACTGCTGAATGATCACGCTGAGCTGGGTGTACTCTGTTGTTGCTCCATGGAGTAAATGCTGTAGGTGAAGATTTTTCTAGAGATGAAATGTGTGGAATAAAATATGCAATATTTTGTACTTTCCTTGAGAAGGATCTTGTCGAAGATTAAACCGGAAGAATATGATTTAAAAACATTTGTACTTTTACCCTTCATCTTCTGAATCCACATCTGAGATCTTAAGTGCCGGAGGCTAAATTTCTGGATCATTCCCTGATATCTGTCATTGTCCCATTAATATCCCTATCTGCAAAATCTATATTTTGAAAAGACTCCGGAGTGTTTGAGGGATTTTTAAATCCTGCTTCTGCAATAGGTGTCTAATCATGGCGGCTTTCGAGATCCTTCTTCATAATTGCAGCCTTGGTTGAATAGCCTTTGGATGTGCCATACTTCTGTGACCAAGACTGTAAATTGCAATAACCTTCCATCGCTGAAACCCTGCACAATCCACAAACTCATTAGAGAAAATCGGGCACGGGGATGGTGAACCTTGCAGGATAAATGGAGATGGTAGAGCAGGTTGACAAAGAGGTAAAACAGTGTAGGGTGGCAGAGAAATTAAAGTGGGGTGGAGAAAAAGTAATAGAATAGTGAAGAATGAACTGGAGGAGGTTTACAACATAAAAACGTTAAAGTATGATGAATGAATCGGATTTATGAAAGGTGGAGGTATGACACAATGAACACATGGAACAAATGACGAGGATGTACGAAAGACCAGTGGGAGGATGACGTGGAAGTGGACTCGGGCGGTCAGCAGGACGCGTGAATGATTCCGGGCCATACGATCACTAGATGAGATCGATGGTTTAGAACGCACCGTGCTGCGGTGGAAAGGTAGACCCGGGGCGTGATAGACCTACGTTAATCTTCATGCATTTATATTCAGAGACCACTGTTGGATAATGGCCCCCAGATCTGACGGTGATGATAAATTTCGCTGCCCATCTCTGGTCAGATCTTTAACGTGCGAAATTAGTGGTTTTAAATCATACACCAGGGACATGCATCACCCAGCGTATGGAATCGCTGGGTCTGCGGGAAATACCGCCTGCTTTGAATGGGTGGTGCGGAATAAACAACTGGTTTTTGGGCAGTGGGAAGGCGCGATGGGGTCCACAAGGAGGATGAGCTCCGCACCATCGATCTATGTTTTGATCCGACGGTCTAGGGTGCGCGCTGAGTATGTGCGTTTAAGCGCCTTTGGGACTTAACCCTTGGTCCTGAGCTTTGATTATGTGGGTAGGAATGGATGCCGGGGCTGAGACCAAAGGGGGCTAGGCCCGATATATATTTTAGTTGCGGGTTTAGGCCTTTATGCAAGGTATTTTTAGGAGGAAAGGGCAGCGATAGGCAGAAAATGGAGGTTTTTTGGCCATGATAGCAGATTTGAAAGGCTTATGAGGGGCGGAAGGCCAAAAATTTCAATGGAGGGGCTGACATGTACAACATTGGCTCCATCTGGGGACGGCATGTTCACGCAGACCTCAGACCATCCTGTATGTGGACTCTGTTCTTCGATGCCTTTGCATTTTCTTCAAAACTCTTCGGCTTACCCACATTGTTTAAACTAAAATTGAAATAACACTTATGTACATTATAATACATTAGGCCCTCTCTGCCTAAATTAAAACTAGAAGTAGGGTTTTATGAATTGGCCGTTCACAGGAGCCTCCAGCAAATCACCTTGCAAATTTTCTAAAATAAATGTATTATTACCTTTTAGCTCCATAATCTTAAATGGGCCAAACCAAAGTGGATCAAATTTAGCATGTTTGCCCTTTTCATCCCTCTGGATATCCCATCTGAGAACCAAATCACCAATTTGAAATTTCCTGTCATTTGTATGCTGGTCAAAGATGTTTTTCATTTTCTCCTGATATTCTGTTAGTCTCTGATTCACTTGGTTCCGTGTTTCCTCCAATTCTACCAATTGATTAATTCTCCTTATCATATCATCGGATTCCTCCTGGCTTTCTTGCACGAAACGTGCCACTGGCAAAGCTAGCTGCACGGGAAACACAGCTGCTCGTCCATATACCAGTTCATAAGGGGATTTCCCAGTTGATCTCTTGCTAGTTATTCTATTGGCCCATAAAGCAAACTTTAATTGGGAGTCCCAATTCTTCTGATTCTCATTTATGGTTTTCTTCAAGGTCCTCACCAGAGTTTTATTAGAGGATTTTGCTAAGCCATTTCCCTGTGGATAGTAAGCTGTGGAATGATTCAATGTAATATTATATTGCTGGCAGAAATTTACAAACTTAGCAGATTTGAACGCTTGTGCATTATCAGTCACAATCCTTGCTGGACAGCCAAACCTGGAAATGATGTTTTCCTCCATGAATTTGATGATTACAGTATCTGTAGCATTCCTTGCAGGTATGGCTTCCACCCACTTTGTAAAGTAGTCTGTTGCAGTCAATATCCATCTGTGTTGGCCACTCGATGGGGGATGTATTTCACCAATAAAATCTAGTCCTCATTGTTGAAATGGTTCATTTACATTGACTGGAATCAGGGGAAAAGCGGGCAACTTTTGTCTCTCAGCAAATCTTTGACACTTATCACATGCTCTAACCCAATTAAAAACATCTCCAAATAACTTAGGCCAATGAAATCCAGCTCTCATTATTTTATGTGCTGTAGCTCTCCAGCTGTAATGACCTCCACAAATTCCTTCATGAAATTCTATCATTATACTTTCTACTTCATTTTCTGTGAGGCATAACAATAGTATGCCTGAAGGATCTCTCCAGTATAACTGACCATTGGCAACTATGTACTTTTGTGATTTCAGCCTCAATGCTCTATATTTTGTTTTATCACAACTTGGAGGGCAGCTGAGTGTCAAAATATATTCAACTATTTCTATGTACCATGGACTAGTGAGATATTTCATGTGTATTTTCTGAGTGGCCATTTCCAGTCCTTGTTGTTCTTTTTCTTCTTCAGACTCTCCATTTGCTATCATGGACAGATTTATGCCTAGAGCCTGATAGTTTGATTCTAACCGCATTTTAGCAAGCCCCTGCCCTTTAATCAGCTTAGTGGGTCTGATATCTAAATCATATTCCTGTATCTTTGCAATCCACCTCCCTCTTTTGCCTTCACTATCCCCCTGAATGAGAATGTCTTTGACAGCGGCTATAGGGACATATGCAGTAATATGAGACTGCAAAACATACATTCTAAAGGCTTTAAGGGACTTTACCAGGGCATACGCCTGCTTCTCCAATATATTATATTTCAATTCAGCATCATGAAGCACCTGGCTATAGAAAGCAATGGGCTACTCACATCCATCTTCATTTTTCTGCAATAACACTCCAGCTATTGTATGGGGTGAAGCAAATGAAAAGATCATAAATGGCTTTGTATAATCTAGCCCAACCAATACAAGATCTTTAGCAAATGCCTGCTTTATCCTGGTAAATGCATCTCTAGATTCTGAGGACCATTTTACTTCATTGTTCTTTTTCAGCATATCAGTTATATGCCTAACTATCTCATCATAGTTAGGAATAAACCTTCTCAGAAAATTGATGCGGCCTAAAAACACCTGTACTTCTTTCCTATTTCTTGGGAGAGGGATACCATTTATGACTTCAACTCTTTTAGGGTCTATTTTCACACCATTTCTAGTCACAATGTGCCCTAAAAGCTTGCCTTCCTCTAATGCAAATAGAGACTTTTGAGGATTGAGGGAAAGACCATACCTTCTACACTTTTCAAAGGTCTTCTGTAAGTGCTGAATATGTTTAGTATCATCCTTTGAAAACACTGTAATATCATCAAGATACACCACTAAAAATTTGTCATGTTCACCAACAAAGGCTATGTCCATCGCCCTCTGAAATGTGGCCCCTACATTAATTAGCCCAAATGGCATCCGGGCATACATGAAGGTACCCCAGGGAGTGGTGAAAGCAGTCTTCTTCTGATCTTCTGGAAATACAGCCACCTGGTTGTAACCAGAGAATCCATCCATCATTGACATTCTAGAGGCTCCAACCACTTTCTGTAAAATGTGGTCCATCTTGGGTAGTGGATAATTATCCTTTAAAGATGCTCTATTTAAATTTCTGAAATCCACACACAACCTTATTTCTCCATTTTTCTTTCGAATAGGCACAAGGTTTGCTACCCATTCTGAGTACCTCAATGGCACTATTATTTTAGCCTTTAGCAGCTTCTTGATTTCTTTTTCAATAGAGGGAAGTAGCAGAGGATTTATCTGTCTGAGCTTCTGCTTATAAGGCTTTGCATTTTCCCTCAAAGGAATTTTATGCTGCATTATATTAATATCAAAAGTTTTTAGGTCCTGATAGGACCATGCGAATACGTCTTTATATGACTGAAATAGCTTCAGATATCTCTCCTTATATTCTTTTGAGACCTTCTTAGATAGTATCACAATTTTAGGCTCAACATCAGTGCCCAAATTCAAGTCTTCCACTTGATTTTCTTCAATTGTTTTATTATGCTGCAATGGAACATCATTTTTATCAAATAATCTTTCTAGAGGCACCATCCCTCTAGGTATCACATTTCCTTTCAGCTGCAGCACTTTATTACCTGCCACTTTTTCCTCCCATTTATTTCCTGCAAAATTTTCAACTTCCTCTTCTTCATGGTCATCAATTTCCATGTTTGCAAACTCACCCACTGTCTCCAGAAATCTCTTCATCTGTTCATCATCTTCAAAAACTTGCCAGTGCTTAATATTATCTGGGATTGATGGTCTGTATCTTACCTCTATTTCATACCTCAAGAGAGGATTCTGGGGAGGATGAAAAGTACTGGTAGCCACAACAAGGGAATCTGCCATTCTGTTTTGCTCCCGAGGCATGAATTGGATATTAAATGCTAGAAATAAATTCTCCACCATGTCCCAGACTTCATTTCTATATGCTCTCAGCCGAGGATGTTTAGTCTGGCATTGATTTCTAACCTGTCTGACCACCAGCTCAGAGTCTCCTAGCACTTTTAAACTTTGGATGCCCATGTTTCTAGCTGTCTGCAATCCCAACAACAGTGCTTCATATTCAGCTACATTATTGGTAGCCTCATACTCCAATTTGAAGGATAGTGGGATCCATCTGCCTGTAGGAGAGATTAATAAAAATCCAGCTCCATTGCCTTCTCTTGAATTTGCCCCATCAAAATGTAAAGTCCAGATTCTAGCTTCATAAATTTCTAAAGGCTACTCATCCTTAATTTGGAAGGAGGGTTCATGCACATAATTTTGATCTTCTTCTAGCATAAAGCATGAAAAATCTCCTTCTTTACTATAGACTGGTAAATTTTCAGAGTTATCAGCCTCAGTAACCACCTTGAAAAATTTGGTTTCTCTATATAATCTCCTCTCCTGGCCACTAAAGACTGGGATAGTAGCATACGTTAAATCTAACTTGATGGACCCACCAATTTTTGTACCCCAAGACCTTGACAACAGCATGCCAAAGCGGGCTGGGATATCAGCCACCACAATTTCCATGACTACACTCTTTGCTGGAATTTGGGCCAAATTGACCACTAAATCTTTAATCATCCCCAAGCATTTAACCCTTTTAGAATCAAATGAATATAGGTCTTTATATGGACGTGTGATTTGCAATCCTAGTTGTTCCATGACTGACAGAGGCATAAGATTATGGGAAGCCCCAGAATCTAACATACAATTGTGTAACAACAGGTCATGAATCACTAGAGACACATAAAAAGGAGGAGTAGAAGGGTCTATCTCCTCAACATGTGGGCCAAACACTACCATGGGTCTTTCTTCTTGAAGGTTTAGACTATCTGGAATAATAGGTGCTTCAGGAGGGAACATAAAGGAAGAGACTTGAGATTGATATGCAGGTTGTTTTAATAGCTCGGTCAAGGGGACCGGAATTTTGACTTTCTCAAGTTCCTTTTGCAAGCTAAAAGCGGGAGGAGACTTTTCTATTACAACTTCTTTTGATTCTCTATTTTCAGCTAGGGGATTTGATTCTTTTAACACAGACTCAGCATTAGGAGGATGGACTATCTTTGAGGAAGAAGGAATTTGATCATTAGACTGCAGAGGCTCGTTAAGAGGACTCTTACCTTTTTGTGTGTTTTTTTTTCGTTGTTGACTCCTTTTGGGCAGGTGCCTCTCTCTGAGGTGGCTCATCTTCTTGATCTTGAGTACGTGTCCTCTTTCGGGATGATCTGAGATCATATTTTCTATTAAAGTGTGCTTGCATGAAATCATTAAATTGCTTGAAATAATGATCAATCTTTGCTTCATATTATTCTTGCAACGGGCATTCTACTTCATCCTCATTATTTGAGAAGGCAAGATTTGAATCTTCTAGTTCATAAGCAGCATCTTCAGCAGAGTCATCTACTGGGCCTTCTAGGTACAATGGACTTGGTACCTAATCTTGTTGCTCCTTTGGATCCCTTGGAAATATCTGCAGAGGTGGCCTTTTGTACTGAGGATTGTATCCTCTATTTGGAGCGTTATAAAAATTCTTGGAGGCTGCATTCTTGGCCTCCAACTCAAGCTTGACCATCTTCTTAATCATTTTGCTTATTTCATCCATCTTTTCTGAATCTCTGTCTTGATTAGAGGTGGAGACCTCCTCTTTCCCCTTTCTTCTGGTGTCATGTTCAGCTTTTCCTTTGCATTTTCCAGTGGAGGCAAAATTTTCTTCCAACTCAAGAGCATCTGACTGAGCATCATCTAAGGTGGCAGGTTTTCTCTCTCTCAGGGAGAAACCAAAATCTGATTCAAAGGCTGCTATGAAAACAACTTTGGCAGCATTCTGATGAGGCTTCATATCTGCAGGAAGGTTTAGATATAGCTTATTAAATCTTTTGATAAACTCTGCTACCCCCTCATTGTGTTTTATCTTCAAAGTGTTGAATTCAACAAGACAAAGCCCCTGATATTTCTTTTCTCCCCATTTTCTTAGAAAAGCACCTTCTATTTCGTCCCAATTGGTTATGGAACGATTTCCCAATGTCTTGAACCATTTTCTAGCTTCACCATCCAGAGATTGCACAAATAATCTTAAGACTACATCCAAATGTTCCACATTAAAGTTTTCTGCAAAAGAGCAGAAGGTCTCAAGATGTTTCTGAGCATCTATCTCGTTTTCCCCAGTGAATCTAGGCAAGATCTTTAAGTAATCCTGAGGCATATCGTTCAGCACTTGAGGTAAGGCTAAAGGAGCATATTTATTCAACAGGAAAGCTGGAACATTAGCCATCGGAGGAGGGGGAGGTTGTACAACAGTTTGATTTACAAATGGAGGAAGGGTAGGAGGTGGAAGCGAAGTATGAATAACAATGGGAATGTACTGTACAGAAGCCTGAGGTGTGGATGGGAACAATTCACGATTAACAGGGGCTACTTCTGTAACTTCTTTGACTTCTTCGGCCTCAGGGGTAGGATGAAACTTCTCTTTGGTTCTAGTACTTCCCCTGGGTGGGCTATCTGAGTAATATTCAGGATTTTCCTCAGTGGAGTCGGGATTTTCTGCTTGGATTTCTTGAGAAGAAGAGGATGGATAACATTCTTCATAAAACTCAGGAATCACGGCATGAGTTGACTGCCTTTCTTTCCAACTTCTCTTGTGTATAACTTTCTCAGGGTCAGATACAGAGGGTATCTTTGATTTAGACGTATCTGACCTTAGATGTGGCTTTCAAGGAGCCAGGACTACCAATAGATTTATCAAATAAATAACAGTGGAGTCACCAAGGTGAGAGATATACAACTCTTCAACTCTGTGCTCACCTGATTAGAGAGTGAATGCAATTTGTCGAGGCCCAGGGAAACTGATATTCTTGAATTCGCTCCTCGGAAATGACGCCAGAAAGATGTTGTAGCTCCTAGAGACAGCCTAGAGTTGCTATAGACCAGTGCCTAGGACATCTTAGCATAGCAAGGAGCTCATAATATAGCTTGGGTTGTCAATCCAAAATCTCTCTTACTATCACTTGTAAAACAAGGAAATTAGTTTAAATGGAACCAAACTCTCTCAGAAGCTGATACAAAGATAAGAATAATGTAGGAACAACGTGCAAAACTCCAATACAAAAGCATCAGACAGTTAAGAGACAACTTACTGCAAAGAGGGCCAGTTCAAATAATATGCCACAGAAATCAAATATCAGAAAGTGGATGCAGTGAAGCAACATGAAGAAGATACTAGTTAGCATGAGGCTGATACCCAGATACACAAAAAAACCACATATGGGCTTATCCAACTAAGAATCCATACATGACAATGGCGTTTTAAAAGAACCCTCCTCAAGTAACTAATATAGCAGAAAATATGGATGAAATGAACATGGAACAATATATCATGACTAGGCCTATTTAAAGTGCTTGACTAATCCAAGTATGGGCACCAACTAGGATGAATCCTTACTTATGACCAGTGAGCCACTCGCATTCTAGAACATGATACAAGAAGATAAATAGCATGAACTGAGATATTGTATTAACACATAAGAAAAGATTACATACTGTGGGATACCAAAGACCAGAATCCTCATTACAGTTATAACTCCTCCTCATTGAAACCCTACGGGCTCTAGCCTTCATACATAAACTTTACAAGGTGTATACAAAAGCCTTTCACTGTACAGTTTGCTGATAGAAATCTGGAACCCTTACAATGTCTTTTTTTTAGGTTTTTATAGAAAACCGGAAAACTCTAGAGAAATGAGGTAGATAATACATTTAATGATCTGATTTGAAACAAAGTGGCGGAAAATCTTCGCACCCTCACTGCTGAATGATCACACTGAGCTGGGTGTACTCTGTTGTTGCTCCATGGAGTAAATGCTGTAGGTGAATATTTTTCTAGAGATGAAATGTGTGGAATAAAATATGCAATATTCTGTACTTTCCTTGAGAAGGATCTTGTCGAAGATTAAACTGGAAGAATATGATTTTAAAACATTTGTACTTTTACCCTTCATCTTTTGAATCCACATCTGAGATCTTAAGTGCCGGAGGCTAAATTTCTGGATCATTCCCTGATATCTGTCATTGTCCCATTAATATCCCTATCTGCAAAATCTATATTTTGAAAAGACTCCGGAGTGTTTGAGGGATTTTTAAATCCTGCTTCTGCAATAGGTGTCTAATCATGGCGGCTTTCGGGATCCTTCTTCATAACTGCAGCCTTGGTTGAATAGCCTTTGGATGAGCCATACTTCTGCGACCAAGACTGTAAATTGCAATAACCTTCCATCGTTGAAACCCTGCACAATCCGCAAACTCATTAGAGAAAATCGGGCACGGGGATGGTGAACCTGGCGGGATAAATGGAGATGGTAGAGCAGGTTGACAAAGAGGTAAAACAGTGTAGGGTGGCGGATAAATTACAGTGGGGTGGAGAAAACGTAATAGAATAGTGAAGAATGAACTGGAGGAGGTTTACAACATAAAAACGTTAAAGTATGATGAATGAATCGGATATATGAAAGGTGGAGGTATGACGCAGTGAACACGTGGAACAAATGACGAGGATGTACAAAAGACCAGTGGGAGGATGACGTGGAAGTGGACTCGGGCGGTCAGCAGGACGCGTGAATGATTCTGGGCCATACGATCACTAGATGAGATCGACGGTTTAGAACGCACCGTGCCGCGGTGGAAAGGTAGACCCGGAGCATGATAGACCTACGTTAATCTCTGTGCGTTTATATTCAGAGACCACTGTTGGATAATGGCCCCCAGATCTGATGGTGATGATAAATTTCGCTGCCCATCTCTGGTCAGATCTTTAACGTGCGAAATGAGTGGTTTTAAATCGTACACCAGGGACACGCGTCACCGAGTGTATGGAATCGCTGGGTCCGCGGGAAATACCGCCTGCTTTGAATGGGTGGTGCGGAATAAACAACTGGTTTTTGGGCAGTGGGAAGGTGCGATGGGGTCCACAAGGAGGATGAGCTCTGCACCATCGATCTATGTTTTGATCGGACGGTCTAGGGTGCGCGCTGAGTATGTGCGTTTAAGCGCCTTTGGGACTTAACCCTTGGTCCCGAGCTTTGATTATATGGGTAGGAATGGATGCCGGGGCTGAGACCAAAGGGGGCTAGGCCCGATATATATTTTAGTTGCGGGTTTAGTCCTTTATGCAAGGTATTTTTAGGCGGAAAGGGCAGCGATAGGCAGAAAATGGAGGTTTTTTGGCCATGATAGCAGATTTGAAAGGCTTATGAGGGGCGGAAGGCCAAAAATTTCAATGGAGGGGCTGACATGTACAACAGGAACAGTGAAAGCGGTTTTGAAAACCAATAAATGGTTTTCGTGTAGTTTGAGTATGGTAAGCGGTTTTATTGAAATTGAACGCGATACACTCCAGCAGTTGACACATAGCATGGACAGAATTTCAAAACCATTTGTTTCACGTAACTTTTGAGCGATAAACTTCGGGGGTTGATTGAATGCGATTTCTGTCAGATCGTAAATGTCGGAGATCTGACGGCATTCACGCTCGAAGTTGCGTGAAGGTTAATGGAAGGTAAGTTGTATATGTTGTGGGACTGGAACAAATGTTTATGTTGATATTTGGGTTTTAAGCCAAAGTATGAAATGTTCGCGTGGCTTGAATATACATTAATGAATTATGGTCTTGAATAGCATTCGGATTAATGAGCACATATGGACATTGACCATTATATTTTGGATTTTAAATTAAAAGTCGAACCTTTGTATGAAATGAATGTTAAGTGAAAGGTCACCATATATATGATGGTTGGGAAAATGGTTATTTAACCAAAGTCGACATATTGATTCGAATATTCATGAAATGGGTTTTGGCCTATGGTTTATAACCATAGAGGATAAGGCAAGGAACAATTCTGCATATGAAGTTTGTAAAGTGGGTTTTATTATAAGGTTTTAATAATAGACTTAAAAGGTAGCTTCCGCATTAAAGTTTGCTCAGTTTGAAAATTATGTTGGGTGATGAATGAACCATGCATTTTTTTATATGCATCTTAAAGTGAGAATGTGGGTTTTTTCAGCCTTTGGCTGCATCATTTGATTAAATTTCCTAAAAGTAAAGTGTTTCAAAAATACATATGACAAGTGTTTATTTTCCCCAAAATCCAACCCTTTATTCAAGTGGCTTTCTAGTTTTTATACAAAACAATATTTTGCTACAAAATAAAAAACATAGGATTTGATAGGTAAATATAGAAAGTTGCTTCATATTCCAATATTTAGCTTGCATGTGCACCTTTTCCAAGATTTTTCTGAAGATTCACAAAATCAGATTGGCAATTTGCTCCCAGTTTGACAATGTTGGATAGATATACGATGTCATTTTCCTATAAGATAAATCCATATCAATATACTTTTGATAAGTTGGATTAATAGGAAAAGTGATCTCACTTGGCAGTGAATGTAGAAGTTATCAGTTATCTTTTTCACAATCTACTCACCCTTCAAGCTTCTTGACATTTCAGAAAATTTTCCATCATTTGTGCCATGCTTGATCAATATTTTGCTAGAAACCAGGACAATACTGAGTGGGGGGAAAATCAATATTGTAAGAATTTTAAAAATTTGTTTCACTTGTAAAAGATACTAGGACAAAAATAAATACTTCGGTAATTAATTCATGCCAACATCACAAGAATCAATCATTAGAGGCACAAATAAACACATAAGTTCTTCAAACCTTCCTTCAATTTACTTCACAAAGGAAAGCTTCTACTTTTTGTTACAAAGTTCTCTGGTGTAACATCCCCTGGTTGATTTTCCATGTAAATACAATAAGACCAAGGCCACGAGACATGTGTTCCAAGATGAATGGTGGGAAAAAACTATATTGGGCATCACTTGCATTTTATTGATGACTATGGAAATTGGTAAAGGAATTGGTAAAGGAAAAGAGGCAGTAATTGGAATTTAATTATGAAAATAACGAAAATAGGATCAAAGGAAGGTGAAGAGACACAAATTTGAATGCAAGGAAATTAGAGGAAAAACAAAGGAAAATGAAGAAAAAGACATCTATAATAAAAAGGCACGAGAGAAAATATGCACAACTTTTGTTAGTTCTATCTTTTTTCAGTTCAATTTTGTCTTTCTCCTTTCATTCTCTCTCATGCACTCTAGCACATTTAGAGCATTATTGTAACACTCTAGTATTCACTAGGACTTGGAAAAAGAGAGCAAAGGACAACAAGGAAGCAGAAGGAGACAGATGGATCAACAACTATAGCAGGGATATTTGTAGGTAACAGGTTGCATGTGTGATTTCCTTGTTGGTTTTTAGATGAATGGTATAAGCATGTGGTCTCTTGGTTATATGTTGTCATTGGCATGGAGATTTTCTTAGATTGACAGTGGTTTCGACCTTGCCTTGTCATTTCTTTGATAGCCATGGTGTAGTGGGTTCCCTTTTCATATTTTCTGATTGGTTCTTCAGTTCCCTATGGCTATGGGTTGGAAAAAATTCTCTAGAGCCCTGAAACAACTTCGGTTCCCTAGAGATTGTGGGTTGAGTTACCAGTCCTTGAAGGCTATGGGTTGGGACAAATTCTCTTGAACCTAGATAGCTTGGGTAGAGATCGATCTGGTCATTGCTAGTGATTTCTGGACCGTACCAGTGAAATCACTATTGAAATGGCAACAAAAAATGCCACCCAATGGGTTCTTATGATTTAATTTTCCCTTAATTAAATTGGAAGAGAAATTGTAATTCCATCACATGACAACTTGTATTAGTTAAATAAGTCAGAAATACTGAGTTAGCTTAGCAAATTTGAGTTGGGTGTCAAAGAGGAGGCATGTAGAGGATTTTCCTATTTTTAGGGGGTCCATTTATAGTTATTTGTGAGTTGTAATTAGTTAACTCAATTATTTGAGTTAAAATCAATTTAACTAGTTCTAACTGAGAGATGAGATAATGATATGTCCAGTGAATTAAATCTTATTTAATTCACAAGAAGTGGTTAATCGATTAATTGATAATTCACTATAAATAATT
Organism: Pinus albicaulis; assembly: GCA_034641835.2. NCBI lineage: Eukaryota > Viridiplantae > Streptophyta > Pinopsida > Pinales > Pinaceae > Pinus > Pinus albicaulis. The sequence continues at coordinate 831,974,332 of CM076581.1, read as the reverse complement.
GTTGCATGTCAGTTCTAAGGCCCAATTGAGACAAGGGTTAAAAGGAAGATAACTATCAGTTGTATAATTATAAAATTATGTAGGTCATGCAAGAGATCATCAGGAAGCCTTAGATATATTGTACAATAATTAATTGGGAATTTAATAATTAATAGAGTATCAATTAGCCTAGGAATGTGTAAGGAGACTAGTTAGAGGCAAGTAAAAGGTTAAATATTGGACCAAGGTTGCTTAGATCAAGCCAAAGATCAGAGTGGTAAAATCAACGTAGTGCAGAGGTTTCTCAAGATGAGAAATAACATTGTATTGTTTCATGGTCTTGAATTTATGAAATATATAGATAGCAGGGTTTTTATCAGTTTCTTTCCCCATATACATCTTGTGTTGTGCAATCGATTGATTTCTTTCTCTTGCTTGTTTGTGATTATGCGATCATATTTGGTTTCCAAAAATTTGTAGAAGTGCTTCAGTATTTTGTTTTAGTACATTCCAAGATCATATTGAATCCATTGGTATAAATATAGACATGGTATCAGAGGAGGAATCACTATATAAGAGAGGAATTAGAGTTCATTTTGAACATGTATATCAAATTTGTATATTTTTTCTTCAGGACCCAGCGATAGATCACAGTGTCTTTCAATGGCTTGAGACTCAAATATGCACTTGAGGGAAAATAGAATTACATATAATGAAATAATAGGATGGAGGTAGTACTAGAGGACAACAGACTAAAGGCATTCATTGACAGTGATATTCCTCAGCCCATAGCAGTGAATGTTCAACTTCTTGATGCATGGAAGAAGAATGTAGCAAAGGCAAGAAGGATGTTGTTAGAAGGAGTTCGAGATAATATTGTCTCGAATATTCATGTAAAGGCGACTCCATATGCAATGTGGAAGGCCTTAACATATATGTTTCAGAATATCAGCGACCACAGGAAGTTGGCACTAAAAGACAAGCTTGGAAAGATCAAGTTGGAGGAGGGTGAGATGATACCAAAATAATTGACGAAGTTCACTCAATGTCGAGATGAGTTTGGAAGTGTTGGTGTGATAGTAGCCCAGGATTATTTGGTGATACTAGCACTTCTAGTCCTTCCCAGGAGCTGGCATAGCTATTAGGACTCAGTGAATGGGAAGGAGAAGTTACCAGATTGGGAGTGATTGTTGTCCAACTTGGTACAAGAAGAGATAAGGCAGAGCACCAGAGATGGAACCTCTTCCATAGATAAAGAAGAATATTTTTCATTAGTCGAAAAATGAAAGAAAGCCAAGGGAAAGAAGTCCCAAGGTGAAGAGGGCAAGAAAGACTTGTCCAAGGTCAAGTGTTTTCATTTTCATGAGTACATGCACTATGCCTCGAAATGTCCACAGAAGGCAAGTAAGAAGGAGCCTGCAGTTGCAGCAGTGAGTGAAGTGCTAGCTTCACAGTTCAAGCTTGATTTTACTTTCATTTCATGCATGGCCAGCATTGTAATGGGATACATGTGGTATCTCAATAGTGGTGCTTTGCTCCATATGACGGGGAATAGAGATCTATTTAGTGAATTGGAGGATAAGGACCTCCAACAGAACATAGAGTTTAGAGATGACGAGAGGTATAGTGCTACCGACATAGGTAAAATTACCTTTCAGTGGGAGACTGACTCCCCTCTTAGACTCAAAGATGTTTTGTATATTCCTGGACTAAAGAACATTCTTGTCTCTGTATCGGTATTGGAAGACTGTGGTTATGATGTCATGTTTAGAAAAGGAAAGGTGTTCCTTAAACACATCGCCACAAGACAAGTGAAACAGATCGGTGCACGTGTCACAGACCTATATGCTCTTGAGGTCGAAGATGCATCCAAATATTTGAGGAGAAAAGTAGAGGTTAGTGACTTGATGGTTGAGGGGGAGCCTAAATTACCTCTTGACATGTAGCATCAGAAGTAGTCTCAAAAGGTTGTGGATCAACCACAATTGGAGAAGCAAAGAGGAGACCAAGTGGAGGCGTCCACTCAAGCAAAGACATCCAGAAGGTGGAAATTTCGAGCTAGATGGGCAAAGGGATCACATGAAGCCATACCTCTAGGTGAGAGGTGGGGCGATGTGAAGACATAATCTCAAGAGAAAATATTTGGGCATGATCCATTGAGATGGCTTGTCTCATGGATCAGTACAAAGCTACGGGGGCCCACAGTACACAGTAGCAAGATGGATCAATGGTGATTGATGCAGTCAAATGTTAGAGTGAAAAAAGTCAGATACTAGAGCACATATCAAAGTTGGAAGCGGTGCAGACGAAACAGATGCAGAGCTAGTAGTATCGCATAGTTTTCAGTAGAAAGTGCACTAGCTAGCAGCAACTAGAGACTATGAAGACATATGCATCATACTAATTCAGATTGGATGCTTTTCATTTTCAGGAATTGTAGGAGCAATAACACTAGAGAGAAGTGTTGTATGAAAAACATTCCAAAGGTCCTGGATTGGGATAGAGTTGAATTCCTTTCTTTTTGAGAGGGAGTGTTGAAATGGCAACAAGAAATGGCACCCAATGGGGGCTTTTGATTTAATTTTCCCTTAATTAAATTTGAAGAGAAATTATAATTCCATCACATGACAACTTGTATTAGTTAACTAAGTCATAAAGATTGAGTTAGCTTAGTAAATTCGAGTTGGGCGTCAAATAGGAGGCATGTAGAGGATTTTCCTATTTTTAGGGGGTCCAGTTATAGTTATTTGTGAGTTGTAATTAGTTAACTCAATTATTTGAGTTAAAATTAGTTTAACTAGTTCTAACACAAAGATGAGCTAGTGATAGGTCCAGTGAATTAAATATGATTTAATTCACAAGAAGTGGTCAATCATTTAAAATATAATTCTCTATATCTAGTTGTTGCATGTTAGCTCTAAGGAAGGCCCAGTTGATACAGGTGTTAAATGGAAGATAACTATAAGTTGTATAATTAGAAAATTGTGCTGGTCATGCATGAGGTCATCGAGAAGCCTTATATGTATTGCACAATAATTAATTACAAATTTCCTAATTAATAGGGTCCCAATAAGCCCGAGAATGCATAAGGAATTTTGGCCAGGCAGAGGTAAGAAAAAGGTTAAATATTGGACCAAAATTGCTTAGATCAAGCCAGAGATCAGAGTGAGACAGTCAGCAGGGTGCAAAGTTTTCCTAGGAGCAGAAATAACATTTTATTGTTTCATGATCTTGACTTTATGAAATATAAATATGGTGAGGTTTTGAGTGGTTTCTTTCCCCAAATACATCTTGTGTTGTGCGATCAATTGATTTATTTCTCTTGCTTGTTTGTGATAATGTGATCATATTTGGTTTCCGCAAATTTGTAGAAGTGATTTAGTATTTTGTTTTAGTACATTACAAGATCAGATTGAATCCATTGGTATAATTTATATAATCACTATGGTTGTGGGTTGAGGTGGTTTTTCCTTTGGAAGCCCTAGTTGGTTTTGTTTTGGTTTAACCTATTACCACACCCTCCCACCCCTTGTTTCCCAAGGTTGAGAATAGAACCGAAGGAAGGTAAATACAAACCAACCTTTAGGTCAGGTAGATAGCCCTACCAAAACAAGAGAGGGATCTCTCAATGTCACTTTGCAACCAATGAGATGACTGTATATAATAATGATCTTAGGCTATTTATGATGCTCAGTAGATTAGGGTTTTTTTTGTTTGAATTTTTTGCTGGATAGGAATGATACTCAAGGAACTAGGTCTAGATTTTAGGTCTGATTTCAAAGGTTAAATTACAGAGATAAGGATGAGGCAAAATAGGTAAAATCATGAACATACTTAATTCGTCATTTTTTATAGGGTTTTGAAAGAGAAGGATTCATAATGAGCATTTAAATGAATTCATTCATCAGAAGAGTAAACACATCCATGAAAACCTTATCAAACAGAGCATAAAAGGCAATGATTTTAGTTTATAAAATCATAAGATTAACACACAGAATCATGCATGTGATGAAAAAGGTAACATAGCATTTAACTTGATGAAGAAACAGAGAAGAAACAATGCTCAAAATTCTACCACTTGAATCTAAAGAGTATAGGTGCAACATCCTTTGATTTCACTGAAAAAAAAAAAGAGTTTGTACAATAGCTCCACTGCAAATAAAAACTATCCAAACCCTAAAATGACTTGAGGTGGACTACATATATAAAATAGAGTTCATGACACCTCATTGGGTCGAAATATGATCTAAAACACATCATAAATGTACTGTATGAGTCATTACCTAAAATCTAGGGAAGTTAGAAACCACTTCCTCAAATTTAGCTAATAACTATGAGTTCATGTCTCTTGGATTAATTACATCATTCCTCTATAAAGAGAGGCAAAAACAAAATCTTCCACCAAAAACACACCTCATGGGACAATTGTCCAAGGGAATTCAATGACAGAAGCGTCGGGCCTCCCAACAGAATCATCACGCCTACTTTGGAGCTGATTTTGACTAACTTGGAAGTTATTCTAGGTATCCGTGTGTGTTTTATTTCCAATGCACCCTCAAAACTGAGAAAATACCCACTATAAGGCCTTCAAAAATTAATTCTCCCAACCTCACTCCATAAGCACCACGCAGAGATAAAAAAGGTGGTAGAAGCATGAAAAAATTGATGTTTTTTTTTAATTTTTCTTCAAAATTGGTGGGTGAAATGTTGAGTTGATGTCGTATCTATGATGTACAAGTGAATATTAATCCATCCATTTATATTTTTCTCATTTTAAGTGCTGTGATAAAAAGTGTCACGTCGCTGTGCGACACTTCTGTTAAAGCCAAATTTCCATATTTTTGAAAAAACCACCAAAAATGAAAAAATTTCTCAAAAACCTCCAAAATGTTTTCTAAGATGTCAAGGAATGATGGGATAAACATCTAAGGAGGCCTCAACAAGTAGATCCAAATTTTCCTTCTCCTTAAGCTTCATTACAGTTTCTTTTAGCTTTTTTCTCAAGATTTTCACCCTCACCTTGGCGATTTGATTTCTTGTGAAATAGTGCATTGCCATATGCCTTTGGAGATTGTTATCCCTCTCTCCCTTCTTCAACATCTTCTCGATATGAATGTTGACCCTATCAAGCCACAACTCTTTATCTTGTTCAATTTTGGCAGCTATCAACTCATCAAAAGTTAACTGAGCTAGTGGTGGAGATGGATCTCTTTCTTGTTGTTTGTGCTTATTTAACCCTCTTGTTCATTAAAGGGGCATATTTATCAATTAAATGTCTGAAAGGGTAGATATGCTGAGGAGCATCATTGCAATGAGGTTTCAGAAACATTTTTTAGTTTTCAAGGTCAAATTCCATCCCTTTGAGAATATATGTTGCTAAAGCAAGGACATCTGCTGATATGGTGAACTCAATTCCTTCTATGATGGCCTTGCATTTTCTAAATCTAGTGGCAAAAAGGCTTGTCAACTAAGCATGACAGCCCACCTCCTTGATCCTCTCACAAAACCTCAAACAACCATTGTTTTCAAAACATCTCTTGCAAAAAGGAGAGGCATTGATTTCTTGCAAGGTAGATGGTTCAAAACTAGAATGGTGGGCTCCCTTGTGAATATTCTTTTCTTCCTCCATGGTGTTTTTTAACAAGATGAAACCATAGCTAGATTAGATGGATAGGGGAGGTGTAGAATTAAGAAAATAGGGGATGATTGTAGGGTAGCTTTAGGGGCAGAAATGAGGTAGAAAGAAGCTAGTGAAAAATCCCCAAAAAATTGAGGTAGGGTGATGAGTTGGCAATAGGATGCAAGTGAAATTTCTAGAAATGGGTATGAGGAATGTGCCCAAAGATTAAAACACGAGAATTTCCTAGTTTTCTGCCAAAATGTAGTGAAAATTATGGTTTTTATTAAATTGATGGAAAGGAAGGTTGTGAGTGATAATGAGTGTTAAGGTATGATGTATGGAATTTGTATGAAGTTTGTAGATGGTTAGAATATGGTTTTATCAATTGAAACAAGCAAAAGATGAAAAACACCAAAAACGTAATGGAGATGACCTAATGAAAGAAACTACTCATTTGCTGATGAAATTTGACTAGAGAGAGGTAGGAATAGTGTCCACTTATTGTTTAGGAGGTTATTTTACCCTTATGCAGTGGTTTTGGATCTTGAATGACTAATTTGGAGCTGAACACCAAAAGAGTAGCACATGCCAGAAACGTAACGCAACATACCAAAAGTGTAGCACAACACTTCCAGAAGCGTAACAGGAGGAAATTGGCACATAATTCTTGGTTTTTCTTCAACCCTTGGCAGCTATGGAGTATAATGGTGAGAAGAGAGGAGCTCTATCAACCATCAAAGGATAAAATGAGTTGAAGAAGTCTCTTTTTTCCCTTTTATAACATCATAAAATCACTTTTTTGTCTTCTAGTGAAATCACAAAATTTTTGAAGAAATTTCTGGTTTTTGAAACACTTTAATGATGAAACACACTTTATTTGATGAAATACAATTTTCCTTCACTTATTTCCCTATATTTTCTACATCCCTATGCAAATTTCCTGTATGGTGAAAATGGTATTATGTTCACCTTCTATCATGACATAAATTGACTCTTATGGTGGCGAAACAAATGAGACCTAGACTCTAACCCAGATGAAGGTGTAGTGCATGACCTTAGACCCTAAATGATAAATGGATCATATGACCTTATAATATGATAATTACCATGAATGGAGTAAAGGGAGTGGAATTTTCAAACCAAGACATGTTCATTGAACAAAATTTTATTTGAAAACTCACTTGAAACATAAAATTTTGACCTAGGACCACTACAAAGTAAATTTGAAAAGAGTATTTTTTATCACTGAACATTTGGACACTAACATTGGCTCTAGCTTGGGATGGAAACTCCTTCAGGAGGTTTCAAGAACACTGTATATTAGGTAGCCTCATCCATTGGGCAATCCAGGAGTCAAAATTGGAAACTGGAAAAACTTTGAAAAACTGAAATGATTAACTAAAACAGAAAATGGCTTTGACTCAAAAACTGACTTGACTACTGATTAAACTTACTTATGGAAGAAAACCATTGAGATCTTAGGGCCTTCACCTCGGGCTTCAAATCCTGATGATAACTGCACACCTACTGAAGATATATATACAATCATGCGATATGATCCCTCCAGTGTAACCAATCCAATAAATGGCTACTTACTTGAATCCTACTCACAGTTTCCTTGATCAAGCAAAAGGAACAAAACATAGGCAAATCAAAGCATCCACTGAACATGTGCTCATGATCCATAAATACAAAAAGATTCATCTTCCCAGTGGCTGCAACAAACTGACCAAAGTATCATGAAAAATTAGCTCTTGCATATTTGGAGGAATCAAGAAACATCCTTCTATTGCAACTGGATGCTCTTCATGATGAATTTCAGCAAGAGTGTGCTCTTGTTCTTCAAAAAATTCTGAACATATAGATGAAAACGTTTCCTCTTGAAACAAAAATTCAAGAAATGAAATGTTTGAAGAATAATTTGAATGACACTCCTCATCAATGTATTGGTCTTCTGAACACTGTTGAATACATTCATATAATTCAAGGGAATGATCATGATCTTCATCAATTGATTGTTGATTAATATTATTTTTAGTCAAAGAAAACATTGTTTGTTGTAAATTATCATGAATAAAATCTTCTTTTGCAAGATTCTTTAGAACAAACTCTTCTCTTTCATTGTTCTATTCTTGAAAGAAATATTCAAGAGAAGTATGATTTGAAGGGAAATCTTAATGACTATTTTCATCCATATTCTCATTTATAATAAAGGGGAAAACTATTGACTATTGAAGATCTTCCTAAATGTCATGTTTATCCTATACTACTTCCTCCTAATGAGAAAATAAATCAAACAAGGCTTCTTCAATCTCATCATCCATTAGATCTTCATCATGAATGTCAATCCCCATATGTTGAATAATATCATCGAGGTTTCCACAAAGGCTTTCTACCAGCAGTAGAGAAGGGTAATTTTTTTTGTAATTTTTACAAAATGTTGCGTAGCAATCTTTAAGAGAACAAAGACTAGTAGATGGAAACTTCTCATACTAAAACCTTTCTCTTTCTTCTAAGGTCGCCATAAATATCTTCATCAAGCAGTCTTCATTAATTTCAACCCCTAGCCTATGTATGTGCATATGAAACTTGATCAAGTGCAAGGCATCATCATATTTCTTTTCATCTTTGAACATGGGAATATAAGATAAATAATCGACATGAGGCATAGGATTTTGAAAGCCAGGAATATGAGACCAATCCATAGGATAATACCTAGCATTCCTTCTTGAGGTTTAACCCATCTTGAAAACATTGAAGTCGCAAAAAATTTCTTCAAGCTACTAGTTTTTAACAATGGAGTCACCATGAAAACTCTGAACTTGATTAAAATCAATGCTTTCTGTTTATAAACTCATAAGATTAAAATACAGATGCATGCATGTGATGAAAAGGGTAACCTAAAATTTAACTTTATGAAGAAACAAAGAAGAAGCAATTCTCCAAAGCATACCATTGTATTCACAAGAGTATAGCTACAACATCCTTTGATTTCACTAAAAAAAGAGTTTAAACAATAGCTCCAATGCAAATAACAACTATCCAAACCCTAAAATGACTTGAGGTGGACTACATATAGAAAATAGAGTTCTTAACACCTCATTGCATCAAAATATGATCTAAAACACATCATAAATGTACTATATGAGTCATTTCCTAAAATCTAGGGAAGCTAGAAACCACTTCCTCAATTTAGCTAATAACTAGGAGTTCATGTCTCTTGGATTAATTACATCATTCCTCCATAAAGAGAGGCAAAAAAAAAATCTTCCACCTAAAAGTAACCTCATGGGATAGCTAAACCCAAAATTTTGGACATTTTCTTAGTCGACAACTGTCTAAGGGAATCCAATGACAGAAGCGTCGTGCCTTCGACAGAAGCGTCGCACCTCCCAGCAAAAGTGTCGCACTTACTTTGGAGCTGATTTTGACTGACTTTTAAGTGCCCATTTACAAATATGGAAGTTAGGCTAGGTATCCTTGTGTGTATTCTTTCTAATGCACCCTAAAAACTAAGAAATAACCCTGTAGAAGGCCTTCAAAATTGATTCTCCCAACCTCACTCTAGAAGCATCGCGCAGAGGTAAAAAAGGTGGTAGAAGCATGAAAAAAATGATGTTTTTTGCATTTTTATTTAAAATGGGAGGGTGACATGTTGAGTTGATGTCATAAATGTGATGTACATGTGAAGATGCATCCATCCATGTAGATTTTTATCATTTTAAGTGCTCTGATAAAAAGTGTCGTGCCGCTGCGCGATGCTTCTGCTAAAGCTAAATTTCCAGGTTTTTGAAAAAATCAACAAAAATGAAAAAATTTCTCAAAAACCTCCAAAATGTTTTCTATAATGTCCTGGAATGATGGGATAAATAACTAAGGATTCCTGAGAAAGTAGATCCAAATTTTCCTTCTCCTTAAGCTTCATTTAAAGGGTTTCTTTTAGCTTTTTTCTCAAGTTTTTCACCCTCACCTTGGTGATTTGATTTCTTGTGAAATAGTGCCTTTCCATATGCCTTTGGAGATTTTTATCTCTCTCTGCCTTCTTCAACAGCTTCTTAAGAGGAATTTTGACCCTATCAAGCCACAACTCTTTATCTTGTTCAATTTCGGCAACTATCAACTCATCAAAAGTTAACTGAGCTGGTGGTGGAGATGGCTCTCTTTCTTGTTGCTTTTGCTTATTTAACCCTCTTGTTCTTGGCCTCCTAGGATTTACTTCAACCTCTATGTCTTACAGCTTCTCAACATCCACCACTTCCTTTCCTTTACCCTTATCTTCCTCAGGGTTTTCCTTTGGTTTGCTTTGGAGGAGGTGTTTTACCTTCAGTTGCATATTCCCTTGTTGTAGGAAGGTAATCGAGAATTTTTCCTTTGAGAGGTTATCCCTCAACTCTACTATCTCTGCATCCTTTTCTCTTATGATCTCTTCAACTTTCTTTTCCTTTACCTGCTCTACCATGTCAACCTCCATGGACACTTTTTCTTCATGTTGATGCAATGGTGACTCATCCTCATGCATGAGTGGCTCACTATCATGACTGGGTGGCTGATCTATTTTTGGTCTTTGTTCAGCTATGGTATAAGGTGAAATCACTCCTTTGATGGTATTGGGAGAAAAAACCATCCTCTTTCCTTTCTCATAGGTTTGAGTGATCTCAACCCTAGGGGCCTTTGATATCTCTTCTTTCCTACTTGAAGAGACAACCTCTTTCTGTTGTACTAGTGCTGATTTTGTGCTATGGATGATGGGGGGCCTAACAGTAGGTGCTTTTTGGGCCTCGAATATGCCCATTTTTTCCATCATACAAAACCATTATTCATAACATAAATTCTGACACTTTTACACTCATTTCACACCATAATTGGTTGATTATCATTAGTTTTCTTAAATTTTCAATGATTAGAGATTATTTATTCAATATTTTCTAATGATGGTTTTGCTAAGTTCATTTTTCGTAGAGTTCCATTTTCAAAATTCTTCACAAGCCAGTTAAACTAGTTACTACAAGTAGAGTACAAAAATATCCAATTTGGAGCTTCGACATCCGGGCATGCTTCCAGGGAAAACCAAGGAAGTTTATTGTCCAAAATGATGTTCCAACACCATCCCATGAGTTGGATTGCACCCAGGTCGCACATGTGGGTCTCTAGAAGAAAATCAACAAATCTGCTCAAAATGTGCATAGTTTCCAAACTGCCAAGTTTGACTTCGGTTGGTGTGCAGTTGGAGGTGAATCTGGAAAATATAAGAAAATTATTTTGTTAAAAATATAACCAATTACATATATCCAAAACTGTTTCTCCATATTTGAATTGGTCTAAAATTTATACGTGGGTCTTGGAGGCAGTTTTGTAAAAACTGTTTGTTTTTCCAGAATTCTAGAACCTTGCAAAAAGAGCCAAAAGACCAACTTTGGGCATGCTTTCTGAGGATCTGGATTTGAATGAGACAAATGCAAGAAAATTTTTGTTGAAAATATAACAAATTAGGCTCCCTCCAAATGGTTTTCCAAATTTCTCCATGGTTAGGAAGATATGCCAATATCTTTGAGGTCAGTTTGTTAAAATTGTTCAATTTTCCGTAATTGAGGAAAATGACTAATTCGCCTTGTAAATATTATAAATGGCTCAGCCATGGTTTGTATTGTAATCTTGGGAATATTTTGAAGGAGGAGGAAGACAAGGCGTGAACATGAGACAAATGATTGAAGGAATGTATGTAAGTGAACTTATGATTTGAATCTTAATGCAATTTGAATTTGCCATGAATTCTTTGTAAATGTAATGGTTTTGCTTAATATTTATGCATTTATTTAGTTTAGACTTGCTCTAGGAGTGGCAAGGGCCCACCATCACTTGGAAGAAAGTTTTTAAACATCATAGGCTAGAGGTAGCGTGCTTGATTTAGATCTAGGTGTAGGGATTTTATTTTGAAAACATTTGTTAATTAGGTCTCATAATTTTGATTATATACTTAAGACTGTAATTCATTTTTTTCTTAAAATTAAATAGGCATGTCATTTTCAACTCATTGCAAGCTAATGAATGGTGTTGATCAATGATTTTATTGCATGAATAACCTCTTTGTTACAGGTTTACGATTGGAATATTTAAAGGTGCTCCTTAATTGGATAAGCAAGAGATCGATAACTACATTTCTTTTAAATATGTATTGAAATCGATTATGTACCTTACTGATCCACTATAATTTCTTGTAACATTGTTTTTTGGAAACCAAGTATTTGAAAGAAATGCAACGAGACCATTAAATCATTGTTTGGAGTTGTATATTAGTTTTGAAATCCATTATAACTGTAATTAGTTATTGGTAGAAACACTAGTCAATGTGCTTATGTTTGAATGATTTCTTGAGTTTTATTAAAGTAATATAAGGATAAAATAGTTTCTTATTTTGCAGTCTTTTAGATCTGAAATCATGTAAATTAGAATCTTGGTTTACTTAGTTTCATTTGAAGCAATTGCAATTGATGATAGAGGGTAGTTTCAATGCTTATTGATTTGTGTGATCCTCATAATTATATTAGTTGCAGTCTTGTTTGGATTATTTATTTCCATAGCTTAAAATCGTTTGAATAGAAATTCGAATTTCTTATTGATGTTTCTTGAGCATGTTTTACTCAATTGATTAGTTTCCATTAGAAATAGAAATTACGTACTTAAAAAACAAGTTGATGTCTTACTCTAGTCTAGGTTAAATTCTTTGATCATGTGTTCCCTGCACTTGTGCCTCGAAGCTTACAAGCCTCGGATTGATAATTTAATGTTGGAAATTATAGAAATATATTTCCCCAACATTTTTTATGCAACTTTCTCCATGAAATTTTCCCAAGACATATTTATTGCTGAAAGATGATGCAAAACAATAAGCTTGACCATGCCATGATGGAATAAACTGGGGTGATGATATTTACCTTTTCTTTCTACCTTTTCATTCATCTTGACCAAAATTCTGAACAAATAATTGGGAAACTTGAGTGGTTGAGTAGCAATGAAGTGCATCAATAACCTCACATCATACTAGTACAACCTTGAACATCTCCCTTCACATGTAAAATATTTCATGATAAACTTCATCAAAGGGGCATATTTATCAAGTAAATGCCTGAAAGGGAAGACACGCTAAGAATCATATTTGCAATGAGGTTTCAGGAAAATTTTGTAGTTTTCAAGGTTCAATTTCATCACTTTGAACTAGATTTCTCCATGGTTCAGGATATCTGTTGCTAAAGCAATGACATCTGCTGATATGGTGAACTCAATGCTTGCTATTATGGCCTTGTCTTTTCTAAAGCTAGTGGCAAAAAGGCTTGTCAAATGAGCATGAAAGCCCACCTCCTTGATCCTCTCATAAAATTTCAAACAACCACTGTTTTCAAAACATCTATTGGAAAAAGGAGAGGAATTGATTTCCTACAATGTAGATGGTTCAAACCTAGAATGTTGGCCTCCCTTGTGAATCTTATTTTCTTCCTCCATGGTTTTTGTCAACAAGATGAAACCCTAGCTTCATGAGATGGATAGGGAAGGTGTAGAATTAAGAAAATAGGGGATGATGGTAGGGTGGCTTTAGGGGTAGAAATGACGTAGAAAGAAGCTAGGGAAAAATCCCCAAAAATTGAGGAGGTAGGGTGATGAGTTGGAAATAGGATGCAAGTGAAATTTCTAGAAATGGGTATGAGAAAGGTGGCCAAAAGATCAAAACACATGAATTAGAGGCCTCGTTAATAAAAAGGATTTTGAGGATCAGTTAGCAAGCTTTTTCTTAGGCTTTTTTCAGTTCAGTTTTGGAGCTATCTCTATATTCTCTCTCTCTCTCTCACTCTTGGACACTTAGAGTTTTATCAGGGCATTTCAACATTGGATCAATAAAGGAAGGAGGAAGAAAAGATTAACCAAAGAAGAGTGGGATCAAGCCACTACAATAATTTTACTTGCAGGTATCAATTTGCATGTGTGATTTCCTTGCTAGATTTGGCATGCATGGTTATGCATGTGTGTTCTTGGTTTTCTTATCATCATTGGCATGGGTTTCACTAGATGTGACAATGTTTTTTAGCCTAGACTTGCCTTTTCCAGATAGCCATGGTGTGATGGGGTTCTCATCTTCTGGTTGAGTTGGATTGCCGGATGGATTCAAAGCTGAGTGAGGTGGATCTCTGAATGAAAGAATGTGTGGACTAGTAACCCATGAATTGGACTGTGTTTTGCGTTAAAGCCAAGTATTGTGTGCCTTGGTGGGCCTAGGAATCCTCAACCGGTGAATGGCAGGATATATGGTAAATCCTAGAGGTGGGTGCTCTCCATCAGGCCTAGGAATCCTAAGATGGGATATATGATAAATCCTAGAGGGTGGTGTCTCGGTTAAGGCCTAGTGATCCCTGGATCAAACTGTGGATTTCGATAAAGCCTAGAGACTAGGAGACAAGAAAATTCCTCACGGTGTAGGTGGATAAATCCGATGGCATCCATGCTGGTTTATGGCCTAGTGATCCAGTGAGGATTGCGTTAAAGCCTATTTCTATTGTTGATGATGAGGTGTTTTAGCCTCGAGAATCCCTAGTTATTATTTTGGTTTGAGTCCCACATTCATGCTTGAAATATGGCACAAGGGTGATTGGTTGAAAGAAAGATTTGGTTAATCTAGTCTATGGTCAGGTAGAATGTGGAAATACCAAACCTGTTTGGCCTTTGCATACAGTAATAAGAGGTTATTTTTCCTTTTTCTTTCATGAATAATATATTGGTTTGTATGTGGATTCTATGGTTGTTTCATTCTAGGTATTCATGTTTCTATTATGCTGGTTATGAGCATGTCTTTTGATAGTGATAATGTATGGATCTCATCATGTTTTGACTTGCAATGAATGAACAATGAATATATGACCTAATAGATGATAATGCATCTAGTGTGATAAGGGAACAATGCTTCTTAGTGAATCTCAGATAAGTATGAGACCCCTATGCTCAAATTTTTTGTTTAAGCTTGTAGATTACACATTAGTGACATGTTTTAAAAAATGTTTGTCATGGATAGTAGGGGTCTAGTCAAGTCCTTATTCAAGTGATTGCATTTATATCATTATTACGTTATTATATTTGAGTTCTGGAAGCGTCATGGAATTTTGGGCAGTGGACTGAGCCCTGGGACTGAAAAAGTGGCACTAAAATCAGGGTCACGGGCTCAGAACAACCAAAAGTCCCCATTCACATGCATGCCCATGTTGTGCGAGCGAATGGAGGGTTCTAGTCGCACTCTTACCCATATCAAGGGAGTGATTGGGGGAATTGATACACAAAAAGGTCAATTTGTCTCAGGGGCTAGCTACCTAGAAGGTTTGGATGGATCTTGGGTGTCCTATAGTAGGTGCAGAAGGTTTGTGTAGTTGTGTGATGTCAGTTCCACTTCCTCAAGGTTTCCTAGGAGGTTGAATAAGATCATAGTAGCCTCTCGTCACATGTTTACCCTAGTGGACTGGGTAGCTTGGATAAATGTGGGAAGAGGGTGTTACAGAGTGGTATCAGAGCATGGTTCAACACTTGGACTGGATGGGCTGAATTTTTTTGTCATGCATACATGTCATTTTCATATGTGTTCTTCATGTTTGTGGACTATGTGTTTGTTGTGTATGCATGTTGGTGGCCATTGTTGTAGTGTGTCATCATGAATGTATGACTGGTTATGCATTGTTTATGCATGTTGGTGTTATATGTTGTTATGCATGCATTGTCATGGTTATAGTTGTTGTCCATGAGATCATTGTAGGCATTTTAGGTCATCATGATGTTGTTGGTAGGTTATGATGTTGATGTGTTGGTTGAGATAGAGCAAGAGATGCAAACCATCAGAGTGAGGTTGCGACACTAGACATTGGGGCAAGAGTAGATCATCATACATGCATTGTATGTTTGGCATGCAGGTATGTTAGTTAATAGATTGTTATATGCATTAGGGTTATATACATTTTTTTCATTTTATTGTTGTTGTGGTTACATGCATGGTAGATGCTAGTGAATCAATGTGGTCATATGCACGTGTGTCAAATAGTCATGAATGATGGTTACATGCTATTATATGCATTATTCTTGTTGTTTTATGTTAGTTTACTTGATGATTATGTTATATGTTGTTGATAAGTATGTTATATGTTAACTTGTTGATTGTTATATGATAGTTAACTTGGTGATTATGTTATATGTTGTTGATAAGTATTTTATATGTTAACTTTTTTATTGTTATATGATTGTTAACTTGATGATTATGTTATTTTTTTTTTATGAGTATGTTATATATTAAATTTTTGTTGTTATATGTTAGTTAACTTGATGATTAGGGTTATTTCATTTAAGATCTTGACGTTATTATGTTTTGTGTTAATTGGGATTGACCTATGCAAATGATTGTGGTTATGACATTCAAGTATGAGCTAGCTGTATATTTGTGATATTATGTCATACTAATCTAGACTAAATTTGCATATGTGATTGTTATTCATGAATGAAATTTTTTTATGAAATTATGATATGAACATGTTACCTAGTTACTGTTATGGATATCATGACCTTATTTATATTTGGGTTGATGAGTTGTGAAGTTATATCATGCTAACCTATATTGATTGGGAAGAAAAGATATCCTCCCCTTAGATACATTAAGGTATGAGGTTGCTTAAGTCATCTAATTG
The DNA here is from genome assembly GCA_034641835.2 of Pinus albicaulis. Lineage (NCBI taxonomy): Eukaryota > Viridiplantae > Streptophyta > Pinopsida > Pinales > Pinaceae > Pinus > Pinus albicaulis. The sequence continues at coordinate 831,958,030 of CM076581.1, read as the reverse complement.
GTACTTGAATGCTTGATTATGTTGTCTACTTAGTGTTTGAGTGTTTGATTATGTCATCTAGTTGATTTATTTAAAATTGTACATTTCAAATTGTTTGAAAGTCTAATTCATTGCATGATATGAGTATGTGTTTATAAAATTGCATGCTGAATGATTTTGTTTTAATATGGTTGTAGTAACACATGTGTTGAGATAGTTGATATGTACTTGAGTGTAAGTAGGTGATAGTTGTAGAAATGTGTATTATGATTGAAGAATGTGAGGTAATCATAAACTATGACATGGTTGTTAGACTTGGTAAATGTTGGTTTCAAATTGATAGATATGTTGTCTTGATCTTTGGGACATGTGGATGACATGGGTGTTCAGTTATAAGGCAGTGTGGTTGACACAACAAAGTAATATAACTGGTATATTGTTATATTTATTTATGTGCTAATAGTTATGTTTTTATGGAAGTATGATGTGGGGGATTTCATGGAAAGAGATTTCCATGAAATATTTTAGGAGGCTCGTGTTGAGATTTCCCTTGGAAGCACTGGGAACCATGGGGATTGAGTTGTGGCATTTGTTTCCAGTCTTGTGATTTTGGTATTTTGTGATTTTTTGCGCTTGATTTGTGGCTTTGTTTATGTCTAATGCATGATCATGCCACTTTATTGCAGTGTTGTATTGATTTTTGTTTTTCATGAAGCCTTCTTCTGTTTGTTTCTTTGCTCTGCCTTCTATGGTTTGAGATTCTTTGGGAATTGGTTTCTGAAAAGAGAGAAGTTAACTAAGATTAGTAATGGTTGAATTGAACCCGAGTAGGTAATGTAAGACTCGAATGAAACCTTGCATGTATAAGGGTAGTGGAAGGTAATAATATGACATTCGATTGGATTGGTAGGTCCATTAGTGAAACCGCATTTATGGAAGGACAATCATGAACAAGGTAATCATAAGGTGAAGGGAATAGACTTGTGGCATCATAAGTGCTTTGGCTACGTTGGAAACTCGTTGTTCTCAATATTGTATAGCAGGCGGATAAAGGAAGTTCTCTTTGACCTTAGTGATATCTAGTAATTATGTTGTGATCATATGATAATGCCTATATATGTATGTATGCATGTATGTATGTAGTTTTATAAAAATATCATGATTGCTTTATGTTGATGTTTATATGTGCATATATGTATGTATGTCATTGATTGACAAGTTCGTTAAGATTATTTTGTACTAGTGTTCACATGTATATATATATGTTCGTGTGTGTAGTTGTATAACTGGGTGGTTACGAATCATGATTTTTTTATGTTGATGTTTATATGTATATATATGTATGTATGCAAGCTGTTTTCTGACAAGGTCATCAGGAATCATTCTCATGGAGGAATGATTGCTTATGCAGGTAAATGGCATGAAGAGGTTCCTGGTCTTATGAGGAATCAAGTGGGAAGGGTAGCCTTGACCCCACAGATTCTAGACTTATCAGGAGGTGAATCCGGTATTACCTTTTTGAAGGTGGAGGTGTGACCCTGGATTCCCTTTGTTACGTGTGATTCAGCATCGTATCCTTTTTATTTGTTGGTTGAGAAATGTATATGTGTGTATATTATTTTAAATATTGTATCGAGAAATATTTATAAATCTCCATAGAAAATATGGTCATATATATGGTTTTCATTGTAAATACCGCAATGAGCTATGTTATAACTTATAAAGCTCTAGTAAGCAGTATGTTGTCATGTTTTTAGCAGTGATTATTGTAAATACTGCAGCGAGTTGTGTTATAAAGCTACATGGGTATTATGTTTTGTTTTCAATAGTCTTGTTGGTTGTAGGTGTCATTGAACACCGAGGATAGTGTTCCCCCAAGGGGGATGGCTCTGTAATTTCCCTAGTGAAAATTCCATGTAATAAAAATAATAAAGGAAAAATAATAACCATGTTTATGGGACACATATTCCAAGCTGAATGGTGGGAAATAAATCCTAGTGGATGTTCATTTTTATTAGTTTGGCTAAAGGAAATTGGTAAAGGAAAAGGAAAAAGCTTTGGAAAGGAAAAGAGGCATTATCGGCATTTTATTTATGAAAATAATGGAAATTAGGAGAAAACGAAGCTGAAAGTTCACAGGTTTCATGTGAGGAGGAAAATGAAGGAAAATAATGGAAAATGAAGAAATTAGAGGCCTCATTAATAAAAAGGCTTCTGATGATCAATTCGCAAGATTTTGCTCAGGCTTTTTTCATTTTATTTTTGGATCTCTCTCTCTATTCTCTCTCTCTCACTCTTGGACACTTAGAGTTTTTTTTGGGGCATTTCGGCGTTGGATCAAGAAAGGAAAAGAGGAAGAAAAGATCAAGAAAGGAAGAGCGGGATCAAGAAACTACAATGGGTTTACTTGCAAGTATAATTTTGCATGTGTGATTTCCCTTCTAGATTTGGCATGCATTTTTATGCATGTGTGTTCTTGGTTCTCTTGATGTCATTGGCATGGGTTTTCCATATTTTAAAATTTTTTTCAACCTAGCCTTGCCATTTTTGGATAGCCATGGTGTGACGGGGTTATCATGTTTTGGTTGAGCTGGATTTCTAGATGTATTCGAAGTTGAGTGAGGTAGATATATGAATAAAATAACATATGGCCTAGTAACCCCTGAACCAAACTGTGGGTTGCAATAAATCCAGGTACTGTGTGCCTCGATGGGCCTCGGAATCCTTGTCCAGTGAATGAATATATAGATGGTAAATCCTGGAGGTAGGTGCTCTCCATCAGGCCTAAGAATCCTCGGATTGGATATACAATAAATCTTGGAGGGTGGTGTCTTGGTTAAGGCCTTGTGATCCCTGGATTATACTATGGATTGTGGTAAAGCCTAGAGACTAGGAGACAGGGAAATTCCTCATAGTGTAGGTGGAGAAATCCACTGGCATCCATGCTTTTTTATGGCCTAGTAATCTAGTGAGAATTGTGGTAAATCTTGTTTTTATTGTTGAGGGTAAGGTGTTTTAGCCTCGGGAAGCCCTAGTTGGTTTTTTGGTTTGAGTCCCACATTCATGCTTGCAATACATCACAGGGGTGATTGGATGAAAGAAATATTTGGTTCAACCAATATATGGTTGGGTGGAACGTTGAAGTCCAAAAACTATTTGGCCTTTGCATAAGAGGTTTTCTTTCCTTGTTTTTTCATGAGTAATATACTAGTTTGTACGTGGATTCTATGGTTGTTGTATCCTTGGTATTTATGTTTCTATTATGTTGGTTATGAGCATGTATTTTGATAGTGATGATATATTTCTCTCATCATGTTTTGACTTGAAATTGAATGAACAATTAATATATGACCTAATAGATGATAATGCAGCTAATGTGATAAGGGAACAATGCTTCTTAGTGAATCTCAGATTAGTATGGGACCCCTATGCTCATATATGTTGTTTAAACTTGTATATTACACATTTGTGACATGTTTAACGAAATTTTTGTCATGGATAGTAGGTGTCCAATCAAGTCCTTGTTCAAGTGATTGAATTAATATCATTAGTCCACCGTGGTGATGGTCCTTAATGATTACATGAACATTGGGGAAACCATCCGGTCAGGAACTTAAAGTAGCTCCTTATCCGTTTGGGATGATGGCTCCGACTAGAGTTATGGGACCAGTTTCCCTTTCTATAAGCTAATGAAAAATAAAGTGGATAAGGATATATTAATCTAATATGACTAAAATATGAAATAGAAACTATTACTAACTATTAATCTATTTATCACAAGAAAGTTGATAAAGTATTTGTTTAATAAATATTTCACAATTAACATGATAATGTAGCTTATCATATCATTATGAATATAACTCAGAAAAAGGAAACTAATTTAATTAAATAATTTATTAAATAATTTATTTAATCATAACACATATAGATATCCTGTTATTCACATATAATTAAAATATTCCAATCATACACGTCAATAGTGATTATGAGAGATTATTTCAAAACATATATCATGAATAATATAAAAATACCATTTTACTCTAAGCAAATAAATAGTCAAGGGATAATAGTACCCAATAGACCATTTCTCTGCTCATGGTAGAAAAGTGGTGGTTCAACTTCAGATTAAGAAAAATTAAGTTGCAACAGTGCAACTTAAAATTTCTTTGTTACAAAATTCAGAATCCAGAATCTATCGCTAAGAGACAATATATAGTTTCTTTAAAAAATGATAAAAATAGAAAACTAAAATAAATTTCCAAACAATTCTTAACATAAGAAACAATAAAGGAAAATATTAGAATGTATTAACATCAAATTTCTAATATTAGGAGGATGATTGTCCTCTAACACGTTGTCTCAATTCGAAGATGTCAATCAATTTTTTCAATTCAGGAGGAGACGTTTGTTGGATTCACATCTAACTAGTGAAAACATCATCCCTAAACGTTGGCAGTATCTGAGTGGTGGTGTTTGATAAACATCATAGCATCATCCACTAATTATGAGGCTTAACCAAGAATTGTTAATGTGATTCCAAATCAATTTTGGTCAGTTTATCTATGATATCAGCCCTATTCTTGGAAGACTCTTTCCACTTCATTGTCAAGAATTTAATATCCAGTAAGGTGCCTTTGGAGCAACTTGGGATTAGATTGAATTGAAGCATATTATCGATAATCGCTTCAATTATGTTGTTGGAAATGTCCCGGGCTTGATAAAAAAAAGCTTTTGTTTTCTTCAGGCGGATGTCCCATTCTCGGAAGATAATTTTCTTGTGATATTCCTCAATATTATGTAGGACAGTTAATCTTCCTTCTTAGCTTTCCTACCAAGTCAGGAAACCAAAAAATTTCTCTTCTATCGCCTCAAAATAACTCCTTATATATGAAGGTTGATTGACCAAATATTCCACAATTTTACATTGATCATGAATGAATGCCAATTTCTGGAGAAGACTATCTCTTGTAGGGCTATAAGAGTATTTAGCTATTTTTCCTCTTTCTTAAACTCAACTAAATTTGGATTAACAATTAAGTGTTGAATCCTTTCCTACAACTCCTGTATTTATGCATCCTTAACCTTTAATTCTGAATCATGATGAATTTTAAGAGAATCAAATCTCTTTTGCAGTTCTATCATCTGAGATTTCCATTATTACAAAATATTTTGCTTCTCTATTTCAATACTTTGTTGAAATAGAGAAATTATTTCTTCCTGTTGGACATATACAACTATGTCAATAGTGGTTGGATAATATGAACCTTTAAACTCATTAAGCCTTCCCAATTCCTCTATTGCAGTGGTTGAGCCTTTCCAAAAGACTTCAAAGGATGCATTACGTGGGACTAAATCTTGAGAATGATCAATATTTCTATTTTTCATTTTTTGGAATTTGGCTTATGTGATCCATAATTCATAAAAAACTACTTTCGGCGATAATCACATATAATCATGTATTGTTGACGCATCTCGAACCAGCCACTGTGGTTCATCTTGTGTTGCGAGTTGTATAAAATATCCAATGAATGAATTTCTTCTACTTTAAAAATCACCTTAGAAGAATGGAATTCATGTATAGCTTATATATCTCTATCTTCTAAAGGCTCTGTAACATCCTTCAATGTATTGACAATTTTTTTAGGATTCTTGGAGTTTTCCTGAACCTTTACCTGTGTAGTATGAACAACTTGAGATGTATCAGTAGAAAAATTTAAGGGTTGAATTTATTCCTTCCACGTCTCCCCTAACTTAGAATCAGGATCATCTTCATCTCTTTGGGAAGAGGTGGAAGCATCAATTCCTTTAGGCTGAGAAGGCTCAGTCGAGTGTGTAAGATCAGTTTCTTCAGTAACAACCTTCTCTTAAGAAACCTGTAATGAATCCATGGGGATATTAACCATCCTAAAGCCGAGTATTGAAGAAACTAATTCATTTCCTTAGGAGTTATATGTTCTTTAGCATATCGGAGCACCATGGAATAAGAATAATTTTTATCAAACAAATCATCATTATCGGGTTCATGCATAAATTGTCTAATACTTTGTGTTGTTGTAATCTTCTTGACAACTTGATCAGGATCATATTTCCTATTTGGCACAGTAGGAAAGTTCAAAGCTTTAATAACCTGAATATCAATTAATGCATGTCTATAATTATCCAGAGCATAAATTCTAAACTGAGTCAATAAAGGGGGCCACATATTCTTATTTTCTTCTCTCAAAACTTTAGAAATTCCATTACCCACAATATGGTAGGCAATATATCTACACAGTAGTTTATCTGAGACAAAAAAATGCCAACACATGAGGTTTAGAAAAGCTTCCATATACTCTGATGTAAGTGAAATATTTTTCTCCAAACCATTTGCCTACTCGCACAAGTTTATTTTCAGCCTCTTGGGAAATCTAAGGTGCTTTAGTATCAAATATTATTTGATAAATTGGCAGCATGAACCTATGGCAAATCTTGTAGAAATGTTGGTGATATTTGGAATCCTACAAAATATCATGGTAGAAATGGACGGGAGTTGGATCTTTTAGAGCCCATTTCCATCCCGTGGATGTGAAATCCAGGGTAAAACACTAGGAATCCATAATATATGCACTCATATAAAAAGGAGGAAATATATTTGGAGATATATTGCGACCACTTCTAAAATATAGGATATGGGTGGCTAAACTGTCATAAATAATTCCCCCACAATAACATATATACCCCTCATAAGCACCATCAATTAAAGGTACCCATTTCTCTAAGAAATTTTATACATTATGCATAACATAAATTCTACACATCATTGCAACAATATAAGAGTGATGCCCAACAAGGGAAGCAGAAACATACTTACCACTTTATTCTCTTTTATGCTTATTCGAATCTTGCCTCAAACCCTTGATTCACTTTAATGCATGTCATTTTCCTTGAGGAGTGCTTCAATGTAGACTTTGTCATATTTCAATTGAGGCTCTGGTATATGATACATCCTCTATAAATCTTCACTGGAAAATGACTTGATGATCGTGCCTTTGTTTGTAACTATCCCTCTATCATCAATATTCAAATTATCAATGACCCATCGATCCATGTCTATATAGGGTAAAATTTTGGGTCGAACTACAAGTCTATGAAGGAATTAATTGGCTGCATCACTAAAAGTGGCCTCCAAAACTAGAACAAAGTCATCAACAGTTATTATTCTCTTTTTAACTCGAAGTTTCTCATATTGATACATTTCTTCCCATAACAAATGCCTAGAATCCCTTGAATAGACTATATCAGAAAAAATCCTAAAGTAATGGCATTGTCTTCTTTTTGTTCAACAGTGGGTGCAGTAGGTTGTTGATGTGTAGGGTTTTTCTTCTTTTCTTTTGATTCCTTTGACAGTTCTTCAGTATTGCAAGAATCAGAATGGCCCTGTAATAAAAACACAGATATGAGTGATATGCTTTCCTTTTGCCGACACTTGGCACCAATAAAATTTACAATAGAAATATTTCCCTTTTAATCAAATCATGAAAATGATAACGAATGAAATATGTACTTTTATATTTTCAAGAAACATAACTCCTGTATCCCCAATCATTGAATTTACAAGTGTGCAACCACGTGGGAAAGTCATATCATCTTATCGGAAGAAAAAAGATCAAAAGAGTTTAAGTTAATGTGTAATGATATTTCAATCTTCCAATGAGGAAAATCTCTTATATAACGGTTATAAGTATTCAAAAAGGTTATGATCAAATGCAGGAAAAGCATATCGGGGATGTGGAATATCGAAGGTTCGTAAAGAATTCCCTAATGAAATAACTCTGATATGAAGGATTTTTGATATCCTGATTAAAATATTATTGAATGACATCGAAGGTATTTGACTATCGAGGAAGAATGATATCAGAGGCATGGGATATCAGAACAAATGATATCATAAGTCTAGAATATCGTAGCATACTTCGTAAGAAAGTTATGATGAATGAAAGTTCTGGTATGACATGTGTCAATATTTACCATTATGGGTACGGCGGGGAATTATAGTAATTTTTCATGGAAAATTTTAATCAAAGCCTTTTGCGAATGTTTATTTTAAGTGAAGTACGGATCGGGGGAAAATCCCATCGGGATTAAGTTTTATCGTAACTCACTCAAAATAAAAGTTACGATATGAAAATTTTCTTATAGTTATAAAGTTCCATTTTCATTTTTCCTTTATGGGTAATGCTCATCGGAGCCTCGGGCCTTTGTATTATATTTCGTTTGTAACTCCGATATGAAAGCTCTGATAAAGGGAAAATATGAAAGCTTAAGAAAATTATGATAACCAACTCTAATTTATTCATTATTTCCTAAAGCTAAAAGTTTAATAAAAGGAAATGAAAAAAAAATCAAAATGGTCCCCATTTATTATTGAAAACTAAGTATAAAATGGGGAGGTTCTTGAATGCTACAACAATTGGCGACATACTCGGCGAAATAGTTGTCTATGTCAAAACAAATGAAATTGCATCAATTAAATAAATAAGACTTAGAAAGACCAAGATGTCTAAGTTTTTATGGTTTTCAATAACGCTGCATTAAAAAAAAAAAAAAACTCATTACTTTGTAAACTTCATAACTTTTTAAGTATAAGAACCAATATTATCTGTGTTAGTAATTGTATCAGTGAGAAAGATAAAATAAAGAACTATTAAAGCTTCACATTAATATAGACCTTTTTTCACTGGTATAGCCACTGCTGCCAGTAGGCATCAATAGCCTCGACATGGTTACCATTTAATAAATAATACCAATATCTCATCCAATATAATAAGTCTTTAGAGCTATTAATTTCTTCTTTAAAAAATTTTGGTTTATTACTTGTAAGCCATTGTCCTAGTTTGGTGACCAGAAAATGGCAATGCCATTCACAAGTTATAATGATATTGAACAAGTCGCCTCGTGATGAGACCTCTTGTCTTACATAATTTAGACTACAAGCCATTATCATGGTTTGGTATGAGATGTGATAATGTAAATAACATTAGTTCCCCATGATCATGGTAAGTTGGCTCATAATGAGGCCCCTTATATTTCAAGTTTAAATATTTTTGAATTACACTCAAAAAAATGTTAAAATTTATGGATGGGGATGTAAAACACTCCTTAAGAGTTATGGATGAAAATTGAATTCATAAGGTGCATCAACTTTGAAATAGTCTTCATTTGATTAGATAATGAAATGGAAGATCAAAGGATAACATGATCTTATAATGATGTAAGTTATGAAATATTCATAAAATAATGGAAATAAAGATATCAAATATTAAAGCGGATCCAATCTTAAATTTCAATGCAGTAATTTATTTCTAAATAATATCCTTTAATTGATCAATTCCATATTAATTATGAGAGAATATACTCACATAAACCCAAAATATGAACTAAAAAGAGTATTATTCAGCAAAACTAATCTAAGAACATTGATATGTACATATGATTATTTACATATTTACAATCAGAATATGTATTCCTCACGAAAAATATTTTTTCAAGATTTTCCCATTCACAGGAAGAGAATCTCTCTTAACCTGTAAATATTGGAGAATACAGGTGGATGGGCCAAGTTTTTCAATGATCTGAAATGGGCCAAGCCAACGTTTTTGTAATTTTGTGTGTTTTCCTTTTTCCTTGTGGGCTTTGTCTCATTTCAGAACTAAGTCACCGATTTTGAAATTTTTATTACCCACTAAAATTGCATCAAACCAATACTTTACTGTATTTTGATGTTGGGTATGAATCTATTTTTCTTTATCTCTTTCCTCTTCAAGTTTCAGAATTTGAGACAATGTCAATTGAAAGGAAGAGCAAGGTTGTTCCTCAATGGATTACACTAGGGCTAGTGAAGGAAAAGCTAAGTTAGGGGGTAAGATAACTTCTTTCCCATATACCAAGTGATAAGGAGAAGTTCCTAAAGAAGATTTATGAGTAATTCTATCAACCCATAGAGAAAATATTAATGCCTTAGGCCAATTATTTTGGTTATCATCAATGGTTCACTTGATTATTCTTAAGAGGCTCTTATTGGTGGATTTGGCTAGTCCATTTCCTTGCAGATAGTAATTGGCAGAATATTTGAGTTTAAAACCTGTATTTAATGCAAATTCAATCATAAATTTATGGAAAAGTAGGAATAATTATCAAACATGATAGCGTTAGGTAATCCAAACCTAGTAATTATATGTTGATCAATAAAATCCATGACAATTGCATATTTGACTACCTTTAAAGGGATTGTTTCTACCCATTTGGTGAAATAATCTGTAGCGGTTAAAATACACCTATGTTGTTTATAAGAATTTGGAACAATCTCACGTATAACATACAACCCACATTTTTCAAAAGGTTGCTCAATATTGACTGGCTGCAGGGGTAAGGTTGGCTTCTTTTCTCTTCCTGAACTTGTTTGGCGGACTTTTCATTTTCGTACATAAGCATGTGTGTCTTTGAACAAAGTAGGTCAATAATAACCAACATGAAGAATTTTTTGAGCAGTAGTATCTCCACTATAATGTACTCCAATTGGTCCATCATGGAATTCCCGAAAAACATTTTATGCTTCAGGTTTTTCTAAACATTTGAGTAAGACATAACCATAGTTTATTCTAAACAAACATTATCAACATGTTGATATAGATTGGCTTTAAGTCTTATGGCTTTCTTTTTCTTGTAATTGAGTTCAACTGGTGCATAACCATTCTTCAAAAAGAATATTAAATAAACATATTCATATTTATTATTAGCATGACATACCTATGAGACTTGAACATTAGTACCTGAATCTTCTTCAGCTGAATTATCCGATGCTCTAGTTATCAACCTGCAAAAACCTTGGCCTATAACTATTTTAGCAGGTTTTATTTCTAGAAAATATTCTTGCAAGGTTGTAACTCAATTAGGTCTCTTTTCTCTTATTTCTCTTTGGATAATCAATTGTGTGACTGCTGGAAAATGTACAATCACTTTAGCATGAGTTTTCAAGAGAAAAGGTATAAATGTTTCACTGAATTAAATACTGTGAAAGCTTGTTTTTATACTTCCGAATAATTCAATTATTCTCCTTGTGTATTGGAACTGAAAAAGGAAATGAGAGATTCAACTTGTTCTTCATTTGGTTGTGTTAAAATTGTTGCATAAGAATGCTCGAATGCAAATGTGTATAAGACAAATTCCTTAAAAAAATAAGGCGATGAAAATGAAGGAGCATCAATTATGGCTTGCTTTATTGATTCAAAATATGTTCTTTCACTTTGTCCCCATTTTTATTTTGCATTATGTTTAATCATGCTTTGTAAAGGCATAACAATCCATGAGAAATAAGGGACAAAACGTTTAACAAAATTGATTTGACCAAGAAAGGATTGCATAGACTTTTTATTATGAGGTAATAGAATCTCAAAAATTGCCTTAAATATTTCTAGATCTATACTAATTGCTTCCTTCGAAACAATAAAGCCTAAAACTTTTCCCTCACTAAGAGCAAAGAATGACTTCTTAGATTTAAAGAAATCCAAACTTTTTGTTGCACGCAGCCAAACTTGTTCCAATTTTGGTCAAAAGTCTTTACATTTTGAAGAGTTTAATGCGTGGTTCCGCGAAGTTAGATATATTTTATGGTGTCTAGGGGCTTCGAGGTGGGTCTGATCAGGTGCTCAAAATTATACTCAAAAATCAACTTTTTCGGATTAGTGTAGAACCTAAACGACCATGTAGATCTCTTTGTTCTGAATCTAGCGCAACTCATTTCGCGGAAAAACGATATCATATGCTCCCAAAAACATGTTCTACCCACTTTTTCAAACAGGCAATTTAAAAAAAAATGTGCAGATAGCCAAGTCAGCAGTCCGTATTGCTAACTGGGCATGCCTACGTGGTTGTTGATTGGTCAAATCCTCTGATTCTTTGGCGAACCATGGAGTGCCAAGTGGCACATTTTTACTGGACTATGTTGGTGGATTGGTATTAGTTGATTTTGGGCCAACCACGTGTTGACACATGGCCCAGCCTAGGGCCTCCACGTGGCAGCATGTGGGGCCACAAAATTTTGATTGGGGTCGAGCACAGCCTCGGGGAGTCGAACCACCAACCTGCATGCAACAAATTCCATCACATACCATTGCACCATGACTTGTTACTTAACATATCGTTTCCACCAGTTTTATTTGAATTACAATGGTCGGAGGGTTGGGGGTGGGGGCGAGGTCTAGACCCAGCTCTTGGTCACTGCCATTGGCGAGACCTTGGGCGGGAGTCTAACCCGAGGCCAACCCCCCTGCCTGTATATAATGTTAACAATAACTGGTGGAGTGACGAAAAACCGTCGGCGACCATTTAAAAAAAATTAATTAATTGTCGCTTTAGCCCATAGAGTGAAAGTTAAAGTGGCGAAAATTTCGCCCGAAAAACCAGCAAATTGTTGCCCAGTTAGCGGAAAATCGGGCTGATTTGTAGGACTGGCCCAGATTTTGTGCAAATTGTGGAGTGGTTAGTGGAGAAACTTGAGGAGGTCATAACTTCTCCAGTTTTGGCCAAATTCGAGGTAGAAAGAGGTTGGGCATGCATTCTTGGGCATTTTGGAGCTGATGGAACAGGTTTAAGAGCATATTGAGCATTGTAAACACATGTATTCACATTTTTTAGTATAATAGAAGAGGTCCAAGCCATTGGAAAATGGACCAAGGAGACGTAGCCCAGGTGGGCTGAACTCCTTTATCATATTATGCTATGTGATTGTTTATGGTGATGTTTATATCTAATTGATGTTATTGTTCAGTGTTTTATTTAAGCTAATTTTCTCATTAAAAACACATAACACTTCATGATTAAACGTGCAATTAACCTCAACATCCTCAAGCACTTTCATTTAATTTTGAAATGAATCTTAGCACAACAAAACTAATATTACCATTTAGATCAAGTTGTTATTAGAGCACTAGGTTTACTTATGCAAAGAGGATTATTGTGTTTTGAAAATGTTTAAATCCTTACAAGGTTGAAGCTCAAGAGAGGATAAGGCCATCTTGTTGGTGTGAGTTCTCAATTTGGAGACAAGAGAAGGAAGGCATAGTTGCCACAATTTCCACCACAAGATTCACCTCTAGTTCCAGTAGAAGCTTCAGTAAGCATTTCTCATGAAGGAGGAATTGATAACATGGCATAGGATGAGAAGGATATTAGGAAGGATTTCTTTGACATGAAAGAGATGGTGAAGGTCCTTGAGGTAGAAAGGGACACAAGGTTGCAGGGTGAAAGCTCCAGGCCTCCAACAAGAGAGTGTTCTCTAGTATGCGGAGGTAATGGAAATGTTGGTAATCCACCATCTACCCCACCATCATCCTCACCACCATATTCACCTTCACCTTCATCCTCTTCCACTACTACAACCCTTACACATGCTCATCAACCTACCTCAAAAGGAATTGGTAAACAACCATTGTTAAAACTTGATATTAAATTTGAGTTGCTTATGTATAATGGTGAAGTGAATGCAGAGAAGCTAGAAAATTGGGTTCACTAGTTGGAGGTCTATTTCATAATTCAAAATGTTCAAGATGATGATACAAAGATGCAACTATCTTCCTTGAGATTTGAAGGTGCAACACTAGTATGGTGGGAAGCCAAGACACAAGATGACATAATAAAAATGGTAAGATTTCACTCTCTTAGTCTAATTTCATTGTTGCAATTAAAATAAAATTTTAACCTCTAGCATATATGAAAAAATCCATTATGAATTGGCAGAACTTCAGACAACTTAAGGGTCAAAGTGTGCAAGATTACACCCAAGAATTTAGAAAAATAGCTCTTATGTTAGGTGTTGATTTGCACCCCCAAGATACATTGTTGAAGTATATAAGGGGTTTACATAGCTATCTAATGCACACTATCCTTATGTTCAATCCCACTAGCTTAGATGAGGTTTTTGTACAAGCCACTCACCTTGAGGGAAGAGGGAAAAACATTCAAGAAGAGGGTAAAAAGAATCCATTTAAGGGTGGAGACAAAGGAAAGGGTTTCAAAGGAAATGGAAATAAAAATGCATCCGTTAAAAAGGAAGGAGATAAAATGACATGAAAATATTGTTCCAAAGAGGTTCATAATGAAGACCATTGTTGGAAGCTTCATCCAGAGATGAGGCCCAAAAAATTCAACAACAAAGTAAAACAAAAAACAGCTGCAACCACTCAACAGGATTTGGGATCTGACTCAAGTGATGAAACTAAAATTACAGCCATGGGTATGAAGGGAAAATAATCCATTGCTAGCACTAGTGCATCAAATTTTCACACTAGTACTCCAAATGAAGAAACAAGAATTGAATTATTTCATGTGAGGGTTATATAAAAACATACAAAAATCAACACACTATTTGATAGTGGGTCTCAAGCAAACTTGATATCTGAAGACTTATTCAAGAAAATTAATCTTGAAACCATTCCTCATCATCAACCATATCCATTGGGTTGGATGTGCAAGAACAAAAATTTGCAGGTTACAAGAAAGTGTATTCTTCGATTTGAAATCACAGCAAACTTCATTGACGAAGTTGAATTAGATGTTGTACTGCTTGATATTTCAGGGGTTTTTTTGGGTAGTCCTTACCTCTATGATAGAAAAGCTATCTTCTATCTCCATGAAAAAAAGTACCACTTGTTCAAAAACAGTGTGGAGTATACTGTGAGAGCTCATCGCAAGAAACTAAATCTTTCAATAATTAATGTAGGGAAATTGGAAACACTAGTTAACTCAAGCAAGAATTTTGTACTTCTTATGATTAAACCAAATAATTATGTTGATTATGAAGCATTCCAAGGTTGTGATCCAAAGTTGACTCTGATTTGATTGAATTGGTTAATCAAAATAGTGAGATGTTTCAGGAGCCAAAGGGGTTACCTCCCAAGAGGGGAATCTAGCATGAGATACAGTTGCAACAAGATTGTCATATTCCTAACATTGGTATGTATCGGATGTTGGTGATGGAGAGTATTGAAATAAAAAATCAAATCCAAGATTGGTTGGACAAATGGATCATCCAACCAAGCACTTCACCATGCGGGTCACCTATTGTGTTGGTGCCAAAGAAGGATGGAACATGGTGCATGTGCGTAGATTTTTGTGCATTGAACAAGATTACTGTAAAGAACCGTTATCCACTTCCTAGAATAGATTAATTACTTGATCAATTAAAAGATGAAAATTATTTTAGCAAGTTGGACTTAGGGAGCGGCTATCATCAAATTATAATCGCTGAAGGAGACATTTGGAAGACGGAATTCAAAATGAAGCAAGGTTTGTTTGAATGGCTTGTTATGCCTTTTGTTTTATGTAATTCCCCTTCTACCTTCATGCATGTGATGAATGGTGTTTTGAGTCCATTTCTTGATGAGTTTTCCATCGTCTACTTAGATGATATCTTAATTTTCAATAAATCACTTGATGAAGATCTCATGCATGTAAGAAAAGTACTTGATGTCTTAAGGAAAGAACAGTTGTTTTTGAAGATGTCAGAATGCAAGTTTGGCAAAAATTCTTTGGTGTACTTGGGGAACATTGTTGGAGGAGGTAAGTTGAGGATAGACCCCTCTAAGGTTGAGGTCTTTGTGAATTGGCCAATGCCCAAAACAATCACTGAGGTAAGAAGTTTTTTGGGAGCATCCCAATATTGGAGGAAGTTTATTGCTAACTTCTCTTCTATCGCAACTCCTTTGCATGCATTGACTAGTGTGAAAAATGCCTTCTAGTGGGGAGGAAAACAAAAAAAATCATTCGATGCATTGAAAGAAAGGATCAGTTCAGCCCCAGTACTTGCATTACCGGACTTGAGACAGCCCTTTGAGATTCAAATTGATGCAAACGACTATGCCATGGGCGCAGTCCTTATACAACATGGTAAGCCCATTTCATTTCATTCATAAACTTTCAATGGTGTAGTACTTAACTATCCTACTTATGACAAGGATATTTATGTGTTGGTTCAAAGTGTGAAAAAGTGGAAACACTACTCGATGGGAAAGGAAACCATCATACGCATTGACCACCAACCATTGCAATATTTACAATCACAAAGTAAGTTGCAGCAGTCAAGGCACTTTCGATGAATGGGTTTCTTACAACAATTCCACTTGGTCATCAAGTATAAGAAAGTTATTTCCAACAAGGTTGTTGATATGCTTTCTAGGCCTATTATTAGTGTAACGATTTTACTCAAGCACAATTCACTTTTGCATGAAATTTATATTGAGCAATATGCATGTGATAATGACTTTAAAGATGTTTATGCAAGCTTGAGTCAAGGCAACCAAGTAGATGAATTGGATTACCATGTACATAATAACTTGTTTCAACATTTGGGAAAGCTTTATATTCCATAGGGGGAGAGAGTGAATGTCATAATGGAAGCACATACTTCTCTAATCGTTGGACATTTCAGTGTAAGAAAAACAATGACACATCTTCAGAGGTATTTTTATTAGCCTCCTATGCTTGAAAGTGTGTCGTGTTTCATTAAATGTTGTTCATTATTTGTAGTCAATAAGGCTAGAAATAGGAAGTTAGGATTTTACACACCACTTCTTGTATATTCACGTCCATGGGAGAGTGTTTCTGTGGATTTTGTAGGAGGTCTTCCTTTGTTAAAAAGAGGCTATGATTATTTGTATGTAGTTGTGGATAGGTTCAACAAGATGTGTATATTAATTCCATGTAAAAATCAAATCAAAGCTGAAGAAACAACTCACTTATTCTTCCAGCATGTTTGGGTTCATTTTGGTTTTCCCACATCCATTGCTAGTGATCGAGATTATCGATTTGTTGGTTATTTTTGGTCAAGTTTGTGGGACTTCATGGAAACCAAGTTGAAGAAGAGTACAATCTTTCATCCACAAACAAATGGTCAAACCGAGGTGGTCAATCGAACAATCATACACCTTCTATGAGGATACTGCAGCAAGCATCCTAAGTTGTGGGATGAAAACTTGCACTACATTCAACATGCTTACAACCATGCAAAACACTCCTCTACACAAACATCGCCATTTGAGGCATGTCTTGGATACTTGCCAAGATTTCCATTGGATTTTATTTTTAGGAAGGATGTTTCTATTGATGGCCATAGCAACATAGAGAAAGCCAAGAAGTTCATAGAACAAATTCAATTGATACATCAAATAGTCCAATATCATCTTGAAAAGAGCCAAGGCAAGTACAAAGCAAGGAACGACAAGAATCATGTAAATCACAAGTTCCAAGTTTGGGATGAATTTTGGCTTCACATTAGCAAGGAGAGGCTTAAAGTGGAAGGTAAAAAATTGAAACCAATCCTTTATGGTCATTTTATAATTTTGGAAAAGATTGGAGAAAATGCCTTCAAGTTAGATTTGCCTTCATACATGCAAATTTACTCTGTTGTTAATGTTGAGAACTTGAGGTTGTATGAGCCTCCATTGATTGAAGATTAAGGATAACAAGTTCAGATTCCTTCCATTGAATAATTTTCTCCCGAATACCTTGATGAGCTTCAACAAGACACAATTCTTGATAGAAGAACAAGGACATCAAAAAGAGGGAGGGTTGACTACCTTCTTGTGGGGATCAGAGGAACAAATCCTTCAAAGGCCTAATGGATCGTGATTGGAAAGGTGAGGGAACTATACTCTCATCTGTTGAAAAAATGAAAGTGATATTTTAGGGTCCAAAAGCTTCCAATGGGGAGGAATGATCAGGTGCTCAAAAATTAAAGTTGTTGGATCGGTGTTCAACCTGAACGACCACATATATCTTGTCGTTCTAAATCTGGTGCAACTTGTTTCGTGGAAAACTAATACCATATGCTCCCATAAATGTGTTATTTCCACTTTGTCAAACAGGCAATTTTAAAAAAAAATGTGCAGACAACCCAGTCAGTAGTCCATACTACTGACTGGCCATGCCTACGTGGTCGTTGAATCATCAAACCTTTGATTCTTTGGTGAACTGTGGAGATCCAAGTCACATGTTTTTACAGGTCTTTGTTGGCAAATTGGTATTGGTTGATTTTGGGCCAACCATGTGCTGACATGTATCCTAGCCAGGGGCTGCCACATGGAACCACGTCGGGCCGTAGAATTTTGGTTGGGGTCGAGCGAAGCCTCGGGGAGTTGAATTTCCGACCTAATCGCAATAAATACCACCGCATACCATTGCACCACGACTTCTTACTTAAAATATCATGTCCGCCAGTTTTATTTGAATTACAATGGTCGAAGGGTTGGGGGTGGGGGTCGGGGTCTAGCCCAGCCTTTAGTCACTGCCACCGGTGGGACCTCGAACGGGAGGCTAGCCCTGATCCCCCCTCCCCGTATATAATGTTAATGATAACCAGTGGAGCGGCCACATGCCAGCGATTAGCAAAACCATCGATGGCCAATTTTATTTTTTTTCAATATTTTTCTTCTTTAGCCTGTAGAGGGAAAATTTCTCCCAAAAAACCAGCAAATTGTCACGTAGTTAGTGGAAAATCAAGCAGATTTGTAGGACCTGTCTGAATTTTGTGCAGATTTTGGAGCGGTTAGTAGAGAAACTTTAGGAGGTCATAACTTCTCCAGTTTTTGTCCAAATTCGAGGCAGAAAAAGGTTGGACAGGAATTCTTGGGCATTTTGGAGTTGATGGAATAGGTTTTAGAGCAAATTGAGCATTGTAAACACGTGTATTCAAAATTTTGAGCATAATAGAAGAGGGCCAAGCCATTTGAAGCAGGACCAAGGAGACATAGCCCAGGTGGGGTGAATTCCTTCATCATACTGTGTTGTGTGTCTGTTTATGGTGATGTTTATGTATGATTGATGTTGTTGTTCAGTGTTTTATTTAAGTTATTTTTCTCATGAAAAACACATAAAAACACATAAAAATTCATGATTAAACTTGCAATTAACCACATCATCCTCAAGCACTTTTGTTTAATTCTGAATTGGATATTAGCAAAAAAAAACTAATATTCCCTTTCAGATTAGGGTCGAAGCCCCACATTTTTAAATGGGTATCGGGTTTTAGTTAATTATTTTATCCAACCCATGGTATGTCGACCATGGTTTTGTAGTAATGTAAATGATATATAAGGAGATGCAATTTTGTGTCGAAGTAATGACATGGATAGTTTATGAGCACAAGCTATTGTACTTTATGTCTTTATTCTATTTTGGGCCTTAAGGGAAGGCTCCACAGCTGAGTGTGTGGAGACCTTGGAAGAGTTTGCAGCTGAGTGCGCAAACCACATGTAGTTGTGTGCGTGGGTCGGAGAAGTTGAATGTATTGAACGGATCCATATTAATAAAGGAGAATAATACTTTGGCATATTATGTGTTTATATGTGTTGTTTTTACTTTCTATATGTCTATGCGAAGTAATTATTGCATGTAAATATTATAGTTGCATAGCTTATATTTTTCTGTAATGTGTTTATAATTATCTGAATGTGATGAAGTAAATAAGTAGAATACAAAACATAGTAGAGATATGTATGCTAGAAGAATAAGTAAAGCACAGAGAAGAGAAGTAAAATCCACCTTGTGCAGTCCCTCAAGGTTGCAGAAACCTGGTTCTGCAACCACCCATAGCCATCTTGAGTGAGACTACGATCTACTTGCAGGTCGTTTCTGAAAGGGTCGGTGTCTGAGGGTTTTGTTGGTACGAAGAACAAGTTGAACCTAGGTCAAGCACAACTAAGCCAACAAATGGTTCCATTGTTGAGAACGAGATCTATTTGAGGGACATGTAGATGTGGAATCCATCAAAAAAGGAAATAAAATATTGGATAGATCAGAAAGAAGAAGAATTCACAGTTCAAGAAAACATAAATTCGTGATTGATGACTGAAGCTTGGTTGCATCGTTATCTTTTCACAGAACAACATGATATTTTCTTCACGTCATTTTCTAATGAACTATATGAGCAGATATCAAGCCTTTGATAGAGAACAAGACTTTCTTTAAGAATGAAAAGCCTACTGCGTGGAGCCCTAAATTGATACACCGACTCAAGGATACCAATAACAACATCTCAAGAGTTATTGATTTCTGGATTGAGATTATCCTGGGAGGATTTATCACTAAGTTCGCCATAGATACAACTATATCTTACAGTGAAGCCGAGCGAAGATTTTTCAAGGGACCGCGAGGTAAGTACTTAAATTATTTGAAGTTGTGGATTAAAATGCTTTTGTGTGAAAAGGGCGTGCTACGAATGCAAATAGATTAATGTTTGGAGGAAGAAGTAAATCTGAGTTGAATATTGGAACAACGCGAAGTTGAAAGTGATATAGATTATATCACGAACCAAATAAATTTATTGAGACTGATTACAATCCCTTGTTAGGTGAATCTAAGAGCAAAGAAGAAGGAAGTAACCCTGCAACTCTGTGATATTCCCATTCCCAACCTGAAGGTGTGCCAAAGTTAGGAGCTGAGAATAACCAGAGCATCTTTGGGTTTCCCCATCCCTCTACTCCCCTTACCCCCCATCTCCCTCCCCATATTTCCCCTGCAACCCCTCCCCATCCCCCTAACCCCACAAGAAACATGGCTAAAGATATCAAGCTACCTATATTTAGAGGACTTGGATCAGAGGATCCTGAGAAATTTTGGTTTGTTGTTGATGTAGTATGGATAGCAAGACAGATTACTGACGAAGATGTAAAGAAGGCATGACTCGTCACAACGTTGTGAGAAAGAGCGCCAACATGGTACATGAATTATTCTTCGACTAATCAGGTTGCTTCAATGGATGATATAAAGAAAGTGCTAACATGAGAATTTAAGAAGTCAAAGTCGCAGTCACAATGTATTACTGAGCTTAAGGAGATCAAATAGATGACTAATGAATTTGTTTGGGATTTGGATCAAAGGTTCAAAATATTAATGGGACAAGCGAGCTTTAGTATACACGTAGAGAAGCACAAAGAATGGTTTATAGCTACATTGTTTCCACATATCAGGTTACCTTTGACACATCAGAAGATATCAACCCAAGTCAATATTTGGAAATTGATAAGAAGTTGGAAGCTTAACTGATAGTATATAATCATATAGGAGTATAGAAAATTCAAATTCAAAAATAAAATTTGACTTTGGAGTTGCAATATTTGAAGAAAGGTAAAGAAGTTAGAACATAAGTGTGGTATATAAAGTGTAAAGCAGAAGGTTGTTCTAAGGGACAATTCCCTGTGTTCAGAGATTATCTTTCTAATGGAGAACCTAACCCATTAAATATAGGATCAAGTGTGTGGTGTGAGATATGTATAAATACAAGTCAACATCTCTTTGAAGAATACTATCTGTTGCATAAATATGTAGAGACACTGAGGCAACTATTTTGTAACTTTTGTAAATCAGTGGGACATGATGAGAAAAACTGTCAAATTTATACTTGATGATGGAGCGCAGTGTTGATGCTTACAGAATGCAAGTTGAATTACGTGCACATGAGGATCAAGGACAGCATGTTGGTCGAGGAGGTTTCCAAGGATGAGGACAAGGATGAGGAGTTGGTCGAGGACGCGGCCATATTATTTGTTACAACTGCAAAGAGATAGGACACTTCATGCGAGATTTTCAAAATCCTTCTACAACTTGTAAGTATTGCGGATATTTTGATCATGTGATATAAGAATGTTCGGTCCTTATGAAAAAAATGCGGGAGAAAAGAAACCAGCAGTCCCCGCAAAATTTGAATATCATGACCACTGAACCAAGGGAGGATGAACCACGCATCAACATTGTAACAAGAAGTGGAGTTGTGATAGGAAATGATAAATCAAAAGGAAATAAGCCAATGGAAGATACATGGGCAAGAAATATCGTAGAAAAATTCCCTGGGTTCAGTATCTAGAGGGAAAAGGAGACGTTCATGGAATCGAAGTGAAGCTTCACAGATCCTGAAGCTTCAACATATAAGGCGCAATCGAAGTTAATACCATAGAAGGACAATGCTAAGGTAGCTACTACAACGCAAGAATTAGATCCAAGTATCTTGAGATCATTCTTACAGACTTGTATGAAGTTGTTCAGGAATCATAAGGTTGTTGAAGGACTCCAAGATTTTATAGACTCTTGCGTTGATAAGGAAGTATTGCGAAGCGATCTGCGCACAGTAAACAATTTACATCCACATAAGGAGAGAACAAGAAGGGAGATGAGACTAACTGCATAGATCGGGGACTATGATATGGAACAAGTAATCCTGGACTTATGATCCGATGCCAATGTGTTTCCTAATAAAACTTGTGAATTGATGGGAAGACCAAAGTTGCAATGGTCACCAATTCATTTGAGAATGGCCAACCAGCATAATATTCTCCCTATGGGAAGGTTACCTGGAATTGTATTAGATATTGAAGGATTTTGCATTGTTGTAGAATTCAAGGGATTGAAATTGTATATGAAAACAATCCCTAACTGTCATTGCTTGGATTGGATTGGGATTTTGATAATTTTTTGATAATCAATTTGAAGAAGAGACAAATGGTGTTTGAAAAGGAAAATATGAGGGTCATTTTTCCTTTAGACCCATCAGAAGGAGTATGTTATACAGAGGCTGTCTGAGATGAGTATTGTGATGCAGATGTCGACAACATTTACAAGGTGATAGCTAAGGATGAAGATTGGATTAATCCCACTATATATGGTAGGATAAGCTGGGAACATGATAGTTCCTATACTTCATATTTCGAGGAAGAGCTAGAAAATTGGTAGAAGAGGTTACATGAGCTATCCACCAGACGATGTGCCAGAATCACAAAATCACTTCACTGCATAACCTCGGAAGTATGTAATCAACCTTATTATGATAATATAGGAGATGTAAGAATTTTTATTTATAAATATGAAAGAGAAATACCAGAATAATAGAGGTTGGAAGCTTTGGATGTGGCTCTAAGGTGCACGCCTGCTAGATGGCAGGGTGCTCATAAAACGAATATAGGAATTTGGGAAGAGTATCGAAGGATGATGTGGGTAAAATTTGGGCTAGTAGATATATAATTCAAAGTAAAGTATGATGGTAAGTTTGACCCCCGTGAGCATATTCATTGTTTCACTACAGCTTGGACTGAAATTCTTGAACAAGAGTGGGTACATGGCTTTATCCACACACTAGAAATGATTCCTATGAATTGATATCTTGAGACAAAACTACAACATGGAACTAAGGACTAGAAAATTTTAGTTGTAGGATTCATACTGACATTTAGTTTTGAAGATGATTGTCCATGCATAGATTTAGTCCTTCAAAAAGTTAGCGGAAATATTTTTGAGAACACAACTTCTCTAACATGGAAGCAACTAGATTGGAACGCACTTTTGAAGCAAGTATTGGAATGCTATAATGTGACTGCGAAAGAGGATGATGATGATCCACACAATATTGATATCCAGGAATCTTAAGGACATCACGAAGTTGTTGGACCTAAACCTGAAATACTTGATATAGTGAAGCCAACAAAAAAAAATAAGGTGAATATCAAATCAAACGAAGAGCCAAAATTCACAATGATTAGAGACTATTGGGATGAAGACACAATTAGAAAAATTACAGAGTTGTTGCATGAGTATCAAGAGATCTTCCCCACAAAATTTTCTGAATTGAAGGGCATAGTTGGGGACCTAGGAGTTATGAGAAACCCCCTGAAACCTGAAGCAAAACCAGCAAAGAAAAGAACCTATAGGATTAATCTGAAATAGAAGGATGAAGGAGGTGTTAGATAAAATGATCAAATTTGGGATCATCAAGCCTGTCAAAGAGTCTAATGGGTAAGCCCCATGGTAATTTAGGAGAAGAAGACAAAAGGAGAGATCAGAATTGGTGTTGACTTGAAAAAAATGAATGATGCATGTCTACATGACCCATTCCCTACACAATTTATAGATGAAGTGTTGGAAAATGTAGGAGGAAAAGAGGCATATTCTTTCACAGATGGCTTTTCAAGTTACCATTAGATCCTAATTGCACCAAAATATAGACATTAGACAAATTTTGCTACAGATTGGGGATCTTACGAATACACGGTGATGCCTTTTGGCTTGAAGAATGCTCTTGACATATTTTATTGAGTTGTAATCACAAATTTCATGGAGTACATCCACAAATTTTTGGAGGTTTACTTTGATTACTGGACAGACTGTGGGCTATTGATAAATCATGTTGCAAGCATGAGATTGAAGCCAGATACATGTAGGAAATACAAAATATCATTGAATTTGAAGAAGTGTATATTTTGTGTACCGTATGCTATAATTTTGGGCCATGTGGTTTGTAAGTAGGGATTAATGGTGGATCTCGTGAAGATTGATGTTATTGTGAACTTGTTAGCACCAAAAATAGTGAGACAACTATGCACAACACTTATACACACTGAATATTACAGAAATTTTATAAAGGGTATGTGTAGATAACTGCGCCAACGGAGAAGCTACTAAAGAAAGATGTTACTTTTAAATGGGATAAAGAATGCCAAAAAATCCTCAACATACTGAAAGAGAAGATGGTAACTACACCTATACTATTTTTCCTAGACTGGAATAAGGAATTCCATGTACATGTCGATGCATCTTGCATAGCTTTGGGTATAGTCCTAGCACAACTAGGAGCATGAGAAATTGATCACCCTATAGCTTTTGCAAGCAGAAAACTATCCATGACGGAGAAGAATTAATTCTACGATAGAAAGAGAATGATTAGCCATGGTCTATGCATTACAGAAGTTCAGGAATAATTTTTTGGGACTGCATTTCAATATTTTCATTAATCACTCCTCGGTGAAGTATTTTGTGAATAAGCCCGTTTTAGGAGGAAAAATCTGTTGATGTTTGCTGTTGTTCCAGGAGTATGAATTTGAGGTTTTAGCCAAGCTAGGAAGATTGAATGTCGGGCTTGATCATCTTTCAAGGATAGAGACAGGAGAAGAACCCATAAGTATCGAGGATAACCTGCCCAACACACGGTTATTTGCAATCAGGGTCACAGATGATCACTTTGCAGAGATTATTTAGTTTTTGACCATAGAGATGGTGCCCACGAAGTAAATTACGCAACAAAAGAAGGATTTGGTAGTCAAAGCAGTTGATTTTTCATTGATTGCAGGGCAATTCTAGAAGATGGGACCAAGTGAAATACTGCGCAGATACATCCCTAAACATGAAAATCATAGCATTTTAGAAGAATCTCATGGAGGAGTCACAAGAGGAAATTATTCAGGAAAGGCCAATGCGTAGAAATTTTTTAGAGTTGGGTTATGGTTTCCCGCAGTACATAAGTTCAAGCTTGTGATGCATGCCAAAGAACAGGAAAGTCATCTAGAAGGGATGGAATGTAATTAAATCCATAGGTGAGAGAATGAAATAATTTTATAAATGGGCTATTGAATTTATTGGGCCTTTTAATCCACTAGGAAATAATACCGACGCAAGATACATAGTCACTACAACTGATTATTTGATGAGATGGGCCGAGGCATAGCCACTAAAGGGTTGTAGTGCAAATAATGCCGAAAAGTTCATATTTGAATATATTATGTCTAGATTTGGATGTCCAAAGATCTTGATGAGTGACAGGGGTTCACATTTAATGTAGAATACTATTAAGGTGATGACTGGAGAGTTTCAAATACACCATCATAAAAGTAAATCCTATCATCCTCAGGCGAGTGGGACAGTCGAAGCTTTTAATAAGATACTAGAGAATGCACTCAAAAAAGTGTATAATATGAAAAAAAATGGTTGGGATCTAAGGATTCTAGTGGTTTTATGTGCATATATGACAACATGCAAGAAACTAAGAGGTCAGACACCTTTTAGGTTGGTCTATGGATAACAATTAGTCATGCATATGGAGTACATTGTGCCAAGTTTGAGAATTGCAGCCTTCACTGACATGGAATACTGCGATATAATGGAAGAAAGGATGGCACAATTGCTTGGTCTTGAAGAAGACATGTTTATAGCAGGCTCTCATCAACAAGTATAAAAATAAAGGGAGAAATCCTAGCATGACAGGCACATCAACCATAAGAGATTCAAAGAAGGAGATCTTGTACTGTTGTATGATAGAAATTTTGCGAAGTTCCTCAAAAAATTTAAAACACATTGGTTAGGACCATATATCATCAATAACATCTTTGATGGTGGTGTAGTCCATCTCGAGAATTTGAATGGTCAGTTGATTTTAGGACAAGCGAATGGTAACAGATTCAATGTATACAGGGACGACTTTTTCCCTCGAGCTTCGCACTAAAAACTGAATGGAGATAAGTATTAGTGCCATCTGTAGTTGAAAGCAGGCACTGGACTATAAAATACTCTACAAAAAAGTACAATTTGAGAAGCAGACGGATTGATGTGCCAGAGAATAGCAAACAGAAAACTGTAAAACAAAACGTCAAAGGTAAAACTAACAATCTTCCTGTACAAAACACTCCTCCTATACAAATTCTGTCTAGGACAAGTCCTAACCCCTCAAATCCAATAATTGAAGATGTGTCTGACAATCAACTGATCAATAAACAACTTTCTAATACTTCTCCTCTTGCGGGAAATGTAGAAGAACCATCACAAGTTAATTCAGAAACACCTTCAACTCATAATCCCACACATGGAAAAGAGAAAAACGTTGAAGACCCGAAAAACAGAGAGAATCCGACTGTTCAAAATACCAGAGCTCAAACAGAAAATTCTTTCAATCTAGAAGCTGAAATAGGCAAACTAAAGATAGTTGTTCCTTTGGCAGAACTGGCTAAACATGATGTTTATAGAAGCCAAATCAGCAAATCCCTTAACATTAACATCACTGTAATGGATGATTCAGTGAATGTTTTTGATGATCAACCCAAACTACTTTTTGGTCCTGAAGTTAATGGAAAACCTGAAAGTGGAGGAACTCCTCCATTCTATGTGAGCTTAAATGTCCATGAAAAAATACTGCATAATGCCATGCTTGATTCTGGAGCATCCCATAATTTAATGCCAAAAGAAGTGATGGAAAGATTAAATCTAGACATTCCCAGACCATATAAAGATATTTTTTCTTTTGATTCCAGTCAGGTAAGATGTTTAGGTTTGATTAAAGATTTGTGTATTACTTTGGTGCAATACCCTGCGAAATCTATTCTGATGGACGTAGTAGTTGCAGATATTCCACCTAAATATGGTATGTTGTTGTCCAGATCCTGGGGTGCTAAACTTGGAGGATCTCTTCAACTAGATATGTCATTTGAAACTATTTCAGTATTTGGTCAGCCTAAAAGATTGTACAAAGAGACCTTGATGAAATATCTGGTCAGTAGCCATGAGAAGTCTGAAAAATTCCCTGTATACTCAGTACATTCTGATATGGACTCTTTCATCCTTTATAATGCTGAATTGGACCTTCCTACTGAACTAGAAGCACCAGAAACAGAAACTGCAACTAAATCTACCATTCTTATTGAAGAAATTTCTGAAAACAAAGAAACATCAGACATTCTAGAAACACCAGAAAAAGCTAAAAAACTAGCTCCTGTTAAGAAACATGTTAAAACAGTTGATGAAGATTATGAACATGAAATTCTGTGGCATTTAGAATTTGATGGCTCAGTAAACAAGTTAGGAGCAGGGGCTGGAATTTGGTTGCATAATGTTGAAAATGATCATGCTGAAGGTCATGCTTATAGATTGAATTTTAGATGCACTAACAACATGGCAGAGTATGAAGCTCTTTTGCTAGGGCTTAAACATGTCAAAAAGTTAGGAGCAATTAGAGTATCAATCATAGGAGACTCTGAATTAATTATTCAACAAATCAATGGTGAATGTTCAACAAAAGATCCTAGATTGAAACAATACAGAGAAACAGTTGTGGAAATTCTCAACACCTTTCTACAAGCTCAGCTTGCCAAAATTCCTAGGAAGCAAAATTTACATGCTCATAGTCTTGCAATGTTCGCTAGCACATGTAAATTACCTTTTGAACCTAATCATCAGTTCACAACTAAGATTAGACATAGGCCTGCTATACCGGACAATCTCTTGAATTGGCAAGTATTTGTAAATAATAGTCAGATTAATAATTTTTTGACCTTAGAAAATGAATTCTCTAACACTAGTGTAGATGAAGACACAACAATCAATGAATCTAATCAAATGAACAAACAAGAAACAGATATTTCTGAAGAGACTGCAATTCACATGCTTCACCCAACCACTTTCACTGAAAAAGATATACAGGATTTAAAACAAATGGAAATTGATGAGATCATAGATGATGAATCTGAAATTATAAATCTGAAAGATAATCATTTACCTAAAGGGTTAACTCCTTTAGAAGATCTTTTTGACTCAAATGACATTCCATTCAAACCCAAAATGGAACCGGTGAAAGCTGACATTGAAGAATGCAATTTAGGAACACAAGAACGTCCCAAAATGGTTAAATTATCCAAATCTCTACCAGAGGATCAAAAGGTTAAATATGTTGAACTTTTAAAAGAATTCCAGGATGTTTTTGCCTGGAGTTATGAAGATCTTAAATCATATGTTACATCAATCATTCAACATACAATACCTTTGAAACCAGATCAGAAACCTTTTAAACAAAAACTTAGAAGGATCAATCCTGTTTTATTACCTTCAATTGAAAAAGAAATTAAAAGAATGTATGAAGCAGGAATTATAGCTCCTATTAGGTTTTCTGAATGGGTTTCTAATCTAGTACCAACAAGAAAAAAGACTCGAGAGATTAGACTATGCGTTGACTTGCGAAATTTAAACAAATTTTCTTTAAAAGATAACTATCCCTTGCCTAAAATGGATCATATCCTACAAAGGGCAGTAGGATCTTCAAGAATTTCTCTTCTGGATGGATTTTCAGGGTACAACCAGATTCTGGTTCACCCTGATGATCAAGACAAAACAACATTTACAACACCATGGGGTACTTTTAAATATGTCAAAATGCCATTTGGACTCAAGAATGCAGGAGCTACATTTCAAAGAGCAATGGACATTGCTTTTTCCAAAGAAATAGATGATTTTCTGGTTATTTATTTGGATGATTTAACAGTTTTTTCCAAAACAGATCAGCAACATTTAGATCATCTAAGGCAAGTGTTTATTAAATGCAGAAAATATGGTATTTCTTTAAATCCGAAAAAGTCATTGTTTGGTTTGGAAGAAGGAAAGCTCCTAGGTCATATTATTTCTAAGGATGGCATTAGAATTGATCCTGAAAGAATACAAGCAATTTTGCAGATACCTCATCCCAGAAACATTAAGGAACTTCAAGCTTTCATAGGAAAGATTAACTTTTTGAGAAGATTCATTTCTAGTTTAGCAGAATTACTTAGGCTGCTCACTAACATGTTAAGAAAAGATTCAAGCATTGACTGGACTGTGGAAGCCAAGCAATCATTTGAAGAAATCAAAATGGCTTTGACTAGAACACCAGTTCTTACCAGTCCAAAATTTGATAGAGATTTCATTATTTTTTCATTTGCTTCTGAACATACAGTTGCAGTTGTTTTACTACAAAAAGATGATCAGGGATGTGAAAAACCAATAGCCTTTTTTAGTAAAGCACTTAGAGATGCATCTTTAAAATATAATATCATGGAGAAACAGGCTTTTGCGCTTGTGAAAGAAATTAAAGATTTCAGAGTTTATATATTGTATTCTCATGTGGTAGCTTATGTACCTAATGTTGTCGTTAAAGACATCTTGACTCAAGATGGTATTGAAGGCAAAAGAGGTAAGTGGATAGCTACTATATTAGAATATGACATTGGAATAAAACCAACAAAACTCATAAAAGGTCAAGGTTTGGCTCAACTCATGACTGAAACTAACTGCCAAGCCCTGGACATTAACGAACTGGATGACGAACAGGAGATGGCGACTCCAAAGATCAGTCAGGACTTTTTAGACTCACCATGGTACACTGATATCATTTATGTTTTGTTAAACCTACAAGCTCCTCCAGGGTTGTCTAGAACGAAACAAAGGTTTTTGAAAATGAGATCTTTAAAATATTGTATTTTAGATAATGCTCTTTTTTGGAAGAATCATGATGGAATCCTATTAAATTGTTTATTGAAAGATGAAACTGACAAGGTATTTAATGAATTTCATGCAGGGGATTGTGGTGGACACCTCTACTGGAAGTCAACTGCAGATAAAATCTTAAGGGTTGGTTTTTACTGGCCAACCTTGTTTTCAGATGTTAAGAAATTTGTAACTTCTTGTCATAAGTGTCAGATCTTTGAGGGAAAAATAAAGTTGTTACCTTTACCATTAAAACCAATTTCCACAGAAAGACCCTTTCAACAATGGGGACTGGATTTTATTGGAGAAATTCATATCCCTTCTTCTGGGCAACACAGATGGATTCTTATTGCCACAGATTACTTTACTAAATGGATCGAATCTATCCCATGCAAACAAGCCAATGATTCTGTAATTATAGGGTTTTTAGAAACCAATATACTTTCGAGATTTGGCTGCCCTGAAAAAATTATAACAGATAATGCTGCTGCATTTAAGTCTAAGAAAATGATTAGTTTCTGCAATAAATATCACATCACTTTAGGCCATTCAACAGCCTATTATCCTCAGGGTAATGGACTGGCAGAGTCTTCCAATAAAAGCCTTATTAACATCATTAAAAAATTATTGGAAGGGAATAAAAAGAACTGGCATAAGAAACTTACCAATGCATTGTGGGCAGACAGACTTACAACTAAGAAATCAATTGGGACCAGTCCATATGAATTAGTTTATGGTATTGAGGCAAGATTTCCATCATCCTTAGGAATTCCTGTTATGAAGTTACTTCAGGAGGCTCAAGTGGAACCAAATGATATTCAGAGAAGAATAAACCAAACAATTCACTTGCAGCAGACCAGAGAATAAGTGTATCAACGATCCCAAGTTTTACAGGAAAAATTAAAGAAAATGTTTGACAAAAGAAATAAAGCAGAAGATTTTCAATTAGGAGACAAAGTTCTAAGATGGGATTCTAGAAGGGAAGATAAAGGGAAACATGGGAAATTTGATTTCTTATGGAAAGGACCTTACATCATTCATGCTCTACAGGGAAATAACACATACTTTTTGAAGAATTTGGACAGTTCAGAAGCTGAGGAGGGACCAGTCAATGGTCGAATGCTAAAGCACTATTTTGATCCTATTTACTAGGATGTTCTGATTTTTTCTAACTTGTACATAATATATCCTTTCTAATGCATCAGTTTTGATTGGATGGTGAATTCCTGAAATTGAAGCCCGAAGTGAAGGCCCTAAGCTTCAAAAGTTTCACTATCATATATACAATAAAGCTACCAGAAAAAGAAGATTTCATGGTTCAGCTGAAGACATTTTGAGGCATCTGACCTGTTGTTTTTTACTTTTCGCCAGGAAAAGCCATCCCCAAGTGGAGCCAGTGTTAGAATCCTATACCAATAGGTGTCATTTTTCATGATTGACTTGTTGAACTATGCAATATGTTCAAACCTTTTTCTTGTGCAAAGGTGTTCCATATTCTTAAAAAATCAAAAAATTCTAAAATTCTAAAAAATGTAAAGAGGGTATACCCTAAAAGAAAAATCAAAGGGTGAAAAGAATAAAATGGTCAAAAAAGTGAAAGAAATGAACCCCAAACAAAAATAGACCAGGAAAGTGTGCAAGTCCAAATGCCACTACTATTTCATTTTTTGTAATAAACAAAATTGTGTGCAGTTTGTCAAACTTTTGCCACCATTTATGAAGAGTCAAACTGTTTAAACTTGACTCATTCATTTTTCAATTTCATGTTGTAGAATAGAGAATAAATATCTGACCAAACAGTTTAATCTTGGCAGATAAGTAGATAGGTAGAGTTAATAAAAGGTGTTCAACAGTTTAATCTGAGCCCTTGGATGTAATAAGTGTAGAAATAGATAGGATTGCCATGTAAAAGAAAAAGAAGATTGATAAGGGTTTGCCAGTCTAAGTGCACCCTAATAAAGAAGAGAAAATGGTAGAGTAAAGTAGGTAGGGTAGGTAGATGATGTTGCTGAAATTACATGTGATGAATGATGGCTTTAGATGGTTAAATTTTAACGTTCATCACAAGTGCAAAAGCAGATACCACAATGAAAAACATTCAAGCAAAGCAAAGTCAAATCATTAATTTCCCTTCTCATTTTCCCCTAAGCTTTTACTAATTTCCCCTAAGTGCTAAGAATTTTGAAGATTAGAGGGGCTCAAGGCATTTCCTTGACTTTTGGAGGGACTGGACCCTCGGCCCAATAATTGAAAAGACCTTAGTACTTGAGATTATTCATCATTACACTTATTCACTTTTAATCTTTTCCTAAGTAAAATTCCATTTTACTTAGGAAAATCATGCAAAATTCCACAATAAACCCTCAAAATCACTTGCTATTCTATGTCTAAGTGTTGAAGTTGATATAATACAATTTGCTTCATAAATCTTCACTTTCCTGGATTTGTAAAGTATTTTGAGTTTTCCTTGTCCCCTTGTCATATTAACAATTGATTTTATTTATTAAATCCCTAGTGAAATTACATTTTCATATATATATATAACTCCTCCTATGTAATATCCCAAAAAACCTTTATATTATACGTTTTAACCGAAGTATTTAAATCCATATGATGAAATAAAAATCCCAAATTATAAACCCTTTGGCTAAAAAATATCCATATATATTAACTCCGCCCCTATTGTAAATAAATTTCATTAATTTATTTCCATATAAATAAAAATATATCGAAAAAAGTTTAAACATATATTTTTATATGTTTTGAATGAAAAAACGAATAAAAACCGAAGTCCCGCCGCAACCCCGACTCTTATTAAACCATCGAGATTAATTAATCATCCGTATTAATTAATATTTTAACCTCCAATGAAAACCCTCCCGGAATGATTAACTTATAATTAATCATCTCGGGCCCGCGCATTAACTTCCCCGCCACTTCCCTTTCAGACCACCGTTCGATCCCTCCAGTCAAGATCTATGGCCCACAATGATTCCGCTAACCATCCTCTGTACGAGTGTTAACGCGTGAAATCGCGACAATTTTCAAACAGTGCAATGGCTACGTGTCATTCAACCAGTGGAATCGCTACCTCCCAGCGGAAAATCGCCTGCTCCCGAAAGCGGTGCAGAATTACCGCTTACCACCCGACCTCGGTGACGTGTCCTCCCATACACTGATGACGTCATTCTCAAAAATAATAAAAAATCCCTGTTGACTTTGCAGATAAAACAAAATTCCGCGCTTTTTTTCATCGTTCTGTCTGTTGAAAGTGATTGCGCCCTTTACTGAGAAATTTGAAAAATCCACTGTCGAACTCCTGTCAACTAAAATTGTTGAACGCCATTGTTAGACCAGTGCCCAAGCATTCATCCGCCGTTAACCAGTGCCTTTTAATTTCGACATTCTTCATAAAACAGGTATTTATCCGATTTCCCGCTGAAACTCTGTAAAAAATCCTCATTCCAGTGTTAAATTCACACCATAGTCTGAAATGAAGTTTAATATCGGTCTGTTTTAGTTCCTGCAACTGAAATAATACTTCCAAAACTAAGGTTTCGCTCATTTCTATAAAAAACCCCCGAATTTCCACTTTGAATACACAAGAACCAAAATGGAAGTTCCTTTGGCCCTAAATGTTGCTCCATTAAACGCCCCTCATAGAGAATTGGAATATTTACCATTAATGGATAAAGATTTTCAAATCAAAGACTTACGTTTCAGTGAAAATCCCCTTCGAATTTATTGTCGCTGCAGAGACGATTATTTGAAAGGCATGGATATCATTGGATTGTGGGAATCAAATCTTCCAAGATACCTTTTACCCTCAGTCCATATCTTTCCTGAAATCATCCATTATTGTCATGCTAATTATGATCCAATTCAGAGAGCAGTTTTATCCCCAGACCAGAAAGTCCTTTTCCATATTACTGCTCAATCTATCAATGATATGCTTCAGTTTGAACCTGGTCAAGACCTCACTCCCTTGCTCATTGGAGATTTGCTTGAAAAATCTACCCAGCTGTCCCCTGAAGAAGTAAAACGCATATGTCAGAATTTTATGTTACCTGAACATCAGCCCAAGGGCCCTCCTCCCTATGTTTATGCCTTTTTTACTGAAATAGGCCAGATCATCCTGAATATGATTTCTTCTATCATGGGTTTTAATACTAGTGAGTATGTTGATGAATTAACTCTAGTATTATTATCTATCTTCACTCCTGGACAGCCTCCTGCTGTCAGATATGACTTTGCATCCTACATAGCCAGCAAAGTCCATGAACAATTCATGAGATTGGAAAATGAGAAAGTTTTCAAATATTCCTCTGTTATCTATCACCTCATGATATATTACCAGTCCAAAAACTTTCCTTTCCATGTTCAAAAGCTTAATGTCCAAGGAGATCCTCGGTCTGTCATATTTTGGTCAGCCATTACCCATAATTCCAAAGATTCCCCTTAAACCTATAATGAATTCATTGATCTATTTATACACCCTGCAACCACCTTGTTGACAGGAGTTGCTCCACCAAGGCTCAGCAATGAAATTAAGAAAACTTTGCAGCTCTCAAGGCTGTACAAAGTTGGGGATTGGTACTTGTACCAAAATTATTCAGAAATCAGAATATATGGATGTGAACTTTGTCCATTCAAGCTTCCTAAATATGTGCCTATGAGACTTTTTGCCTTAGAGTATTTCAGGCAAATGAATAACTCTGATATTATTCATTTTTGTAACGCTAAAAAGAAAGCCCAACTCAGAATCAAAGGTCAGTTAGGTCCCTTTATATGCAATTTTAGGGATGCTGGACCAGAAGCAGAAAAGATATTACAAGACCATTTAAGGTTACAAAAGAGTTTCTATTGGGTCCCCTATGACCCATTCAGCTTTATTTGTGACAAAAGAATGAAGAATAAATCAGCTCCATACTTCCACCACAGAATTCCAGAAATAGAACAGTATGCTAATCAAGATGAGTGGATGGAAGGAACATTAGTTGAACAGGATAGTGAAGAGGTCAATGTAAACAGTGTCATGAAAGATCTTGAGAAAAATTTTGACCTCGAATCTTGTTGGCAAGTGCAGGTACCACCTATTGGCACTTCTTCAGCAGGGAATTTTCAACAGGAATTACAGGAAAACATTCCATCAATTGCAGTTGAATCTAAAGGCAAAGAAAAAGAACCAGAAGTTCAAGTCATTGAAACATTCACCATGACAGAAAAACCTCAAACTTCTAAGGCACAAGATCAAACACAGGTTCCTCCTATTCAAGTTAATCAGCCTGAAGTTTCAAATTTGCAGACTCCGTCTAATGTGGAAAAAGACAAGAAAAGACAAGTTAAAGATCCTACTCCTCCCAAGGAATCTTCACAACAACCTCAAGCTAAAAGACAGAAACTGAATCCACTTCCTGAAAAGGAATCTATTGAGGAAATATTTGAGGAGGAAAGAGAGGATAGTCAGCTAACTGGTTCAGTTAGTGAAACATATATAGGTCATAAAGGAAGGGAAATACAAAGACAGTTAAGCACAGAAGTGTCTTCGTTCAAGCAGCCAAAGACAGATGCAGGAGACATAAAAAAGACATTTATCAGTATAAAAGCAAAAAATGATCCATTAAGGATGCAGGTGTATAATCAGTATCTTAAAATGGCTCCACAAAATCAAGAGAGATTAATGTCATCTTTTGACATTCAACAAGGGAAAATGTTGATGAGCCATTTCAAATCTAAAGTGCCAAAACCACAATCAGCAGCTGATTATGTCAGGACCAATTTTGAGGTCCTAGCAAGGGATATTCATCCATTGGACCAGATAGAATTACACAAGCAAACTGGAGAAATGATATATTCTACCCTTACTGACAAAGCAATGGCAGCTCATAGATTGCAAGATTCTTTGAATAATACAAGTACCCAGTTGCAGATTGAGAAAGCTTCTTCTCAAGCAAAGGATAACAGAATAAAATCTTTGGAGGAAATAATCATCAGTTTGGGTCATAATCCCAAAGATGTAAAAAGAATTGAATCATTGATGAAAAGGAAGGATGATGACATTGCTGCATTAAGGAAGCAATTAAAATTACCAGCTTCAAGGCATCCTCAAACTGAGGAAGTATTGAAGAAAAATTCAGAAGAAGAAATGATGGAGTTGCTCCTGAAAATGAATGAGCAACTAAGTGAAACAGAAAAGCAACTGGAGCAAGCATTGAAAGAAAAACAGTCTACCATTCAGACATCTACAACAGAGGCTACTATAGATACAGGTACAACAACAGCAGACCAGCAAATAGATCCATCACAGGTGAATACTTCTAGTTTAAGTTCTGAAGAATTAGTGAAACAAATGAAAAGTTTGAAACTTAGAGTAACAGAACTTCAAACTACAAAGTTACAGCTCACTAATTTAGAACAAAAATATGATAATTCAAAAAAGACCGTTGATGATAATACAAGAGAAATCAAAAGACTAGAGAAATTGGTTAAAGCTCTAGAAAAAACATCTCTCATTGGAAAAGCCTTTGAGAGAAATCAATGAAATTCTTTGGAATAATATTATTGATTTAATAAAGAGTACTTGGTCCTTCATTCAAATAATCTTTGAACAAAATGACTTGGTCAAAATAGCTCTGGAGGAAATTGACAAAACAAGAGAAGAATTGAGGGACAGACCTGAACAAGGAAATCAACTCATACAATTCTTAAACACTCAGACCAGACAGCAGCTTACAGAGCTTGGAATTGAGGACAGGACAGGTACTATTTTAGAAATAAAAAGAGTTTTTACTAAGAGAACTCTTATGCAAAATCTGGAACGTAAATGCTCAGATATTCAGCAAGAGATCATTGCATTTAAAGAAAGGTTTAATGTTTTATTAGCCAGCGGGTTGCCCAGTCCTATGATTTCAGAAGACAAAATAATGGAATTGGAAACTTATGTTAACAGATTGGACATACATGTTCATAATTTAACATGTGCCTCTACGAGTTCATCAGAATCAACATTGCCTACCGGAAAGAATCTTTATGACAGA
Organism: Pinus albicaulis; assembly: GCA_034641835.2. Taxonomy (NCBI): domain Eukaryota; kingdom Viridiplantae; phylum Streptophyta; class Pinopsida; order Pinales; family Pinaceae; genus Pinus; species Pinus albicaulis. Next base: position 831,920,945 of record CM076581.1, on the reverse strand, counting down.
TTAAAGAATTTGTTTCATCTTGAGCATGAAATAAGATATTTGTTCCCAAATCGGCCCAATTTCTTCAGATACACAGAGGCTGATGAAACATTAAGAAAACTCAAACGAACCATAATAGCAGAAGACAAATGGTGGGAAGACCTGTTAGAAATTTTGTAAAATTCATCTTCATATGGAAAATTTTGCCTTTTTACTATGGTGTGAAAGATAAATAGATGAACAAAGGTTAAAGAGTATCAGCTTAGCAGTTGAAAGTGTATCAGTAAGAATGGAAGAGTATCAGACAAACGAGGCAGGCAGAAAGAATTACCAAAGAGGACAGCATCGAGCTAGATTGTAGGACCTGCTTCCAGCACATGCATAAAAAGAGGAAACAGTACATCAACAGTTGCCTTTTATCCTATCTACGAGACCATCTGTCTCTCTTTATGTTGTAACCTATTCATTAGTCACCCTAGATTATTTCCTAGGTTGTTGTGAGATATTTTTAATCATTTTTTGTATAAATAAACCCTCGAATAGAGTATTGAGGGTGGATTCTACGACTTTCCTGTAACATTGATATTTTTGGAATAAAAGTGCTTTGGAGAACTTTCTTTGTGGTTTGCTGGATGACGATTTGAAGCTCAAGACTTTTTGCAAGATTCATGTGTCCGACTACAGTTCAATAAGTCCTTTCTATCCTATGTTTTAAGTTTTATATCTGTTTATAATATCACTCTGTTCCATTTCTGAATAGTTGACATAAAAGAATAAATCAGAAATTACTTAAGTGTACTCTGATTTCAATTGTGATTATTCTAAAATGTTTTCTTCTAAACTAGTTATAAACAATGAATTCTTAACTACTCTTGTTTCACTGGTTTAAACATCTTGATTACTATAGTAAAGAATTCTTAGTTGCTCTTTATTTGTAATCATTCACTTTCTTTCTTTTGAACACGTTGAAAGATTCTTGATTGCCTTTCATCCTTTCAAAATCCATTTCATTCACTTTAAGATCCAAAATTGTTCTCTGTTTGGCTATCTTGCCCTGCAAAGCCATCTTGTGTGTAGAAGAGTAATCCAGTAAAGCCATATTTCAACTCCATAGCCCAATGGACTAAAAATCTTCAACCTTGCCCTCAGTTGGCGGATTCCACCATTCAAATTCAAACCAAATTTCTTGGTCTTATAACTAGCCTAAAATTTTCTAAGAACAAAGTTATATTGTAAAGAGAGAGCCCTCTCTGGATACAGATTGGCTAGATTCTGTATCTGAAGGTTGGTTTGTGGTTACCTCGGGTTTACTTTCATTTTCCACAACTTCAAGGAAAACCTGAGTGATAACAGAGCGCGTGATTTTAATTTAACAAGCATAAAACAACATAATAACCATAAAAAATACTTTGCGATGAAATTTTGTCTAGAAGCCCTTAACTCAACACAAATGATATCAAAATACAAGTAAAACAAATGCATAAACACATAACATAGATTTGTCTTCAAAGTATTATATTATTACTCTGATCTTCTTAATACAACCCTTTCTGCTATGCGCAGTCAGCTGCAGACTTTATAAGGTCTCTGTGCACTCACCACCATGAGCCTTCCTTTTCCCACAAAGCAACAGAATATAGACTCAAAATAACATTACATCCAAGTGCATTCTATCATGAGTTATGAGATTCATCGACTTCCTTTCAAGGACTATCCTAGACTCCTTATATAGTCTTCTCTTTTACAATACCATGGTACTAAAACCATGGACAGAGATCAAGGTATACAAAATTTTCCCATCCATTTTCTAAATAAGGGGCTTTGACCCACCCCAAATACCCTAAGACTCTAACATAGCTCCGCGTTGTGCACTTCGCTCCTCGATCTGCAGAGTCTTTCTCAAAATATTCAATCGAGGGGTACCCTATCCAACAAGCCCCCAACACAAAAATGTGACTCGTCCCGCGTCACTCTGCCAGTGCGCCCTCGATATTTTCTTTGATGATGCTCAAGGCATCCTTCAGAGGTGGAACTATTTCGGCACACTACTTCTCAACTTCACGGATTTCGGTCAGCAAAGTCTCAGTGGCTAGCCCTGCAATTTTTGTGGTAATTTCCTTCTACGTCTGGCACAGTCCTTTCATCTTTTTCTCGATTGTCTGCAATAGCTAACTGGGTTCAGCTTCCCATGGCTTCATTTTGGCTGTGATAATTTTTTCTTTTGTGTACATCTCATTGATATGTTCTTGCAAAAATTTACCCTCTTGGAGACAAGCATAGCGGCTGTACTGGTGCTATATTTTTCGCGGCGACCTTAATGTGGTCCATCTGTTCTATTTTCTCATGAACTTCCTCTTCAATCTTCTGCACCTAAGGGTCCTCCTTCAGTGAGGCCTAGACATCCATAACATCTTCGAAGACTTGAGTGCATTCCTGGACTGCGGAATCAATATTTTCATTGGCAACCTTAATCTCTGCTGCACACTGCTCCCAAACCTCTAGTGGATTATCGGGCAACAATTACATATGCAACTCAATTATCTTCATCTGCATCTCAAGTTGCACCTTGTTGACTTCCACTTTTTCCTCTGGCGCTAATGCATCTTGAATTTGCAAATCAGGTATTTCATCGCAAACCTTACTCATATCAGCCTCCAGCCTCTATCTATGTGTGCTTGCCTCGTCGCATTCTTGTACAACCTCTTAGTTTTCGTTTTCCATCCTGCTTAACATCTTAGATAATCAATAGGGTGGGCTACTCTATGATCTGTAACTCTTTGGTAACGCCCTGGGGGAACTCATGCCTAGTATTTTTTCCATGTGTTGCCTATGCCAATTGCTCAATAGTGTCAAGATATAAGGCACATGTAGGTATCGGCATTGCGCGGGTATCAGTTGTAATCGCCAACTCTTGCTCTGATGTACTTGCACCTACTGATGCACCGCTTGCTTGACTCACACTCACTTATATGACGTTCGTCTACACCTGTGATTCCTTGAGGTCCTGATGGACCTTTTCTAATACCTTATTGTACTGGTCCTGAATATTTCCCCACAGATGCTTGGTGACGTTACAAATAGTGTCTCCATTCTCATCGAAGTCCCCCTCACTAAGGACTAGTGCCTCAGGGACAACAGACCTACTTGACTTCATCTTTTTTCTTATTACGCTTGCCTCCTAAAAATCTTTCATTTCTTTATAATATAAGAGAGAGACACGAGTCTTGGATCCATAAATGTATCATCACCACCCTAATCATTGCCCCCTCTTGTCTCCATACCATCCTTCTTTTTCTCTTTCTTAGCTTCTTTTTCAGCCTCCTTAGCAGTCACGGTGAATGTGACTTTCTTCAGCTGCTTCCTGGTATCCATATGTCCCGTCTGCACATAGGTATTCATGCCACTTGTTCTTGCCTGCTCTATCTCCACACCTTCAGTGGGTGTAGTTATGAAATCACTTGGCCATTCACTTACTATTCATAGGTGGAACTATTTCGGCGCACTGCTTCTCAACTTCACGGATTTCGGTCAGCAAAGTCTCAGTGGCTAGCCCTGCAATTTTTGTGGTAATTTCCTTCTACGTCTGGCACAGTCCTTTCATCTTTTTCTCGACTATCTGTAATAGCTAACTGGGTTCAGCTTCCCATGGCTTCATTTTGGCTGTGATAATTTGTACTTTTGTGTACATCTCATTGATATGTTCTTGCAAAAATTTACCCTCTTGGAGACGAGCATAGCGGCTGTACTAGTGCTATATTTTTCACGGTGACCTTAATGTGGTCCATCTATTCTAGTTTCTCATGAAATTCCTCTTCAATATTCTGCACCTAAGGGTCCTCCTTCAGTGAGGCCTAGACATCCATAACATCTTCGAAGACTTGAGTGCATTCTTGGACTGCGGAATCAATATTTTCATTGGCAACCTTAATCTCTGCTGCACACTGCTCCCGAACCTCTGGTGGAGTATCGGGCAGCAATTACATATGCAACTCAATTATCTTCATCTGCATCTCAAGTTGCACCTTGTCGACTTCCACTTTTTCCTCTGGCGCTAATGCATCTTGAATTTGCAAATCAGGTATTTCATCACAAACCTTACTTATATCAGCCTCTAGCCTCTATCTATGTGTGCTTGCCTCGTCGCATTCTTGTACAACCTCTTAGTTTTCGTTTTCCATCCTGCTTAACATCTTAGATAATCAATAGGGTGCGCTGCTCTATGATCTGTAACTCTTTGGTAAAGTCCTGGGGGAACTCATGCCTAGTATTTTTTCCATGTGCTGCCTATGCCAATTGCTCAGCAGTGTCAAGATATAAGGCACATGTAGGTATCAGCATTGCGCGGGTATCAGTTGTAATCACCAACTCTTGCTCTGATGTACTTTCACCTACTGATGCACCGCTTGCTTGACTCACACTCACTTATACGACGCTCGTCTACACCTATGATTCCTTGAGGTCCTGATGGACCTTTGCTAATACCTTCTTGTACTGGTCTTGAATATTTTCTCCAGATGCTCGGTGACATTACAAATAGTGTCTCCATTCTCATCGAAGTCCCCCTCACTAAGGACTAGTGCTTTAGGGACAACAGACCTACTTGACTTCATCTTATTCTGCTTGCCTCCGCCCTGTGTCTTTCATTTCTTTATAATATAAGGGGGGGGGGGTACGGTGGATCCATAAATGTATCATCACCACCCTGATCATCACCCCCTCTTGTCTCCATACCATCCTTATTTTTCTCTTTCTTAGCTTCTTTTTCAGCCTCCTTAGCAGTCACGGTGAATGTGACTTTCTTCAGCTGCTTCCTGGTATCCATATGTCCCGTCTGCACATAGGTATTCACGCCACTTGTGCCTGCCTGCTTTGTCTCCACACCTTCAGTGGGTGTAGTTATGAAATCACTTGGCCATTCACTTACTATTCATGCAACATCATCCTCGGTGACCAAGTACGACAGCTCGTACCAAACATCAGCAAGGTCCTTCTTCACCTGGATGTGCACGTGGTGGAAATATGCTTTAAAGCCTACGACATGTTGATATTCTGTCAAAATTCTTGATGATAGTCGGGGCTTTTGGCTGATCATTTTGCGGAGACTCATCTCAAAGCTGACCCAAAATATTTTTTTCTCCATCGCCCGGGTTGACTCTTTTGAATGCCACAGCGAGGTATACCTCGTAGCCTCATAGAGATATGGATCTGCAGTGGGGAACTATGACTAATCAGGCTCCTTCGAGGCCATTACTACAATTAAGAGCATAAGCCATGCATAGCGGAACTTCTTTCCCTCCTCTTGAGCCTCCCTGCAATCATCTAAGAACACTTTACACAAGTATCCCGCCCAATTGTACACAACGTATTTCTTGCATTGCATAGTCAAAGACACCACCAATATTGAAACCTCCTCGACACAACACTTCCACATGATCTTTCCTGCTAAAATATGTATGGAAAAGTGCACCGGCCTATCCATGATGGAGTTAATAGAGTAACCCATGCTTCCCTTCATCGGGCCATAATCCTACTTCATCTTGTCAGCCAACTTCTTATCCTAATCCTTTCCCTCAAATACTTCAGTGGAGTCCAGGCTGAGATAAGGAAGTGTCGTGATCTTCCTAATCAACATCACATCAATGGGGATTCTTTCCCCCAACCATATAAAATCATCGTGCACTAGGGCCAGCAGTTGGCGCACACAGATTGTATTGATAATGATGCGCCCAAAGTGGGGAACACATAACATGCTCAGAAGCCCTGCATTTTGAATTCTCGCTACCCGCTTCATTGGTTCGAGCCTTGTCACTCCAGTAGCTTCATATTATATAGAGCATAGATACTAACTTGGTTGGAATTGGGGGTATTTTTTGTGGTTGTTGAAATCCCAATTCTCCATGCGCAGTTGTGGCACTTTTCCCAACAAATATCCCTCAACTGAAATTTCTTCAGGAAGAAAGGGTGTAAAGATCTTATACTTGAATGTGTATGGATCCTTCGTAGACTCTGCAGCTGCCGACTTCCATGGTGGAATATATGAGGGAAACCTGGAGATAGGTTCTTCCTCTTCCGCATTAATATATGTTATCCCTCCAGGCAAGATTTATTCCTCTTCCAAATCAACCTCGACATTTTTCTTCTGTCGATCCTATGTCGCCTTAGACCTTTGTTCCTTTGTAATTTTCTTCCTAGGAAACGTGTGTAGCCTTGGCTTCTTCTACTATTTGGAGGGTGCTTTGCCTGTGGTGGGATTTTTCGTGGGAGACCTAGGCCTTGTGACATTTTCTGGTGGCGTAGCCATCATAGTGTGTCCTAGACATGGCTGTATTGTGTGCCCTATCCCTGCTTTGATCAAAGCTTCCTTAATCACTTCAAAATTGTAGTTCAACATGCAGCAGATTGCTCAAATCTCTTGTAGGAACAAAATCTCAATTCTAACACTTAGAGCGAAAAGTGTATGAATGTGGAGCAGGATGCCTGATTTATAGCAAAATTCAAATTCAAACTCCATTATCTCCTTCAGATATGCCTCATAAATGCAGATTTTGTGGAAAATCCACCCGGATATTGCCATTAAATACATCCCTCCCGCTCCTTTAACGTGAAATTCCTTGCCAAATCAGTTTTTATGGTTCCAACGGTCATTTTATAGATGAGCTTCGTCATTCCCACTATTTGATGCAGTCTAAATTCCTTTGACACAGTTCCCTCCAACTTCGTCGTATTCCTACATACCGTGTCGTACTTCGACTTCGATGAAGCCTCCTCTCAGCAGAGTAGTTTATAGTCCCATGCTCTCTTTCGAATAAGTGGAGCATTAAGATTCTTCTTCGGCCATATACTCAATGCGAACCCCCAGTGGTGAATTTTTCCTTGTATAAGTTCAATCGGTTTCCGTTGATACATCCAAGGAACAACCACCATTTAGCTTCTTAAGCTGAACTTCACCCCCTTCGATACATTTTGGACAATGTAAGGGCCCAACCATTTCATTTTCAGCTTACCCGGGAACTTCATGAACTTGTTGTCATACAAAAGAACTAAGTCCCCATTCTTGAACATATTCTGCTTAATATTCTTGTCATGCATGCATTTTTCCCTCTCCTTCTACACCTGTTGGTAAAACCCATCGATGAACCTATCTTCCTCTAGCGTGAACAGTTGCTACAATCTCTTCTCCATAATATCGATGTATGTCATATATGTAACTGTTGTAATGTGGATACTAGGCACAATGTATTCCATCGACATCAATGCTTCTTGTCCATACACTAATCCGAATGGAGTCTGACCTGTCAGCTTCTTACAGGTAATCCTATAAGCCCATAAAATTGCAAGAATGTGTAGATCCCAGTGATCCCTATTAAAGTTTCACACCTTAGTTAGAGAATTCTGAAGAATTTTATTAAAGGCTTCAACCATGTCGTCTGCCTGAGGGAAATATGGTGTACTCTTCTAGTGGTGCATTCAGAACTCCACAATCAATTCTTTAATAGTTTTGTTTAAGAAATGCATACCTCCGTCGCTCATAAAGATCTTCGGGAAACCAAACTGTGAAAAAATATTTTTCAAAAATAAACTTTTCCATTGTGTATGCACTAAAATTCTTCACCAGTTGTGCCTCAGCCCATCTACGGAGGTAATCTCTCGCAGTAATAATGTACCACACACCTTTTTTTCTTCCCGGGTGGATCAATCAATCCCACAAATTTAATTTCCCATTTATCAAATGCATACAAAGTGACTTGATTATTGAGTGTCATTTCATCCCTTCGCAAAGGTCTATCAGCCCTCTGACAAACATCGTAAGCGCTACAATATTCCTTCAAATCCTTATGCAATGTAGGACACCAAAGTCCATCTCGTAGAATCTTCTGCACAGTGGTCTTTCATGCATAGTGACCTCCAGCAATTCTTCCATAAGCTTCAACCAAAATACTATGTCGTTCGTGCTCGGGAGCATATCTTCACAGAATATCATCAACCCCCATCTTGTATAAGTTTCTTGCAATCAAAATAAAATCTGCTGCCTTGACTACTAGCTCTTTCTTCTGTTGCGTAATGTACTCTGTAGGTGCGAATCCCGTAGTCATAAACTGAATGATATCTTGAAAAATCTTATCTGAAACCTGAATAACAAACAATTGCGCATCAGGTAACCCTTCCTCAATATTCGTTTGATCTTCATGTGTCTCAATCCTAGACAAATGATCAGGTCTTGTATTCAAACGTCCTGGCTTGACTACCACTTCGAAATCATACTCTTGGAATAACAATAACCACCTACAAATATCCCCCCCCAACACAAGCTTGTTCACCAAGTATTTCAAATCAGAGTGATCCGTGAACATTTTAAAATGCATGTCTAATAAATAGTGTATGAATTTATGCAGTGAATATACCATTTCCAGTCCCTCGTGTTTTGTGGTGGAGTAGTTCCTCTCTGCCTTAGACAACTTCCTGCTCGCAAAGGCTATAGGGTGATCAATATCTACTTCTCAAGGTTGCGCTAACACAAATCCCAAAGTTATGTAAGACACATCGACATGTACATGGAACTCCTTCTTCCAGTCTGGAAACACTAGAATTGGCGCAGTCACCATATTTTCCTTCAACACATCAAGGCTCTTCTGAAAATCATCATCCCAGCAGAACTTGACATATTTCTTCAATATTTTTTACATCAGTGCAGTGATCTGCGTGTAGGCTTTTATGAACTTCCTATAATAACCTGTATGCCCAAGCATCATGCGTAGCTACTTCACATTTGTTGGTGGTTACAAATTGATAATCACAATGATATTCATAGGGCCTACCATCAATCCCTGTTTTGAAACAATCTGCCCCAATAATATACCATCTGGCACACATAAAATACACTTCTTCAGGTTCAAGGAGATTTGATATTTCCTGCAAGTATCCAATATCAAGCGCAGAAACATGCTTCCTTAACAGTCTAAAGACTGTCCTGTCATCAAAATAAACCTCTAGAAATTTTTGGATATATTCTTTAAATGATGCGATGATGAATTTGGAAAATATTGTTAGAGTGTTCTTCAATCCAAAAGACATAACTGTGTACTGAAATGATCCCCATTCAGTAGTGAAAGTGGTCTTACTCCTATATTCCAGCGCGATACTAATCTAATGGTATCCTAAGAACCCATCTATAAAGGAGTAGGCTTCCTTCCCTCCAACATTCTCCAAAAATTCGTCAGTGAACGGTGTCGGAAACATATCATGGATGCATGCATCGTTCAACTTTCTGAGATCGACACAAATCCTTATCTTTCCCTTGGTATTTTTCTCCTGGACTACCATAGGACTAAACCACTGGGATCCCTCTACTAGTTCAATAATGTCAGCACTAAGCATCTTGTCTAATTCTTCTCGTATAATTTCTTATTTTCTGGATTCAGCCGATAAGGGCGTTGTTTGACCGGCTTCACATCAGGCTTCAAAGTGATGTGCATAACTCCCAAATCTCTGATAATGCCTTTCAGCTCAAAGAACTTCACTGGGAACATACCTTGGTACACATGAAACAATTTAGTGACCTTGCTCACCGTATCATCATCCCAATAATCCCCAATCTTCACGAAATTGGGCTCCGCTTTTGAGCCTATGTTCAGTTGTTGAGTCTTGATAGGCTGTGCTATGTTTGGCATCTCTACTTCAGGACCCGCAACCTCATGCTATCCTTTTGACTTAGGAATATTGACATTGCATGGATCCTCCTTGCCTTCTTCCGCAGTCAAGTTGTAAAATTCTCATGCTTTTTCCAACTGCGCAGCCCAGTTAGGTTGTACTGAAGTCATTGGCTCCGTGGTAATTCAGAATACTCCTACTCTGAATTCTTGAGGAGCATCATTAATACAATCCCAACCATCTATGAGATTATAATTCAATAAAAAACCTTTTGTCATCTCATACCAATATGTGCTGCCACGGTGCAGCTCCGTTTCAAGTTACCACTGCTAAGGTATCCTATCCAAGGTATGAAATAATATATGCACCCATTCAGGTTGAGGTTCCTCGCCCTAAGCCTAGTCCAACGAGACAAATGCTCACGATGATCATCCCTACCATTGTGCTTCTGTGGGTCCTAGTGTTTACATAACCAAACATGAGCCTCATCAATTTTCAATATTCCTTCCATCCTTCTAAGCCTTTTATATGTGTGCCCCACCATTTGGCTTGGGTGGACCTCAAAGAAAAGTCCAAAGCTTCATATTTTTGCTCATCAGGCACATTTGTTTCAAATTCTTCCATAAATAAATCAACAACTCCAGTTCCATCATAGATGGACAAGTCACGTGCCTCCGATGTGACACAACAAAGTGATTTGGTAACTCTATTGCACCACTTAGTGGAAACTTCATGCAATCAGTTCTTCCAGAGCTCTTATTCTTCATTAGAGTCTAAAACACAAGAGATTTCATGTTCCCAACTTATCCCACCATTAATGGTAGGATTGATCCAGTCTTCATCCTACACAGTGATCTTAAAGATATAATCGATATCAGCATCGCCATACTCATTTTGGACAGATTTTGTGTATTGTGCACCTCCACAGGGGTCCAAAGGCACAACAACCCTTCTACGATTCTTCTCAAACACCATCTGTTTGTTTTTCAGATTGATTATGGCATCCATATCATAAGCCCAATCAAATCCAAGAAAATAAGCATACAAATTTCTATCATCAACAATTTCAATGATTTCAAAGTCTGACAACACACTCCACCATCAATGTCTACGTTAATGCCATGCAATCGACCTATAGGAATTATTTTCTGTTGGTTTTCCATTCTTAGCTGAATTGGCAACCATTGAAGCATTGGTCTCCCCAACCTTTCCCACGTCTGTTTTGGAAAAACATTTGAATATGATCCAAGATCAAGGATTACTTGTTCCATTTCATAATCCCCTATCTGTGCAGTTAACCACATTTCCCTGTCGGTTCTCTTCTTATTTTTGTATACCTTATTTACTGCGCGTTGTTCCAGTTGTGGTTCTTTTTTTCCAGTGAAGTTTTCAATCAACTCCTGTATTCCTTCCACAACTTTAGATCCCTTAGCAACTTCATGCATGTCTGTAAAAATGACTTCAGATTGGATGGATCAAATTCCTTTGGTTCAATAATCTCCTTGGGTTTATTCTTCAGCAGAATTAGTTGTCTCTACGATGTTGATTTCGAATCTCCAGAATCCATAAAATTTTTCTTTGCTTCCATGAAGGTTTCTCTTTTGCGTTGTACGTTGAACCCAACATTCTTGTCTCCAGCTTTTCAGACCCATGTATCCTCAATGGGCCTCTTTCCTTCTGCTCATTCTTCTCTGGAATTTACACCATTGTGTGTCACTATGTTGACATTTGGGTCTTCCTCACATGGTTCAGCCCTCATCATCTGTATGTTATGAGTAGGCTGCTGATTTTGATTTTCCTACATTCTAGCCAATAATATGGGACAATATTCTATCTCATGATCAATTGTGTGAAAATTATTACAAGAAACTATAGCGGGATTCTGACAATCCCTGGTGAAATTCCCTGGCTGACCGTCGTTGTAGCATATAATTTGTCAATGACCATGTCCAATGCTTCCTCCTCAGCCACACCCTCACTTTTGGAAACCTCCACAAACTTTTGGTGAACTTGGATCTTCACTAACTTCGACTTGTACTCTGTATGCTCTAGGAATCTACTGCATCATCAGATTATAGCTTTGAAAGTGCTTGTCATCATGTCCCACCGAACTATAGAAATTACGAAACAACTGCTTTAGCAACCGGATGTACTTTTGTAGTAGGTAACAGTAGTTTGTGGAGTACTGGTCTACAACTTCACATAAGATACACCAAAAATTTTGTCCCACACTTGGTCCAACACTCGGTCCAGGCTTTAGCTGACTTGGAATCCCAACGCCCAAATACTCTTTGAAAACAAGACACTAATTCTTATAGTGACCCTCTGCTTTGCACTTTATGCACCAAAATTTTGAATGCATATTAGGCCGAAACTCTTTTCCCTTCTTCAAATATTGGAGTTCCATATGTAAGCTCACCAAATGGGTTTGGATATGTTTAACCCCTATATTGGTATCTGCTACTGGCAAAGCTTATATTTTCATCGCAATCTCCAGCGCTTAAGCTTGGATCTCGATCTTCTGTTGTGACAATGGTAATATGAGATATGGTAAAAACCCAGCGATAAACCATTCCTTGTGATGCTCATCAGGGATCTCGAACCTAATTTGGCTTAGTAGTGTCTTAAATCTCTGATCTACTTCCCACACAGTTTTAGTCACCAATTGCTTAATCTCTTTGATCTCAATAATACATTGGGACTACGACTTCAGCTTCTTAAATTCAGCATTTAGTGCATCCTTATTCTAGGCCAACGTGGCATTTTTTTCATCGATGAGTATTTCATATACCAAGACAACTCTCTGTCCTGTAGCGTTGTGACCAACTGCGCTTTCTTCATATTCTCATCAACGATGTTCTGTGATCATCTCCATATCACTTCTGCAACAAACTAGAATTGCTTGGGATCATCCGATCCTTTGAAAATAGGCATCTTAGGTGGGCCATGGTAAATGGGGGAGGTGGAGGTGGAGGTGGAGGAAAAGTATGGGGATGGGTTGTGACAGGAGTGGAAGGTTTGGGAATTCCAACAGTGCTCTAATGATCTCCAAACTTTATCGAAACACTTCTAGGGGTAGCAGGGTTTCTTTCTCCTTATTCACTTTCAGACCCAAATAATGGACAATACTCAGACTCAATGTATCCCGATCTACCCTACATCTCTTACCGTGTTGCATAGTTCTGGTTTTCTTTCCTCTGAACATCAATCTTATTGCATCCGCAGTACACCCTTTTCACACAATAGCTTCTTAATCCAAAGCTTCAATGAGTCCAAGTACTTACCTCTCGAGCCTTTGAAAATTTTTTGCTCTGCTTCACTATATGATATATATGTATCTATCGCGAACTCGGTAATAAAGCCTCCAAGGATTAGATATCATTTTTTGGGATTCAACTGTGTTAATAAAGTCATTCAACTATGACCATTTCCATGAGAGGTAGTCATAATTGACTACTTTCTCATGATTTTTTAATAGTCCACTTAGCACTCATTACATCGGGTGATGCTCAAGGATACTATCGATCCAATATTCAACAACCCTTGTGATCTCGTTATCAGTTCCCTTCAGTTTCTTGATCAGTTTTGGAGTCCACGTAGTAGGCCTATTTTTGAAATGGGTCATTTACTCAGCTAGTCTTGATAACCACTCATACAACTCACTAGAAAATGATGAGAGAAATATCTCGTGATGATCTGTGAAGATATACTTCTAGAACCATTGTAGATTTTCTGTTTTCCAGTGCTGCAAATTCACGCTCTTTCAGATCTACCCAACCTTGAATCTCTTTCTTGGTCGGATGCCACATCCACATATCCCTCATTCATATCCCAGTCTCAGCAATAGAACCATTTTTTGGCCTGATGGGGCCTAGACCCAGGTTTAAAAATGGTTGCGCGAACCAACAAAACCCACTGTTATCGACCCTTTTAGCAATGATCTGCTGCACAGACTGAAATCTCACCTGAGACAATATAGGGGGATGATATAACCTTGTTTCTGCATCCAAAGGGACTATGGAGTGTGTCTTTATGGATTATCTTCCTTTCAACACTTAACAGATCTTCGTGGAACAACTATGCTAATTATACAGTCATTGTTCAACACTTCTATTGAACTATCTTGCAGACTGTTTGATTTTACTTTAACAAGCATAAAGCAACATAAATAGCCATAAATAGGACTTTGCAATGCAATTATGTATAAAAACTCTTAGCTCAGCACATATGATATCAAAATACAAGTAAAGCAAACAAATAAACACAAAACACATATATGTCTTCAAAGTATTCTATTATTACTCAGATCTTCTTAACAACCCTTTCCGTCGTGTGCACTCAGCTGCAGACTTTCTAAGGTCTCCCCACACTCAACAGTAGGAGTCTTCCAATTCCCACAAGACATAAGAATACAGACTCAAAATAATGTTACATCCAAGTGCATTCTATCATGAGTTATGAGAGTAATTGACTTCCTTTCAAGGAATATCCTAGACTCCTTATATAGTCTTCTCTTTTACAATACCATTTTCCTAAAACCATGGGTGGAGCTCAAGGTATACAAAATTATACCATCCCTTTACAAAATAATGGGCTTTTACGCACCCCAAAGCCCCTAATACTTTAACATAGCTTTGTGTTTCGCGCTCCGCTACTCGATCTGCGGAGTCTTTCTCAAAATATTCAATCGAGGGGTACCTTGTCCAACAAGTGATGGGAAAAATCCCACAACTGAAGATGGAGGATTGGGATTTCAACAATTGTAGCAATTATCCTTGGTTTGAGCCAATAAGGTACTTACAACAAGTATATTATCTAGAGAGAGGAGTGATAAGGTTGGAACCAATCCAGTGGGCAGAAGGACTGCACAGATCAGGCTTGCTAAATATGATAAATGTACCTCATTTCAGTTGAATAATTCCAAACACGGCCTATGTTTGAAAAATTCTAGCACTAGTGCATCATGGATGCCTCTAGATCGGGAAGAGGATCCTGATTTACGAGATTTTTATTAGGGGATGTGAATTGAGCCCCCTGATCGGTGACTATCTCCCTAGGATACCCAAATTTGTAGAACACATCCTCTCTCAAAAATTCATCCACCTTTTTCTTCTGTTGCTTCCTTGACAACCTTTGTTCCATCCCACTTAGTCAAATAATTAGTGGATACTATGATGTATCTCTTATGTCCGGCTAGTGGATCAATTGGTCCAATGAAGTCCATGCCCCACCTTTCAAATGGCTCCAAGGCCACCTGAGTTTGTAGAGGCATATCATCCCTTAGTGTAGGTTTCCCCATCCTCCGACACTAATCACATCTACTGTTGTATCTCCTGGCATCCTGATGGAGAGTAGGCCAATAGTAGCCAACTTGCAAGGCTTTGAAAGTTGTCCTCTTAGTAGGAAAATTACCCCCACGGGGTGTTGAATATTACAACAAGAAACAGTGAAATTTTCATTCGAAAACATCACCCTTGATCCTAGTGGAAAATAAGCACCTACACTAGGTGGGGCCCACACAGGCTATTTTTAGGTGATATGTATATTTTTAGAATTTGGATCAAAGACTATTTTTAGCAATAATCTATTTATATATGGTTCAAAAAATTATATGGATGGATGGGCATCTAAGTTTGGAATGCATGTGTAAAGTTGTTTCATGGAATGCATGTCTAAAATTAGAATGCATGTCGATTTTTGTTAAGCCCTTAACAAAAATTAGATAATAAATAATTATCTATTTTCAGTGAGCACTTGGAACTAGTCAACTGAAGTGGAAAATCAGTTAGCTAAGTGGATTTTGAGTTGAAGTGGTTTATTGGTGGACCATGCAGTGGAATTCGTTGTAACTGAATGTGACAAAGTTGTAACAGAGTTGGATCTGTAGTTATGTGAGTTGTTATTTAGTTTAACTCAGCTAAGTGAGTTAAACTTAGTTGTGCTAGTTGTAACTAGTTGTAACTAAAGATAAACTAGTGAGAGATCAGTGGATTAAATATTAAATTAATTCACAAGCATTGGTCTCACATGCAACTGAAGAAATACTACCGTTAACTACATGCATGTCAGATCCAGTGGAGACCCAGTTGAGAGATAGGTGAAAGGGTCTGGTTGACTATCAGTTGTGACTATACTGGTGCATTCAATGCATATACACACACATTGGAGATTCTTATGAGGATTTCACAGTCAAGGCTGGCCATATCAAAATCATTAAGAGTTTCTTGACCATCATGGATTGCGCAGTGGAGGCAGGTTGTCAGGAGGTAGTAAATTGGTGCATGTGTGAGCCAATTTTGTATGACAGTGTGAGACGATTGTATATTATACTGAAAGCTCTTAGAGTAGAGTTTTGTATGAGATTTTTTCATGATACATGATATACATAATATATGATATTTTGGGTTTTTAGCTTTATGATTTCCCAGTAAAAGCATCTTGTTATGTGCAATTTTTTTTTCTTCATGTGTTTGCAATTGGCGATTTAATTTCTGCAAAGAATTAAGTAGAAGGATTATGTATTTAACAATGGATTTAATTGTTATATCAGGAGAGTCTGGTAATACATCATTTTATTTTTTAAATTTCTACATGGTATTAGAGCTGTGTTAATCAGAAAATATTGCAATATGGAAGTAATAGCTGAGTTTGTTGGTGGAAGCAATTCGAAATTACTGCAAGAATTTATTGGTGCAACAATTGAGTAAACATCAAAATGGATTTCAATGGTTTGCGGTTGGAGTATGCACTCGAGGGAAGCTTGAACTACATTTCATGGAAGGATATGATGGAGGCGATGCTTGAAGATAATGGCTTGAAGGAATTCATCGACAGAGATTTTCCTAAGCCTACTTCGACAAATGTTGCAGAACTTGATGCATGGAAAATGAAAGTTGCAAGGGAAAGGAGGATTATGTTGGAAAGTGTGAGAGACCATATTGTCTCAAGACTTCATGGGAAAGCCACTCCATTTTCAATGTGGAAGGCTTTGACGGATCTTTTCCAAAGCAGCAACGACCATAGAAATTTGGCGTTGAAGGATAAACTCAAAAAAATCAAGATGGAGAAGAACAAAATTATTCCGGTATACTTAACAAAGTTTTTCCAATTTAGGGATGAGCTTGGGATTGTAGGAGTAAGTTTTGCTGATGATGATTTGGTGAGCTTGGCTCTCTTGGGACTTCCTAAGAGTTGGCACAGTTATTAGGACTCTGTCAACGGACAGGAAAAACTGTCGGATTGGGAACGACTGTGGTTAGATCTAGTGCAGGAGGAGTTCAGGAAGAACACCAGAGATGGCTCTTCATCAATGCATGATGATGAAGAGGATTTTTCTTTGGCTGCCAAGGCAAAGAAGAAGAAGGGGAATAAATTCCATTTTAAATCTGAGGCTGGTGAAGATGGCAAGGAGCACAACATGTCCAAAGTGAATGGTTTTCACTGTCACGAGTATGGACATATTGCCACAAATTGTCCACATAAGAAGAAGAATAAGATGGTTGTTGGAGCTGCAGCTGGTGAGGCTCTTGCCTCACAATTTGAGCTTGACTTCTCATTGATCTCATGCATAGTGTCTAGTGCATTGGGATTGGGGTGGTACTTGGATAGTGGTGCTTCCTTTCACATGATGGGAGATAAGGAGCTTTTCAGTAACTTGAGTAAGAAAGATCTCTAGATGCATATTGATTTGGGCGACAATGGACGATACAGTGCGACCGACATTGGTACCATTACCTTTCAGAGGGCATCAGGTAAACTCTTTCATTTAAAATATGTTATGCATTTTCCTGGTTTGAAGAAAAATTTAATCTCAGTCGCAATGCAAGAGTATAGAGACTATGATGTTTTCTTTAGTGAAGGAAAATTTTTCCTGCGACACAAAGCAACAGGGCAAGCCAAGAAGGTTGGGATTCGAGTTAAGAATCTCTACAGACTTGAAGTAGATGGGATTTCTACGGAGCTTCCTACTTTTGGGAAGTGTGAGAAAGCCATGCAATTGACGCTTGAGAGGGATCAGGATTTGCATGCAGGTAAGAGTGAACCTCAAGATGAGGATCATAGAGTGGGAGAAACCACTCATGTAGAGAAATTTTGTACCAGATGGGCAGAGGGAGTGCATGCAGCTATACCACCAGGTGAGAGGTGGGGAAACATGCATGAATAATCCCAAGAAGAAATTCTGGGCATAAATCATTGAGATTGTGTGGATATCATGAATTGAACCTGGCTATGAGGAGCCCACAGAGTAGCAGTAGCAGGATTAGTTGGATTGATGCAGTCAGATCAAAGGGACAGTGTCAAATACTGGAGCACAGATCAGAGTTGGCAGCAAGTGCAGAGTGCACGGGTGCAGATTTCAACAACGCAGTGGTTCCCGAAGACATGTGCAATAGCTAAGAAAAATTCAGAATACTTTGATGACAGATGCATTATACTAATTCATTTGTTGAAGGCTATTTAGTTTCGAAAGTGTTGCATGCAAAGGTTGCAGGGCGAATGCATAGAGTTGCATGTCACATGCAAAGACATTCCTTTCTTTTTGAGAGGGAGTGTTGAAGATTGCAACAAGAAACAGTGAAATTGGCATCTGGAAACATCATCCTTGATCCTAGTGGAAAAATAAGCACCTACACTAGGTGGGGCCCACAAGGCTATTTTTAGGTGAGATGTATATTTTTAGAATTTGGATCAAAGTCTATTTTTAGCAGTAATCTATTTATAGATGGTTGAGAAAATTATATGGATGGATGGGCGTCTAAGTTTGGAATGCATGTGCTAAGTTGTTTCGTGGAATGAATGTCTCAAATTAGAATGCATGTCGATTTTTGTTAAGCCCTTAACAAAAATTAGACAATAAATAATTATCTATTTTCAATGAGCACTTGGAACTAGTTAACTGAAGTGGAAAATCAGTTAGCTAAGTGGATTTCGAGTTGAAGTGGTTGGTTGGTGGACCATGCAGTGGACTTCGTTGTAACTGAGTGTGACAAAGTTGTAACAGAGTTGGATGTGTAGTTATGTGAGTTGTTATTTAGTTTAACTCAGTTAAGTGAGTTAAACTCAGTTGTGCTAGTTGTAACTAGTTGTACCTAAAGATACACTAGTGAGAGATCAGTGAATTAAATATTAAATTAATTCAAAAGCATTGGTCTCACATGCAACTAAATAAATACTACTGTTAACTACATGCATGTCAGATCCAGTGGACACCCAGTTGAGAGATAGGTGAAAGGGTCTAGTTGACTATCAGTTGTGACTATATTGGTCAATTCAATGCATCTACACACATATTGGAGATGATTATGAGGATTGCGTAGTCAAGGTTGGCCATATCAAAATAATTTAAAGGTTCTTGACCATCAGGGATTGCGCAATGGAGGCAGGCTGTCAAGAGGTAGTAAATTGGTGCATGCGTGAGCCAATTTTTGTATGACAATGTGAGATGACTATATATTGTACTAAGAGCTCTTGGAGTAGATTTGTGTATGAGATTGTTTCATGATCCATGATATACATAACATATGATAGTTGGGGTTTTTAGCTTTATCCTTTTCCGGAAAAACATCTTGTTATGTGCAATTGATTTTTTCCTTATGTGTTTGCAATTGGCGATTTAATTTCCACAAAGAATCAAGTAGAAGGATTCTGTATTTAACAGTGGATTTGATTGTTAGATCAAGATATTTCAGTAATACATCATTGTATTATTTAAATTTCTACACAGGGTCCATCATGACATGATGATAGGATGTCAAAGGCTTCCTCTTCCCTGACACATCTCTTGAGGATTTGATCTGGTCCCAATTTAAAAATATTGCCACCAATCCAAGTGAAATGGGCACTCTTTCTTACAATTATGTTATTTTCTTTCGATGAAAGGTTTGGAGGAAACATCACAGCAACCAGGTAGTTCGATATGTCAGCAAACCAGGGAGAGAGTATTGAGATAACAAATAAGTGTTCTTCTGGAAGATGATCATCAACCATCCCTTCCTCATCTGCAGGGAATGTGAGTCTCGACAGGAAATCTACAACAACATTTTCTATCCCTAGCTTATCAACAATGGTCAAATCAAATGTTGCAAAAATAATAACCATCTAATGATTCTAGCATTTACATAAGGTTTTTTAATTAAGTATTTAATTAGTACATGGCCAGTATGCACAAAATTTTGATACCTAGTAATATAATGTCTGAACTTATTCAAGGAATGGATCACAACATCTAAAAGCTCTTTCTTGGTGACAGTGTAGTTTAGTTTAGTCTTAGAAAAAACTTTTTTGATGAAATAAATGGCATAAAGCAACTTATCATCTATCTGTCCCAAAGCTGCTGACATAACTTTATCTGATGCCTCAGTATGGATATGTAAAGGCAGGGCCCAGTTAGGACCTCGAAGTATAGGGGCAGTGGTAAGTTTTTCCTTAATGATATCAAATTGCCTCTTGACAAATACTTGACCAACAGAATTCATCCTTGGTCAGCAATCCAAACAATGGTGAACCCACCTTGCTAAAGTCCTTGATGAACCTCCTATAGTATCCATCCATGCCTAAGAAACTCCTGACATCTCTTTGATTTTGAGGAATAGGCACCATTTTTATGATGGCAATTTTGTTCGGGTCTACTTGAATTCCTACCTAAGATATGAAGTGGCCAAGGAAAATCCCTGCCTTTTTCAAGAATTCACATTTCTCAGGGCTCAGGGAGAGATGTATTTCAATGCATTTCCTCGATACTTTACTCATATTAGAAAGATCCTCCTAGAAATCGTACTCATAGGGATTGAAATCGTCGATGTAGATTTCCACAGAATCATGGACAAGCTCCGCAAAAATGCTCAAGACTGCTCTCTGAAAAGTGGCAGGAGCATTGCATAGGCCAAATGGAATAAATCTATAAGCGAAGGTGCCCCAAGGACATGTGAATGTGGTCTTGTCTTGGTCTTCAGGGCTAATATAAATTTGATTGTACCCACTGAATCCATCCAAGAAAGAGAAGAACTTATTTCCTGCAAGACCATCCAAGCCTTGTTCAATGAAAGGCAAAGGGAAATGATCTTTCTTAGTGGATTTGTTCAATTCTTTATAGTCAACACAGATCCTCCACTTCCCATTATTCTTTGTGACCAAGACCAGAGGAGACACCTATTCATTGTCCAATATGGGATATATGAACCCTGCATCCAACAACTTCTATAATTCATCCTTTACAATTTCCTTTAAGTGTTATGAATAAAATAATACAAATAATGTAAACAATAAATAATGATTAATTAGCTAATATTTATTAATGCATAGGCACATCTAAATGGGACATGAGCCTCCATGAATAGGCACCTTCCTAGTATATAAGCAAGCCCCTCACTCCTAATTGTATCAATCATTCTTCATCCATTTTATATCTAATAATATTTGTATCCTCAATGAACATTTTCATATTTCAAGTCTTCTAGATTATTTAATTTGAGGTACAAACTTTGTTCGTTCCATTTGGTATCAAAGTTGTTCGATCTTCTGGCCGCTCACCGTTGCACAGAGCTAGTTTGATGCAAGTCTTTGATCGTTGATCAACTTCATTGTCGTTGAAGCGTTTCGCTATAAACTTTGGAGTTTCTCCATTTTTTCCATCAGACCCTTGGCCATTAAGAAAAAAAGAAAAAAGAAAAAAAATAAATAAGAAGATAATAAAAAAGAATTATATTGAAATAAATAAAACAAACATAAAAAAAAAACTATATAAAAAAAATCAAATAGAAATATAAAAAATAAAAATAAAAAAGAAAGAAACAAAAAAGAAAGGGAAAGTGAAAGTTATATATAAAAAAGGGATTAATATATATATATATATAAACATAACTTACCGTGACTCCCATTGTTGCAAAGACAACAGTGTAGAATCTTCCCAGTCACCGAAATTACACTACGCTGAGAGAACCATGTCCAAGACTTCCGCTATGTCGCATCCACCACCATACCACCATACCTAGTTGCAGCATCCCATCTTTGTCCCTGTGCTATACTCCACTTACCACCAACGCATTGTTCTTTCCCTATACTCCTCTGCTTACCACCCACACATTACTCATCACTAGTCGTCTCTTCCACCGTCATCGCCACACACAAGTATTCGTTGCAGTTGATAACCTGATTCTTATGACAACAATTAAATCAAAACCTCACTCATATGAATACCACAAAGTTTATGTGTTAAGGTGTGAGCATTTTGGAAGAGACGTGACTGTCCCTAACTTTTAAAGTTTAAGGTTAATAAAAAATAATTGGTCGTGTTGCAAGCCATCGCAACCTCAACGGAAATATCTGTAATTTCCAAGTGTTGCCACCATAGGAACAAGATTTGTAGTGGTCATTGACTAGCCGCTGCCTGAAGGGCCACTGCAACCTCTTCCTGACCTCCTTCAAACGAGCAACACCAAATCTAAGATTGAAATTAAAAAGTAATTTCTAAAAATGTAAAGAAGTTAAAAGTCATATTTAAGGTTTTTCAAATTGAAGGTTATTACAAAAGGTTATATTAAAAGAAATTATATTAAGAAAAAAAATTAAAAACAAAATTAATTGATACTTTTATAAACTAGAAAAAAAGGAATATTTAATTTAATATTAAAATAAATCAATCAATAAATTATAGAAGAAAAAAAAGTACAAGGGGAGTATTACTATCAAGAAAGAATAGTTTTTATAAAAATTAAAGGAGCATCAATTTAAAAAAAATAGAGGAAGAAGAAAAATATTAAAGGTGAAGCTAGTGGAAAATAAGGGCTATTATTTTAGGTGTGCAGATTAAATAAAAATAAAAATAAAAGTGTAAAGTAAAATATATATATCATTGTATTTATAAAAAAAAATACCTATGAAGGAAGACTAAAGGATATTTAAAAAAAGTAGGACTATCACACCTTGTATACTTAGTCAGTCGTTAGGAAGGATACATAAGCTTCATAGTCAAAATTTGATGAAATTATTAACGAATACAACATGGAGTCCAAGACAAAACTAAAAGAAGGAAGATTTTTAGAAACCTTACCTCACTATGGTAAAGTGCTATTTAAAATTAAAGGAGGTCTCATAGGAAAATATGTCACTATTGATATATCACCTGTCGAAGATAAAATTATATAAACCCTAAAATTGTAAACCAATTGGTGATTCTTGAGCTAAATATAATCAAAAAATTAGAATTTTTGAGCAAAAAGAAATATGAAATAACTGATTTATAGTTAAACATAAGCAATTATACATTTATATCTCATTTCTCTATTCAATCCCTATGGAATGATCAAAGTGACATTATTTTGGGATCACCATGGATTGAAACCCTGGTTCCTTCATACTAAATACGAAGAATATTTTTTTGACATTTTCATACAAAAGGAAAAAGATAACATTACAGGATGTTACATTGAAAGAAAATTCAGTAATACCATAAGACATATTAGATATCTCAAAAGTCATTTTCCAAGAAGGTAAAACATTACTACAAAATTTTCAAAGAGAAGTTGACAAGATCACGACTGGAAAAAAATGAAGAAGTTTCGCAAATTAAAGACCATAGTGAAAAATTACTAACAAAAATTAAGAAACTTACGAAGAACAAGAAGTCATTAGAAAACAAGGTACAACAACTTATCCAGAAGGAAGCATCAAATGAAGAAATTCAAGTTGACGAAAAAACAACAAATACTAATCCAGTCAATATCACACCTCAAGAAGAGGACAAAAGTTGAAGTAAAGATGTACTTAGAAGTTGAAATTCCAACAAAAAAAGATTCAAGTGAAGATCCATAAATTAACCATTCAACTTCCATAACTATAGGAAATCAGGTACTTCAAATAAATCAAGAAATTGACACGAACGAGATAGGGGAAAATCAAATCACTATAATTCCTTATCGAAATTTGAATCACTAGAGTAGACAACACAATAAAGCTATGTATTTAGAACATAAACAACAAACAAATATTTTGAAGAATACTAATGTCAGTGAAATCCACTCATGTGAATACAATTCATCACAAGTTTCCAGTGACTGCAAGATTTCATAGAAGATTGATCTAGGATGGTATGATCCCTTATCAGTATGAAAGTTTTGTTTGTCTCTTAGAGGATCATATCAACTTGTTTCAATAAATATGATTGTCCTCAGACGAGAAGACATTCATAGCAGAAAAAGAGATCAAGTAGAAGACATTCATAGCAAAAAAGAGATCAAGCCCTTTCATCAACAAGCTCTGAGGGCAAATATTTTTGAGGAGGAAGGCAATGTTATGAATAAAATAATATACATAATGTAAACAATAAATAATGATTAATTAGCTAATAGTTATTAATGAAGACACATGTCTAAATGGGACATGACCCTCCATGAAGAGACACTTGCCTAGTATATAAGCAGACCCCTCACTCCCAATTGTATCAATCATTCTTCATACATTTTATATATAATAATATTTGTATCCTTAATGGATATTTTCATATTCCAAGTCTTCTAGAGTATTTAACATGAGGTACGAACTTTCTTCGCTCCATTAAGTTTGGGTTCATTATTCTCTGGGGCTGGTGCACAAGCTTGCATCCCTCTTTGATGTAAAGATGATGTGTGCATACTGAGGAATCCACCCCCTTAATATATTTGATTTGAATGATCTGGTTAATGAGGTCATATTCATCATGTTGCCCCCCTCTGATAACAACATCTAAGGCAAAAATATGGTAGGGTGTGGCATGGTACACTTCATCTTCTTCTTCATCCTCCAACCATAAAGGTAGATCATGTTCAATGGAAGGTTGGGTAGGGGGATATAATACCAACTATTTTGACAAGGGCCCATTCTTTATAGTCATGTTTCCAGCCCTACAACTGATATAAGAATCGACAGTGGCCAACCAAGGTCTTCCTAGAATGAGAAGATATCCATTAAACATTATTTTGGGCTGAAGTACTAGGAATTCAGTCCGATATTCCTAGGAGTCAATGGAGACCATGACGTCCTCAACAACTCCCTCAGGAGCTATTATGGATCTATCTGTGAGTTGTAGAACTATAGTAGTATTTCTCAAATGTCCCTAGAGGTTGAGCTTCAACATGGTTTCCCTAGTCATCACATTTATGGCAGCCCCAAGATCAATAAATGTATGAGGGACAGTGATACCATCAATGTGTACATCTACTACTGGACTCCCAGTGTCTAGGTATTTCGGGAAAATCACTCTCCCTAACATCAAATCAGATAACCAACCTACAAAATTGATGGTGGGGGTGTCTCTCTTCTTTCTCCCAATATTTTTGAAGCATTTTTCTTTCATAAGCTTATTGTATATGGGAACATCCTTAATATCCTGGAGAAGGGGTATCTTGAAACATAGATTCTTCAATTCTCCTAGAAGTTCATTCTTTTCTGGGGTGTGATGGGTAAGGTGGATCAGTCACTTAGGAAAAGGAGGTGGATTTATCTAAGGGATGCTCTCTTCATTTTCCTCTTCAACCTCTTTAGGTGGATATGGAGGATGATTGTCTAGAATCTCTCTCAGACCTAATGTTAATCTCATGTATCTCCACAGTAGGAATCTAAGGTAGCTTAGGGGAACAGGATGAGTGATTTGAGGTTTAGGTTGGGGTAGAGGTGGTAAAGCAGAAGGTTGGTTGATTTGGGGCCTCTACCCTTGTAATGGGTTGTTCCACTGAGGTGGTTGAGGAACATATTTTTGAAAGGCTTGATTGACAGGTTCGAGATGATATGGAGGAGCTCGCATAAGGCCAGGAAGGAGGTGTGGGCCAGGATGAATGAGTGGAATAATACCAAGGTTGCAATGGTGCATTCTAGTTCGAATGTAGTAAGAATAAGGTGCACCTTGCATGCCCTAATGGTATGGTTGAGGTCCTTGAGGCCTTCTTTGATTTATGAAGCAAATTTTCTCATATCCACCTTCCACCCCTTGATATACAACTGTTAGGCAAGGTAATGAAGGGAATTTGTTTTTTGCATGGTTCTCTTCACATTCTGAGCAAACCTTTATGCCATTAATTGGACATTCATTCCTAGGGTGTTTTCTAGTGCATCTAGGGAAAAATATAGCTAGGGCTATTTATGCTTCCTCTTGTTTTCTTTTGATCTGCATTGTGTCAATTTTCAAAGAAAATGTGTGCAACATATCACTTTTAAAATCCTCCAACATCTTTCCAATATCATTCTTAATGGAGGTTGAAGAGGAGGGGGTACTAGTCATGCTTTGACTAGCTCTACCTTTTTTCTTGGCTTCCCTAGAGTGGTTTCTTAATACAGTCTTGATGTCCTCATAAGGTAGTTGATAGATATCTCCTCCAGAAACCATATTAAGGGTTTCTAATGTAGGAATTTACAGGGTAAGTTCCTTAGATCAAACACCAAATGTCATCGCTCACAAATAGATCACAAATCAGTACACTAGTATATCACGTGGTTAAAACCCTCGAAGAGGGAAACAGTCCACGGCTTTAGCCAACGTGACCACTTTAGGCAATTTATTAAAATAAAAATAAATTTTACATATGTTTCTCTCATAAACGGTTACCGGACAAATGACCCTCCATCCACATTAAATAGAGATCATGGACCAATCAGATGCTAAGCCATGGATCAAGTGTCTTTAATATCGAGGAGAGAGTGAATCGTCGGATTATAAGTTACAAATTTACATATTAAAGAAACACACTTTACCTAACTCTACACTATACCAAGTTATACTTAACTATTTCCTATGTGTCGGAATATCCTAACATCCCCCCTTAAGAAAAAATTGGGATAAGATTGAAGGATTTACAAAGGTGACACAAAAGGAGCCTATTTCCTATGTGTTCAAATATCCTAACATCCCCCCCTTAATAAAAACTTGGGATAGGATTGAAGGATTTACAAGGGTGACACAATAGGAGAAGGAAGGAGGCATTAGAGCCTATCCCCCCTTAAGGATAACTTTCCTAAACTCCATGCATGGATCAAAGTTTGGTAAACTTCGCTTTTGTGAGAGCCTTTGTAAAGATATCAGCAACTTGATCATTGGCTGAACAATATTGTACTTCAAGGACACGATCATGAATGAGCTTTCCAATGAAGTGTATGTGAATCTCAATGTGTTTCATACACTGATGTTGAACTGGATCTTTGCATAGTTGAATGGCACTCTAATTATCACACCAAAGTGTAGTTGGATGTTGCTGATGAAGGCCAAATTTAGACAAGATCTGACGAAGCCACATGGCTTCCTTGTTGGCTTCAACATCACCATGATACTCTACTTTTGTCAAAGAAAGAGAGATGACACTTTGTTTCTTACAAGACCAAGTAATAGGTCCTGAACCAAGAGTGAATACATATCCTGTAGTAGACTTTCGATCATCAGGGTCACCAACCCAATCAAAAAAAGTGAAACAAATCAACAATGGATATGCTCCTGCACTGTAATGAATCCTGAAGTGAATTGTGCCTAGAATATATCGAAGTATTCTTTTAGCTGCTTTCCAGTGGATTTCATGAGGTTGGTGCATAAACTGAGCAATAAGACCAACAGCAAAGGAAAGGTTAGGATGGGTATGGGTTAGATACTAAAGTTTACCAACAGGTTGACGGTATAAGGTAGCATCAACTTCAGTGGTAGTACAAGTGACTGAAATATTGACTCCAGACTGAAAGGGAGAAGGGGCTGGCTTATAGTCTTCCATGTGAAAGTAGTGTAGAAGATCACATGCATACTTGGACTGAGAAAGGGTAATACCTTCTTTGGATTGCAAGACTTGAAGACCAAGGAAATAATGAAAGTGTCCTAAGTCTGTCATTTCAAACTTCTTTTTGAGGCTAGACTTCACATGGTTTATATGGTTGGGATCACTACCAGTAAGGATAAGATCATCAACATAAAGAACAAGGATGATGAAGGACTTACTCACTTATTTGGTGTAGACATTGTTGTCAGAGTGACACCTAGAAAATCCATTATCTAATAGAAATCTATTCATTTTGGCATACCAAGCTCGAGGGGCTTGTTTGAGACCATAGAGAGACTTCCTAAGGTGACAAACAAGGCTAGAGTCATTTTGGATAAAACCAGGGGGTTTTTCCATGTAGATTTCTTCATGCAAATCTCCATGTTAGAAGGAAGATTTAACATCCATCTGATGGACTTCCCATTTAAAGGAGGCATCAAGGGAAAGAACAAGGCATATATAATTCATTTTGGCAACATGAGAGAAGTTTTCAATTTAGTCAATGCCTTCAACTTGTGAAAATACTTTAGCAACAAGATGAGCTTTATGTCTATCCACTTTTCCGTCTGGTCCAAACTTTGTTTTGTAAACCCATATGCATCTGAAAATTTTTCTTCCTTTTGGAAGAGGAACAATATCCCAAGTAATGTTTGCCGATCAGGAATGATATTCTTCATTCATAGCTTCATCCCAATCTGGATGACCAGAAGATTCTTCAAAGGTGTCTGGATCAAGTTTTTTTGGAACTTGACCCAATAAGGAAGAGGCTCTTTTGAACTGAGAATGTGTACGACGTCGATATGCAGGGTCACCTACAAGAGAACCTACTACGTCTCGAGTAGAGCGAACCCATATTGGAAGTTGTGGAGCGGAAGGAATATCTTCGAGAGGTGGAGGAGGATTTTCATCCTCGATGTCATCATTTGAACTAGAAGGAATGTTATAAAAAATAGAAGAGATAGAGAGAGGTGGCACATATGCCGAATCAGGATCATAGGCCAAAGGTGGCACACCCGCCAAACTAGGCTCGTAGGTCGATATATTTTCATCAAATTTTAAATTTCTTCTAATGATTATATTTTTGGATTTTGGTTGAATAAGTCTATATCCTTTGACATCTTTAGAATATCCAACAAAAATTCATTTTTCACTCTTAGGTTCTAAGGCTTTATGTTTCGCATCTGGAATATGGGCCCAAGCATCACTTCCAAAAATGCGAAAGTGACTTACATCTAGTTTGATTCAACTCCAGGCTTCTTCTGGAGTTACATTCCTTAACACCTTAGTAGGAGTGTGATTTACTATGTAATTTTCACTGTTAATTGAATCTACCCAAAAATTGAGACTAAGTCCTTTAGATTGAAGCATACAATTAGCCATTTATTTGAAGGTGTGATTCTTCCTTTCAGCTACACCATTTTGTTGTGGAGTATATGGAACAGTATGTTGCAATTTAATGCCATGCTCAGTGCAAAAGTTGATAAATTTGTTGTTAACATATTCTCCTCCATTGTCTGATCTTAACTTAAGAATTTGATGTCTACATTGTTTCTCAACAAAGGCCTTAAAGGCCAAGAACATGCTAAAAATTTCACTCTTGAGTTTTAAGAAGTATACCCAAGTGCATCTAGAAAAATAATGAATGAAAGTTAAGAAGAAATTGCAACCAAAGAAAGAAACAATAGGAAGTGGACCACATAAATCACTGTGCACAAGCTACAAAGGGGTTGAAGCGTGCCAAGAGGTATGATTGCCAAAACTATCCTGATGATGTTTTCCGAGTACACATCCGGATCAAACACCATCTCAGCAAGATACCATAGGAAGACTTGTCATCGTATTTTATTTACATAGAGCTTGAAGAGAGCGATAGTTTAAGTGACGAAATCGCTAATGCCAATGTTTGTTCACTTCATCATTATAAGCAACAAAAACGAAGGGAAGGCATGATGACCGAAAGTTTTCAAACGTATACAACCTTGTGGAATAATCAACAATTCCAGTAGCTAAAATATGTCTAGGATCTTTGAGGTCCTTGATTACAACATCATGAGGTGAGATTTATACTATTTTCCCTTCACCTGAATGAGTTATCTGATAAACAGATAGAAGGTTTCATGAAAAGGTAGGAAAACATAGTACATCATTAAATTGACCATTATCTAGATGAATGGTTCCAAATCCTACAACACTAAGAGATCTATCATCGCCAACATAAATATTTTAGGTGTTACAATCATTTAAAGAAGAAAACATGGCTTTAATTTTGTCCATGTGGTAAGAAGCTCCAGAATCAATGAGCCACTCATGAGAATGAGAAGAAGAAGATACATTTAATGCATAACCAGATGCTTGGCAACCACAAGCAGAAAGTGTGTTCCTGAAGATGAAGTTGAAGAGGTCTCCAAATTGATGTGGTGCTTCTTCATTGTTGCTTCCAAGGCTTCCATCTTTTTAAAACATTTTGACTCTACATGGCCATCATGATTACAAAAGTTGCAATGTCTATATGTTTTCTTCCTTTTGTTTTTAGTTGCCTTATCAGTTTGGTGAGTTGATTTTTCAGTTTGTGGCTGAAATTTCTAAGGACCCTTGTTTGGTTTAGGACCATACTTTTTAGGATACTAATTCTTGGGATTCTTTTGATATGGTTGTTGTTGGGTTGCTAAGGATTTTTTAGAAGCATTTCCAGAAGTGATAAGACCAAGGTGTAAGATTTTTTCTTGTTCTCTTATCAAAGAATCAAAAAAGGCATCAAAAGAGGGGTTCTTGTAGGTTGTTTCTTGAGAAATGAGGGTTTCTCTAGTGGAATGGAGGGCCAAGCTTAGCAATAATTGAATAGATGAGGCTATCATCTTCCTTTTTGACCTTACAACCTTCTAAAAGAAGTCTAAGGGTCTTGAATTTGGACAAAAAATATTTAATAGAGGAGAAATTATTGGGGTCCAAAGTATGTAACTCATTTTCAAGCTATTGGGCCCTTATTTGATTTTGAATGCCAAAAACAGTATTTAGCTTTTTCAGGGCTTCATCAGGGGTGTCAATTTCAAGGATATGAAATCGAAGATCTTGAGCAATGGACATTCCTATCAACCCTTTTACTTGATCTTGCTTATTTTCCCATTTAGCAGATTTATCTCCATCGATAGGTTTATTTTCTTGTCATGTGGCTATTCTATAAATCCCTTTACTTCTATGTAAATCTACCATGTGAAGTAGCCATTGGAAATAATTGGTGTTGTTAAGAATAACCGGGAAAACACTTTCCATTTTTTTCGTAAACTGAACTGAAAACGGCCGAAACTAGCTGCTCCAATGGAAAGATCTCGAAAAATTAGGTTGATTAAAAAAAACAACTCGAAAAATAGTTCCCGATGAAGAAGTTATGCCTTTTTGAAAAATCTAAGTTGTAGATGCCAAATAGTTACGGGAACAGTTGAAATTTAATGATGAAGTTCTACTTTTAAAAAAATCTCGCCCCTTTAACAAAAACCTTTTTATAAAAATAAGCTTGAGAAAGAGACTTGAACCCAAGACCTCTATTCTCATAAACTAACTTAACACTAAGTGAGCTAGTAAAAGGATTCTATAATTGTTTGAAAGGAAGAAGGGTTTTTTTTTTTTACTCCTCGGTGTGCGTGCTTTTTCCTGCAAAAAAAAAACCAAAATCCGAGCACAAAAAAATGAAAATACTACCATTACGGCAGAATGTTAGTTTTTGGTTAGCCTTACCGGCAACTATCATTTTTTTGCTATTTCTGATTTCCCAAGATCACACAAAGACGCAAAAAAAATAAAAAAAATAAAAAAAATAAAAACTTGTCTTCCTGACTCTGTTTTTCCAAGATCGCACACAGTGCAGAGCAAAGAGCATACACAGAGAAGAGGGTATAGATCCAGCAATAGAAAAAAATATAAACCGAAATAGACAGAGGGAACCGAAATAAACAAAATGATTAATAAATATAACTGCAAAACAAATACTTTATACCTCCAGATCTAGAATGACATAACTTGGGCAACCGGAAACCTTTTCGCATGAAACGAAAGGGGTTCCTCACTGTAACAGACACTCTGGACACAACAAAGCTATTCTCCAAGCCTAAAATGTTTCAAAAATAGTATATCTAGAAAACGACAGTCACATGCAGTCAAACCGGATTTGGATTTGGATCAACAACGAATGGGGCCCTCAAAATAGCTCTGGTACCATGTATAAATTTACAAGGTAAGTTCCTTAGATCAAACACCAAAGGTCACCGCTCCAAAATAGATCACAAATCATTACACTATATATCACGTGGTTAAAACCCTCGAAGAGGGAAACAGTCCACAGCCTGAGCCAATGCAGCCACTTCAGGCAATTTATTAATATAAAAAGAAAGTTTACATATGTTTCTCTCATAAACGGCTACCGGAAAAATGATCCTCCATCCTCTTTAAATAGAGATCATGGACCAATCAGGTGTTACACCATGAATCAATTTTCGTTAATACCGAGGAGAGAGTGAACTGTCGGATCACTACAAATCATGACCGTCGGATTATAAGTTACAAATTTACATAGTAAAGAAACACACTTTACCTAACTTTACTCTAGGCCAAGTTATACTTAACTATTTCCTATGCATCAGAATATCCTAACATCTGGCACTTCTTCCCTGATTCCTTAGAGCATAACTAACTTGATTGATCCATAATCAAGGCTGTAGTTGGCCCTCTTTTATTTTAGTTGAACTTGCTCCTCATAATCCTCTAAAGATTCTTCAGGCCCTAGGGCCATCCTAAATATTTCCTCCTTGGTTTATTTTCACCTACAATAGTCATTGTACTTGTTGTTGAAGTATTCTTGCATCTGGGCCTAGGTAGTGATGTTTTTCATAGGAAGACCCATGAACCAGCGAAAGGTTGCATCCTTGAGGGTAGATGGGAACAAATTCAGATTTTGTTCATCTGAGGCATAGTCACAAGTCCTACAGACAATAGAAAACTCAAACATCAAAGTGTCAGGGTCCTCAGAAATTAGGCCATAGAAGTGTAAAAGGGTTGAAGGGTTGATGTTCTTCATTCTAGTCTCTCCGGTGGTTTCTCTAATGGGAAATACTCCTTGGTTCCTATTTTCAAACATAGCTTGAATAGGTGAAGCAGGTTCCTCTGGTGAAGAAAGTTCCTCTTCTTCCTCAATAAGTTCCTCAAAATTTTCAGGTTGCTCACCTAGAGGGTGTTATATCCCATAGTCACTGAAGAAGAGTGAAGGGTGACTGTGTGGGGATGTGGGGGTCTTTGGTAAAAACTTTCCTTGGTTTTCCCTACTCCTACGAGGAATGAAAGTAAAAAAAAATATGTTTTTCAATATTTTGAAACTAAATGCAAAATATAAAGAAGAAAATAATGCTTAAGAAGAAACAAACATCTACTTTGACACCTCCCCGGCAATGGCGCCAAAAAGTGGTAAGCCCCGGTATTGTACCAAGAGTATTGCAACTCGCAGAGGCTACTCAACTTTAATTATCAAACCAGGTTTTGCACAAACTTGGAGGTGATAGTGCTAAATGCACAACAGATGAGCCCTACTCATGACATCATCATCTTAGTTCTACTATGAGGTGTCAGGAATTATGGCTATTATGAGGGAGGAATTCTATCACACTTATAATTTCAACACAAGACTAAAAGCAAATCATGAACACTATTATGTTTACAAGAAAAGAATCTATACTAGATTGCACTCATTCATCTACTTAATGTCTACTTTTGCAATGAAAAATACTAGCACTTATTCTAATTACAAGAAGGGAAATTACACTAGATTGCATTCATTCTCTCGACTACTCAATTAAATTTTAAAAAAAGGGGAAATAATATACTTTCACACACACTACATCAATGATGAATTGAATTTTATCTACTACATGCTAACTATTGTGCTAATGATGTATTCTATGATGGACAAATCACACTAAAACTACTTTGTTTTGCAGCAAGAGGAGAAGGAGTTTGGGTGACCTAGTGGTGTCCCTGAATGAAGATTCAGACCTGGGGGGTCCACTAAGGATTTTACTAAGCTCAGGTGAGGTGGAGGAGTGCTTCTGGAGTGAATGGGGTAGCTCCCAATGCTGCTACACGATTCCTGTATGGCTACAAGTAGTCCTGTAATGCTACATGAAACATGAAGAGAAGGTTTTGAGGTTAGAAATGGTGGAATGGAGGTTAGGAAGAGTGAGGGAAAGGTACCCTAAGTGGATTTTGGATGACCAACTCCCTTGGCAAAGATCAGAACCCTCGAAAGGCCTGTCTTGCACCAAGAAGGTTGCTCTCGGTGGTTATGAATATTGTCTTCAAATGTGGGTAACATAATGAAAGGAAACTGAAGGAGGATTGAGTTTCTAACTCGAGACCTGTCGCTTTGATACCACTTGTTGGACTAACGATTTTTGTTATACCAAAACCTGCAGGCGTTAGTCTCTGCTACAATCGCCAGAGTTAGGATCCACGAGAGGCAGTTATTCCATGTCGCGAAACACATGGGGAGCATTGAACCAATGTCCAACACACTACTTTATCCTTTCTAAGAAATCATAAACTGAATATTTTTGGTCTGTGATTGAAGAACTTCCTCCTCAAGCTATAATGGAAGAGGTGAGAGAGGGGGACTGTCCACACAATTTTAATCATTTTCAGATGCTAATAAAATGCAATGACATCAACCAAAATACTAAAGCAGAAAGAAAACACAAATGTACACAAGAGAGACTGCAACCCGTGGATTGGGCCCTAACCCATAAGCTTCAGTCCTCTAAAATAAACTCAGTGAGAAATAAACCAATTGCTCATTCTTATTCGACAACAAGCCTCTTACATCAAAAATGACAGTCAAAATATCTATAATACAGAGCCAATATTTCTCTAGCTACCTATGAAAATCGAATCCTAATGAGTTCTTTCTCTTGTTTACTTATACTAATGGGAAACTAACAATAACTCCCTAAAAAGTATGAATTTTTCTCCTCGATCTTCGATAGGTGTGAAGCTTGGCTCCCTCTTAACATTCACTTGCTTGACTGCTCTTGACTTTGAACTATTGAAGGAGTATCTTAGGAGATATTGGGTTGATTGTGGAAGTTAAGAAGGTGAAAAAACTTCCTATTATTTCTCCTTGATGTCTACTCTGAGCCCTGACATGGAATTTTACCCAAAAATATATTTATTCCCTTCATTTCCTGCAATTAAACCATGTTAGGCTTCAAGTCATGATCATCCTCTTACACCATTTTCAGTAAGAAAAATATGACAAAATTTGATATAGAGAGAGAGTAAACAATATAAAAGGTGAAATTATGACCCATTAAAATATACCTAATGTTGGGCCTCATCACATACCCCTTTTCCACGAACCTAGCCTTGTACTTTTCCACACTGCCATCTGCAACATACTTTATCTTGTAGATCCATCTAGAACCTACAACTGACCTATCTTCAGGCCTTGCCATCACCTCCCAAACATCGTTCATTGTGATAGATCTATACTCTTCTACCATGGCATCTACCCACACCTGATGTTGTGCGTCCTCCTGAAAGTTGGAAGGCTCTGCAACCTGAGCCACCAATGCTTGGTACCTGTTAGGTTGTCTACATTGTCTCTTATTTTTCCTAGGGGTTCCAATAAACTTATTTTCATCTCTTAATATTTGAAGAACCTCTCTTTTGGCGTGACCACTAGTGGTGGGAGGTTAACCCAACTCCTCCTCATCCTGCCTCTATTGCTTCGTCTACTGTGAATTACTCGGATCTCATGCACCTGAGGAAATACTAGTACTAGTCACCATACTCGATCCCTGTGACTTTCCTATTATCAGTCCCATTGGCTGCCCCTGCTGCTGGACCAACGGAGCTTCTGCTCATTGATTTTGAGCACCTACAGGCATCTCATGAGATCTCTTGAAAGCTCGATCCTCCATGAACTTCATGTCTTGTCTCACCACAATCTTCCCACTACTAGAAATGTATATCATGTATCCCTTTTAGGTTTTGCTATTCCCAACGAGAAACCCCTTCGCTCCAGTCTGATCTAATTTGGTACGCTTCTCATCTGGCACATGGAAATAAGAAATGCTGCCAAATATCCTGAAGCGAATAACTCTTGGCTTCTTCCTTGTGAAGACCTCTTCTATAATTTTCTTAGCCAATTCTCTATGAAGATTCCTATTTTGAATATACAATTTCGTATTACATGTCTCTGCCCATAAAATCCTAGGAAAATCTTGGTCATACAACATAGCTTTTGTAGCCCCCACTATGGTTTTGTTTTTCCGCTCAGCTACCCCATTCTACTGTGGACTATATGGTGTTTTCCATCCTATTCTTATGCCTTCCTTCGCACAAAAAGTTGTGAATTATTTATCAATATATTCTCCACCATTATCTGAGAGAATCACCTTGATCTTATTCCCTGTCGCATTCTCCATGAGAGCCTTAAACTCTCTGAAAAGATCGAAGATATCATCTTTGGTATTCCAGAAGTAGATCCAGGTTTTCTTGGAATAGTAATGAATAAAGGTGGCAAATTATTTAGCACCACTAAGAGATCTAGTGGAAATCGGGCCACAAATATATGAATGTATATTTCCTAACACACCATCTACTCTGTTGTCACTTCTTGGGAATGGTGCCTTAGCATACTTCCCAAGTACACATCTTATGCACACATCATCATGTTCCGTGTTAAGTTATATGACCCCCATTAGTATTTCCCTGAATTTCTTGAGTGCTCCATGGTGTATATGTCCCATTATTTTATGCCATAACTCATTAAGTTCCTTCCCACTGCTACTGTTACTTCATATTAGTTCCATTGAAGAGTCGAGTTGCAACATGTACAATTTGTTTCTTCAAACTCCAATATGTCTTACCTTCGTCTAGCACGAGTGTATAATAAACACTTTCTTCCCTATGAAATGGATATCATATCCCTTATCCTGTAACTGGGATACTGAAATCAAGTTCATACCTAATCCCGACATATGCAATACAACTATAGCACTAATGCTTGATCCTAACTCCCTCTAAAAATCAATGGTACCTCTCCCTACTGGAGTACACTTTGTTTTGTTTCCCATCGTAATCTGAAAGTCCATCTGCTCCTTGTAGCTAGAGAAATATTATATAACCTGTGTCATATAAGTTGATGCTCCACTATCTATATACTAGACACCACGTGAAGTTGATCCTGACAAGCAAGCAAATTTGCCCTCCAACCTAGAAGACAAATCTGAAGCCTTTTGAACGACAATTTTTTCAATGGTCACACTGAAGAATTTATAGTGTGTTATTCATCTTTCCACCTGACGTTGATTCTACAACTCCAAATTGTTGTAAAACCCTCTGCATCCAACTAGAAATTTGATCATCAAGAATCTAATTTGTTGCTGCTCCCTTTGATTATTAGAATCATTGTCCTGGGAAAATCGAATTTTTCTGCCAATCTTGCACTGAAAAATCGATCTTCTACCCCAACAATTCAAACTGCATGTTTTGGGATTTGCATAATTTCTTTGTGAATTTTGATTTGCTACTCCCTCTGAACAAAAAAATTCTTTATCTGCTTCTAAGCTTCTAGGGTGATCGATTAATATCTGATACAGTGAAAATTTCATCTGTTGCAGTAATTGGAAAGTATTCTCCTAATTGTAAATTTAATTATGTAGTTTATTTGATACAATAAACAATGAATAAATCACTATTGCAATTTTCACCATAAAAATATTGTGGAAAATAAAAAAAATTTGGAACTGAGATATTCTATCACACACACAAAAATTTAACACTATTATTTTTGGAAAATTGTCCCCGGAAAAACCCAATGTGGGAAAACCGGTGAAACAAATGAGGGTTTTATTATTATTCTTCAGCAACAAATTTGAGTATAATAATTTGGATGTCAAATTTGCAATCCAATCTAAGATAATCATTGGAAAAAATATTGTGAGGATTTTTCCTAACCCCACAATTGATTTCAGCTTCCAAAAATCAACCCACAAAAATACGTCCTTTCTTATGTGTCAGACTTTGCGCAGTTCTTGCACAGGCCTTGTTGTTACTGCCTCCAGAAACTTCTACAATATATAACTCTTCTTCTCTTTGGCTCTAGAGCTGATTCAATGGTCCTCCTGATGAAAATATCAATCACCACCTGTTGAATCAAATTCTCCCCCAATTATATCGAATTGTTCTCTTTCTGCTTCCTACGCAGTCCCTATGGGAAAACTCGCACTCCCTTAATCTGACTCTTTCAACACTAGAAACCTCCACCAGAATATTGCTTCACTCCTCTCCCACCTGCTACTCTATCTTTGGCTCGAATTTTCCTGTTGAATCACTTTTTTATTGGAAAATCAATCTTCCTATATCACTGAGTGTCTACTCTGGTGTGTCTTCTCCAATTTCCCATCAAACTCCTCTTATAATCCACTGTTGGAGTAAAAATGGCCAAGATTAAAACTTAATCAATGGATAAGATCATCTTTAAGTTGATCCGTGTGATTTTCTAGATGATTCTCACCTTATCTCAAGTAATATTGATTAATTAACCATATTCCCTAAGTTTGGACTTAGGAAATATTTAATAAAAGACTAATAATCTAATTGAGACACTTCTAGGTGGAATTTCTAGAAATTATTTCTAGGATTTGGAGAACTCATGTATTCTAGCCTCTCCACCAAATTTCATGGCTAGAACACATTTGATGTTACAAAAACTAATAGTGTGTGCCAATGATTTTTTTCAAGAAGAAAGATGGTTTTGTAATATTGCACACATATTATAGGGACTTGAATCGAGCCTAGATACCACTAGATAAGGATTAAGAAAAGTGAAATAAACAAAACTACCCTTTGAACTCAGTTTAGACACTATGAATTTATAGTAGTGCCGCTTGATTTGACCAATGCAACAATATTTTTCATGAGTTTCATGAATGGAATGTTTCGAAAGTATTTGGACCACTTTATGAAATAGTTTTTAGATGATATTCTCGTGCATTCCAAGAATTTGAAGGAGCACGAAGAGCACTTAAGGGTTGTGTTGACATGCTTAAGGGAAAATAAGTTGTATGGAAAACTGTCAAAATTCTCTCTCTTTTAAAAGAAAATTCACTACCTCAGGGGCATCATCTCAGTAGAAGGAATTTAAGTTCACTTGGAAAAGGTGAAGTTTGTAATGGATTGGATGGTGCAAAAAAATGATCATGAGGTGTATAGCTTCATGGGGCTACTGGGTTGTTATTGAAGATTTTTGGAAGGTTTTTTGAAGATTACAAAATTAATCACCACATTATAGCACAATGGGGTTAGGTATTAATGGAAAGATGAATGTGACACCCCATTCATTGAACTAAAGATATTACTAACCAATGTGTCGATTCTTTGAGTTCCTGACATGGAGAAGAACTTCACAATTTTCACTAATACTTCAAAGGAAGGATTAACCACAATGTTAATGAAATAAGGCATAGTAATAGCTTATGCATCCATGATGTTGAAGAAACATGAAGATTTGTATACTACCCATGACTTAGAATTAGCAATAGTGGTGCTAATATTGAAACTGTGGATACATTTCCTTGTTGGGAGAAGTTTTGAGTTAAACAATAATCATGCGATCTTGAAGCATCACTTCACTCATAGGGATCTTAATTCTAGGAAGATTTGATGGACTTAATTCATGAGTGAGTGCAATTTTTGAATTTCGTACATCAAGGGAAAAGTGAAAGTGGTGGTTGACGCACTAAGGGGGAAGCCAAAAACCTTATCCTTGGTACCCTTGGGGGTCAATTTGAGAGAGAGTCTGTCGGATAAACTCTTTGAAGATAGTTGTTGTGTGAATGATACCTCAACACTTGAGAGTGGGAAGCGGATAGAACCAAAGTTTGAGGGTTATTCCCTTGAACCAGATGGACTATCAATATTTTAAAGGAGAATTTACATCCCTGAGGAAGGGATTATATGAAAAACCATCCTTGATGAGTCACATATAACTCTCTATTGTGAACATCCTCGCATTAAGAAGATGTATGTAAACATGAAGAAACTCTACTTTTAATGGGCATGAATAAAGCATGATGTGGCCCAATTTGTCACCAAGTTTCTGGAATTTCAGTGAATGAAGGTTAATCATCTTCACCTAATTATACTCCTACAAATAAATGACATCCCTATGTTTAAATGGGATGTCATTTCTATGGATTTCATTGCGGGTTTTCCACTCATGTCACAAAGGCATAACACCATCCTATTTGTAGTTTATAAGTTGAACAAAAGTGCCCATTTCATCCCTGTGAGAGACAATTATGATGTTACGGATATGGCATGAGTGTTTATAAGTGAATTCATCTAGCTACATGGGTTACCCACAAATATCATTTCTAATAGAGACTTTCACTTTACATCTAGATTTAAGACAAGTTTTCAATCAGTGTTGGAGGCTCAATTGAACTAAGAACTGCATATCATCCAGAAATGGATGGGAATACTAAAAGAGTAAATCATGTTATGGAAGACATGCTTAGATTCAATCGATATGTATCCTCATTAAGCTTTATAGGGGAGGCCATGCATGAAACCATTGAGTTTGGAAAGGTTGGAGGACAGAGTAATAGTAGGGCTAGAA
This sequence comes from Pinus albicaulis, assembly GCA_034641835.2. Lineage (NCBI taxonomy): Eukaryota > Viridiplantae > Streptophyta > Pinopsida > Pinales > Pinaceae > Pinus > Pinus albicaulis. The sequence goes on along the minus strand of CM076581.1, from coordinate 831,880,892 downwards.
TTGGTCAAAGAAATGGGGGAACATGTAAAACATATTCAACAAAGGTTAAAGTAAGCACATGTTAGACACAAGATTTATACCGATGCACATAGGATTGATCAAAGTTATGAAGTGGGAGACCAAGTTTTATTTGTATTCAGCCCAACAAGAGAAATATTAGGTTTGAGAAAGGGACAAATTTGTCACCTCGATTTACAGGACCTTTTATAACTAAGGAGAAAATTGGACCAATTGCATATCGTCTTATATTGCAAACCCACTTACATAAAACTCATGATGTTTTCCATCTATATGTTATACAATATTACGCTTCTGATAAATATCACAAACTCAATTGGAGGGAATTGCGGGTCTTGGATGTAGGTGTCATAATGTTCAAATTGTTACACATATTGGACTGTATGGTTCAACAACTCAGGTGTTGCTTGGTGGATAAAGGTCTAGTGGGACAAGTATGGCCTAGAGTCTGCTACTTGGGAATATGCATAGACTATACAATGTGACTACTCCTCACTTTTTGACCATTTTTTATTCCCATTTCAACTTAGATATCTACCTATGCTAAGGCCTTATTTTTATTTTCATGTTGTTTTTTTTATGAACACTGTTAACACTGGAAAATCGTACAGTAGAAGACGACATTGATTAATGTCAGACAGAAGGATTTACATGGTTGTAAGACATTACAGAATCTAGAAAGTATTTAAAAATCTCTAAGGTCTGAGGAAAATCAAATTTTAATAAGTCCTAAATGCTCTTTGCACGCATAATCCTTCGTGAAGAGCGCCTTTCGCGTGCCTTTTTGACCAATCTACGCGCAATCCTGGGAGTGGTGAAATTTCACTATCCGAGACCACACAAAGCAAAGGACAAGTGACCCCTTACTTGGAGCCGCCTAAGGACAGCCACCAACGCCTCCTTAGACACTATGTGAGCACACAATGGAATATTTGGAGCACACAAAGGAATCATACCCCTCTCTTGGGTCACCATCCTCCATGTACCAAGAGAGGGAAGGGAGAATTTGAAATCTCCTATATAATACCACCATGAGATGAAGAATTTGTGAACACATTGTTATGCTAACCAAAATTTCCCAAGCAATACCAGCAGTGTGTGAGCCGGAGTTGAAGATAGAGGGGACTCAATTGTTGGCCATCCAACAAGTTCAGTCCAACACAGTAGAGAGAGAGGGAGAGACTGCACCGAGGCAAGCTTGGGATAAAAACATCCTTGCATCGGGACCTAGAACCCATGGTCTAGGGGCCCTTTGGCAAGAGGGTAAAGTTTCACTCTTATTGCTACCAGCGCTCAATAAGAGGGGCCTAGAGCCACCGTTCGTATTATTGTTATCGTTTGACTCTTTTCAGAGCTCGTGTTTATTTGTTTTAGTTTTTAGTTTATATATGCATGCTATTTATCTATCTATTATGCTTATGATTCTAGCTTGTTCCACTAACTTGCTTGACTCCACTTCTTTTTCTGCATGTTACCAATAACTTAAGTGGGTAGACCACACCCCTTAAGTTGGTGTGATTTCGTACATACGTGCACCAAAAACACTCCAACAGGATTGGCGACTCCACTAAGGTTTATTACCAAGTTTATGTGGTTGTGCCTTTTTTGCAATGACCTCTGTCTGTGTTGTGGAGTGGAGTTGAATTTCCCCTGATTTCTCTTACAACCCCTAGTTCATCCAAAGTGACATACTGAAGCGGAACAGCTCCAAAAAAAAATTCTTGCAGGAATTTGCACGCATTTCCTTCTCACAGACGCGCAGGGCACGCGTTCAGAGCTGACCCGCGCACAGACAGCGCACATGTTTCAGCCTTTTGCGTGCAAAATATAGAATGAGAAATTTATCCCAAGTTTATATTTTTTCCTGCTTGTAAAGTGCTTGGCAGCCCCTAATACACCTGCCAGCATAGGTTGTGGTACACCGTAGCTTGTTAAAGCTCACTCTTAGCTGATTTTTGTAAGCTTAGTGTCAATTTTACTTCAAGTTGATTTTTTCAAAGTTCACACATAGTTTAAGTAGGGGGGAAAAATAACTTGCATTCCGAAAAAAAAAATTATGTTTTACAAATTTTGGTACTTACACACCTAGATAACTAGCCAAACTAAGTGGCCCAAGACCACGCATGCATAGCTAGTTTTTCTTTTTTCTGCTATAAATGTTGTAGTTTAGTTCAATTTTTGCACTAGGAATTTCTAGACTATGATTGAATTGTTTATAGAAGACCAAGTAATCTCTACTACCTTTGCACCCTCCGGTGATCCTAGGTAAGCATATGAACGCTCCATATTCACAATTTCCATCTCCCTATAGTTGGTCAAATAGATTAACTAGGAAAAATAGAAAGTGGCCCATTATCCGCACATGTTTTTCTTTTGAGCCAGGAACAATACAACATAGTTTAAATAGGGGATTTTGTAAAGGATCATCGAATATCCACACGTTAAAACTATGTGCTTGTCCACTTTGTGCTCACACACACTCACCCACTAAGCGAAGCAAAGACACCTAAAACTAACTTAATCAAACTCACTAAATTCTCCCCACAAGGGCCACAAAAGAATTTATAGCTTAAGTTAGGATCAAGGTGGTAGGAATCCAATAAGATGCCTTGATCATACTTCATCTTGAAACATAGAAGTTGTCTCTTTAGGGAGATTCAAATCCACCTATTAGCCCATGGAAAAGAAAACCTGAGCACAGAAGAGACTCGTTTCAGAGGGGGTTAGGATTAGGTACAGTGCGGCCAGGTATCAATCAGGGCTACCTAACTTGGTTGATACTCGATACTGTTAGCTGACTACCAAGAAGCCCAAGACTCGAACGCTCACGTGGGACGGTGGTTCTTAGTGGCCAAAAACTAGGACATCCTTTTCTCTATAGGTGACTATGCAGACAAGCACCAAACCCTCTACCCTTACCTTGGTGGATTCTCTTCGACTGACTGGGGGCATCTCCAGCTCTTACGGGACGTTGTGCCAGCACTTGCAAGAAATATTCTCAAGGCCCAATTACATTTGAGTGTGTGAGGACAAATAAGTCTTGTAGGATTTTGAGTATCATATGCAAACAAACAAAAACCACTTTTTTTATTGCTTGATCACATAGATTAATTTAAAGGTAAAATTTATTTTAATTTCACTTTGTTTTATGTATGTGACCATAATTTTGCTTTGATCATAGACTCTATCCTCTCAAATTTTTCCAAAAACCAGACCTAGTTGACACCGGGACGAACCCAACGGGACCTCGTCGATCTAGGCATCTTTTGGACCTCCCCCCATTACTAGGAGGGGTTCCAGGTCTTTCGCCATTTAGGCGTCAAAGACGGAACACTACCACCATTATTGGTTCATCCTTTATTGGGGAAGTCGTGGTTGGGAACCCCGGTTGGTCTCCCAAAACCACACCACAGACCACTCCTCCCGCGAACCCTAGAGGGCATAGGAGTGCATCCCATTCGGTAAGTCAGTCGAATACACAACAGGGTATGTCGCGGACTAACCCTGTTCCTAACCAGAAATTTTTGTTTTCGCACATTGCAAAGGCGTCAACCTCTCAATCACCCTTCTTAGCTTCATTGAATCGGCCTGATTTAACCAAGCTGACGAATGACGCCATCACACATGATCCTATGTGGCCTCCCATGCCCACGAATCTCCCTTTAGATATTCCAAAATTTGAAGTTAAGCAAGTGGAAGGCCCAGGTAATCATGTCATGACCTTTCACCTATGGTGCTCATCGAACAATATCATTGACGACATTATTCGATTGAGATTATTTCAAAGCACTCTTACAGGAGTAGCCGCGAATTGGTATGTGGAGAAACCCTCAACTTCACATGGAACCCTTAGCGCCCTCGCTACCACATTCCTAACATACTTTCAGTTACCCATTCACCATGATTTCGGAATGGAATTACTGACGCATTTTAGACAAACCCCGCCGTCCATATCTTGGCCGCCTCCAGCGTTGCAGTTTATGTAAAGATAAACTTGACGATCAGGTTCTCTTAGATTTGTTCTTGAAAACTCTTACAGCAAAGATTTCAAAGGATGTTTCGTAGCAGAAACCCACATCTGAAGAGGACGCAATCAGCAAAGCCCAGCATATTGAGGTGATTTATACGTAGTCAGGATACATTTATAACATCCTGCCTAATGCCCCACGCCTGCAAACTTATCAGGAATTTCCAGGCGCGTCGAAATATGCAAATGGAATAATTGGGTCATTGACCCAAGGGTACCTAGGCAGTAGTAGTCAAAACCCCAGTTACACATACAGTTCTACCCAGAACATACCTCAACTCATTTTTCAAATTCATCATATGCCCCAAAAAAATTTGACCAATAGGGTGCTAGCGTATCACCAGGGAGGACCTTATCCTTCGGCATAGGGGAATCAATATGCAAAAATAAAAAATGACGGAAGAGCTCCCCTCCAACAGCCAGGTGTAAACCAGGGACCGCATTATGCTCAGTCCCCAGCACATAACCCACCTATGCAAAACAAGGCACAGGTGAACTTTGTGCACTCGTCCCAAGACCAACCACACCAATATAATCAGGAGAACTACCCTCCTAATGTGGTGAAGAAAAAATCCAAAAACAAGCCAAAAGGGAACCCTGGACAGGGGGCAGCAACCAGCAGTGCCCACCGCGATCTCAAGCTGGAGGCAACTCCAACCGGAATCAGAACCAAGAGCCGAGCAATGCCCAACGATAGAGAAAAAGACCACATCTTCTAACAAACCATTATTGTTCGATATGTGGTGAGTACGGCCACTATACTCACCACTATCCCAATCTCCCTGAGCTAAAGAAGCTGCAAAGTAACCGAGGACAAGGAGGATCTTCCCAGAAACCGTCTGTGATGTAAGATCCTTTCCCCCATCAAGGGACAGTAAGCACTCAACAACAAAATACAGACGATTTTAGGAAAAGCAGCCATGAAATCTACATGACTAGCAAATTCCAAACACGAAATCACAATTACGATACCCCACCAGACACCAATGCGTCAGGAGAAAGTACCAGTGCACCGACTGCACTTTTTACCATTTCAAAGATGCCTATAGAACCATTGCCGAAAATGGCGAAGGGACCTAATAGGCAAGTAGGAAACTACTCCAAAGCGGCCCATAATTATAGCATCGTGGACGATCTAGTACAATATCCCACTACTATGTCATCTTTGGAAGTATTTCAGTCATGCCCAAAATAACGGAAATCCCTACTTTCTGCGTTAGACGCTATCAACCCTTCCGATACATGCCTAATGGCTTTTGACTTCGACAAAGCCACCCCTAGGCTTCTTTCCATGGTCACCTTCCAGATACTGATGTTGGTTTAGAATATCACAATTCACCGATGTGTCATAGACGAGGGTGAATCCACGTGCATCATGTCCAAAAAAATTTGGCAAAAGTTAGGTTCTCTCTAACTAAAACCCTTAGTCATCACGTTTTGAGCATACGACAGTCATCCATCAACCCTCGTCGGCCTCTACCAAAACATCCTGGTCTACTTATTCGGAAAGACGGTCCACATAGACATTGAAGTCTTAGACGCTCACCTGGACTCCAATATGCTCCTTGGGTGGAGTTATATGTATGCCATGTCTGCCATAGCCTCCTCCGTCTTCCGCATCATGATGTTCCCCACAAGGATTGCATCATTATTGTATACCAACTGACGCACAGCGAGAAGCAACCCTTGGAAAACACAGATTTAATTCTACCCTATGTAGATACATCCTTAGATGTTCTCTCACAGTACCAAGAATATGGCCCCGGCCAATTCAAACCATCGTTCATTCTAGGGTCATTCCTAGGAGATCCTCCCATAATCCCTGAGTCATCGCCCGATGTCACAGGGGCTCCGGTGTGCATGATGTCCACATCAAGCACCAAAGCTATTCACGACATGGACACAAGCAGTAATGGCAGTAAGTCGTCGGCCAAGACAGTCCCTTTAGCCTACGCCGCCTCCCAAACCTCTTTCCTCTACCCCCTAGCTGGTTTCATCTCCCAGCAGGTTTTGGAAACAATGGTATTACCCAACATATCATTGACAATCCCAATTTGGTACCTCGTTCACCCTTCAGGAACAGGAGCCACCGATGTTACTGCCATAGGATTGAAGCCACTCAATCCTGAGGAGGCCCCACTCATCCAAGAAACAGTCGAAACCAACCCTGCAAAGGAAATTCCCATTGCAAAACCGATGATTACGACTAAGAAAACCGAGAAAAGAGGAAAGAAGATGGTGACCCCCGCCGTTCAATGGGAATCACCAATCTATGCCATATGCGACGCAATAGGCCACCCGACCCATATTTGTCTAGAGCTGGATGAATTAAAACCACTCCTTGGATCTGAGACAGACATCATGACGTCGTGTTCCTGTAAAAAGGAACCTACCACCAAAGGTAAAGGCAGCGTTATGTACCAATCACGCATGTTCTCTCTACAGAAACTATGGGCACTATACCCATCATTTCCTAGAGATTCCATGATATAGGGATGCCTTACACACCATCGAGCGATCCTATCAAGAGGATCCCTCCACCCAAGCATCTGGAAATGAACCTCGTACCATCCTGTACCTACAGGAGGAATAAAAAAGGGCACAAGAAGGAGCCCCAGTCATGCCAGTTATACGTTGCACGCTATGCGATGAACGTGGTCACTTCCTCAAAGAGTGCATAGCCCTAGAACTCATCCACAGATGGTATCCTATAGAAAGGGTTTACTACATTGGATTGCGGGCAGTGCAATTCACATGTCTGTTATGCGTCGACAATCACCTTTTGGAGAATTGTCACTATATCCCCCGATTCCAGCTAGACCTCGCTAGCTTACGCTCCGCCATAGTCTGCCTCTCCCAAGAAGATGACATGGATGCGGAGTCCATGAACAACTCCACAACCCAAGAAGATGTGACGAGCAGATCCATCATGTTCTTCTCTGTCGAAGAGCGACTGATCATGGAACCCCTAGTTACCCCTAACCGCTCTCCACAGAGAATACCAGCATGCACGTTATGAAAAACAACCAATCATGCGGTCGTCCATTGTCCTGATTTAGCACCGTTACACCGATGGTTCCCTGCCAGACCTCAAACTGAGCATGACAGAACCCTCATATCAAGGATATTTTTCCTTATATGTTAAGGAAACCATTATGAACGACATTGTACTTATGCCTCCCAACTTTGTCCCACCATTAACATGATTCATAATGTAGAGAAGAGACAAGACGAACTCCGGGAATGGCATAAAAAGTACATCGTCGGGTCAGCATCCCCATCCCCGTAGTGGTATAATAGGAAAACTAAGACAACACACCAACCAAGCATAAACCCAACCAAGCTTAGGATAACATGCAGACTGTGTGACCTGAATGACCATCAAGTCAACCAGTGCTGAGAACTGAAGCACCTTGCAAACAGTTTTCGTATAGTCTCTTCTCTCCCTCAGAAACTTCTATCTAACCAAGAGAAGACCACGCATACCTATTGCCGGATTTGTTCACACTTTTCACTATACGATTAAATGTGTACACCTCCCCAAGCTAAGAGAGGAAAGAGCAGCATTGAGTCTACACTCCCCCCAAGATGTAGACACACCTAAGCTAACAATACAGAAATGGAAACAGAAGACAACCTCTTCTACGACAAACCCTTTCCAAGCGTCCACATCAAGAACAACGAGTAGTATAAAATCTCACACAATCTACTATGTTGGCACAATGATACCATGCACTATCTACACTGGCCAAAATCACACACCAGAGGTATGCCCACTAATGGAAACATTCAGGCACCTCTGTGGTAGGCACAATTTCCACCTATAGTAAATTAACCATCCTAGCATGGAACCCAACCTTGCGCTCACGTAGAATCCCATTATGGAGATTCTTCCCCCACCGAACGTCGATGACACGATCCACCATATACGATTTGTACCATCACATATCGGAAATAGGATTCCAACTGCCCCCACGTCCCAGGATTTCCACCCCATTCCTGTCACAAAAGGTCAAGGTACCTTGCGCTTTTGTATTGATTTCCGCAAGATCCCAAATTTACATGCCGCCATCGAAATCCTTGATGATACTCAGCCACTAGAACAGTGCCTAGTACAACTAGAGCTTGTCGATGATATTTGCTACAACACAACGAGGCCCACAAGAAAGGGTAAAAGAATCATTCGACCGCCACATCACCCCTCTCTCATTCACTGAGGGAGAATTAGTCCTCCGCTATGATGTCACCAAAGAAGCCCTAGGGCCAGGAAAGTTTGAAACCTTGTGGAAAGGACCCTACATCATCAAGCATTGCCTCCACCAGGGGGCATACATCTTGATGGAACCGGACGGAACATGCCTCAGCAATCCCGTCAACGGCCTTTACCTTAAGAAATTATACCCATAAGGGAAAAAATGGCCCTTCCCTAGAGTGGACGTACACAACCCCAACCACTCAATATTTTTGACCAAAAGACTCATTTAACAAGCACTTAAAGTGCCACCATGGATCACCAACCTGAACCCTATTTTGGATTTGTTGATAGAGCATCAAGATGGTCTCAAAGTTTAGCTGCAGTTTCCTGGGTAATCTACCACCCTAATTGATCACCACTCTACTTAAAAGTTGTGTGCATCAGTTCAGCAACGAACAATCAGGCAAAATATGACACCGTCATAGGACTTATGTGCGATGCCCTCCATTAGGGTATACCCCATATTCACATCTACCTCGATTCCCAATTAGTAGTGTCACAGTTAAACCAAACATTTGAGACCAAAGATACACATTTGTTTAGAAAATATTTGCGTGCCAAAAGATTAAGCAGATAATTTGAGTACATCACATTTACACATGTACCAAGGAGTCAAAACCAAACAGCTGATCACATAGCTAACAATATCCTAGACTGGAATGCATCTCGAATAAACCATCATACATAAAAAACAAAAAATATAGATATCCACTAGCACAACATCATACATAAACCGAAACATGAGACACATCATGTAGAGCTGAAAAAAATATCTCTCATATATATATATATATATATATATATATATATATATATATATATATATATATATATATTTATATATATATATATATATATATATATATATATCTATATATATATATATATATATATATATATCACAATATAAATATATGAGTACAAAAATAATGTTGCTAAAATTTAACCCATTTAAGATACAAAAAGTCATCAAAAATAAAGGAAGCATCCTCATAATGGGTTGCTTTCCTATGTACAAAAATCCTACAGGCGGTGCCCCCTCGGGGAGGGGCACCTAGACCCTGCCACGCTCTCGATACCCACCACCGGGGTGCCACCGCAGCCCCGTCCTCCCACTACACCGAAAGCGTAGAACGAGCCGATACTCCTTCTCGCGGGCCATCACGATCTCTAACCAGACCTCCTCGAAGTCATGCATAAATCCTCGAGCAAGCACCCCCTAGGTCAAGCGGTCCATTCGACCCTAGGCATCCTCAAGAGCTAACACTTGAGCAGTCAACTCCTCGATATGAGCATCCACTGTATCCGCACGTGCTACCGCTGCATCAGCAAAAGCCCACTCAGCCACAGCCTCCGCAGCGGCCGAGTTGCTGCCCTCTCCTGAAGGGCCATCACTAACACTAGGTCCCCTAGCAGCACCCCCTCCCTGATCACCCCTTGGTCGCTGGAAAGGATCGTGACCAGCCAACCGAGCCACGGGGTGACCCACCTCGCCAACATCTGCAAGAGTAACCAAAATGATGTCCATGTCACTAGCAAAACACATAAGTACATGTATACTAAAAAAAATTCAAAAAACATACACAAAATACCTGTAGGCCCCCAAGCATAACCAAAAGGGAGACCCATGTCTGGATCCCCCCGAAATTCCATCCCCACATATGGATATGGTAGAAACATCTACAGGTTGGCCTCAAACTAGGCCTCTGTCGTGGCATTCCAATAACGACCCACCATGCCCCCACCGCCTCGCAGCATCACCGGAGCCCATCTCCTCATACGAGGCTCCTGTGGCCCCCTAAGAGGCACCGCCACTACTGGCCTCAATAGCACTGCCCTCTCATACATAATGCTGCATAAGATACTAGCATACGTAAATGACTTAGATCCACAATGGACCTTGTTGAGTTGCACCACCATCCTGTCAAAGCATAAACAGGCGAAGTCGAAAAAATGCCTGGACCTCAACCAGCGCAATACTCTAGCCTGTGGGCCTGATGCCGGATGCGGAGAAACTGACCCTTCCAGTCTCACAATCACTGCCAGAGCACATCGCTCTGCCAGATTTGTCACAGTAGAAATGTTGATGCACCCTTCAGTAAGAGGCACCCCACCACAATGATGTCTCTGAAATCTCTCCAAGTCCACTCTCCCAGCAGGGAGTGGATATCTCAGCACCTCACCCTGAGGCAGTAACCTGGTCAAAAATTACAAATCTGTCTTAGAACGGATGACCAGGTTTGACCCCCGCAACACGAACATGTTGCGCCTCTTGCACCAATGTCGGACCAAATAACGTAGCAGTTGGTCCTGCGACTGAAGAAGCTCATTCTCCACGAACTTCAGAAGCCCCCATAGTGCCAGCTAATGGCGTGCCCTAGCATCAGCAGCCAGAGAAGTTCGGAGCTTGGGCCAATCCCACTCCCTCCACAATAACCTGTCATCAAAACAGGTACCCATCAGTATAGGAAAAACACAAAAAATAGGAAAAAAAAAAATATTTTTTTCCTCGGCTTATGTGCCTATATTCCGCACAGACGCACTAAAAAATGGGAATTGAGTGCATTAGCCTGCTTATCCCCCGAAAAAGTGCACAGGGGGCACGACTTTGCCCTGATCGCCCGCACAATCTAGGGAAAAAAGCGCCTATAATCTGTACAAACCAAGTCTGTACAGACCCCGACATCACTAAACTAAAAAAATTAAAGTGAAGGACATCATGGAGGTTACTTGGGCATGATCTCATGACTCCCTGGTGCTCAGGCTAATCGTAACGGCAAGAAATGCTACGTAGAATCCTCTGACCTCTCAAAAACTCAGCAAGTACAAATAAATTGAATTAGGGTCATATCCACCTATATATCGCCCTTCTCAAAAACTTCGGAGGACCATAACGAGATATTAGAAGGTCCATTCTCCGAACCATAAGTTGCACCACAATCAGCACTCCATGATGAATAGAGGCGATGCCACACAGTCATACTCCTAAAAAAATAAATTTTCAGTGCCGGCAGGTATGCCCTCTCTCATCTTCTTTTTTAAAGCTCATGATTTCCAGTAAATTTTGATAAAGAAGATGCTTTCACTTGAGGTAGTTTTTTTTGTTGGAAAATCTCGCAAACCATCCACAACGTCATCTCCTGAAGGTTCCAAAGCAGATATCATTCTACCCCCAGCATGATAGATTCCCAGAAAACTCTGCATATCCTGACATCATTTCTCCATCAGAAATAAACCATAGGATCCTCATATCTGACCGTGTTTATAATCACCTCACCCTACACATGATAAACATCCTCATTGGTCAATAAAGCCTCCCCTCCATGGCACTCGTCACCCACAGTAGACCATACATCACAACAAATGTGACGTCATGGCCATACCACTTCAGTTCAGGAAGCACCTCATGCCAATCCATTCACCATGCATAAGGTCAAGTTTACCATACAAGCTAAAACCCCCTTCCTAGATGACCAGGCTATACAAGCATATCAAAATCACACCACCACGCCTCGCATTTGGCCCACCATACCTCCACCAGCATAATCCCATCTGTGACACTTTCTCATCCGCTTCATCAATCCCACACATGAGAACAACCAATGGGACCCCGACCCTTAGAAAAAAACCTTCCTCACACCATTAGTGAGCAAACACTTTCATGTTTTTGGGTAACCGCCTCTATGTTTTGTACAAACCAAACCCCATTATTTTATTCTTTTGGTAAGTGTACAAAGACCCCGAACAGTGCACTACGTCCTTCACCCTCTCATTTCATCTTTTCTCCCACGGCAGTAGTCCCTGAACACCCTCGGTTGGAGTATTATACCCCCATGCACAAACCACCTTGACATTCATAGCCAGTTTATACCCACCCTAGAAGTCCTACCGACTCTAGGGATTTTCCCACCATAAATAACTATGACTGCCGCCAAGCTACTTAATATACTTCGACCTTGGGCCACTGAAACCCCAACATCAGTTTTCAGTCACCCTCGCCAACATGCCTATGTTAAACCCATCACATCCAGGTCCCCGATCCCTCATATCGACGACCCCTCATTCGGTTTAGGCTTCCTTTTTATCGACTTCGACACCTATTTTCCAAAAAGGAAGTGGTACCTTGGATCACCCCTCCCCATACAAGCGGCATCCTCAGGTGGCACTGTGGGAGACATCATTGTCCACATATGTCATCAATCCTCCTAAAATTCGACTACGACAAAAGCTTTCATGTCAAGATGGTATTGTACCTTACAACCATTTCACTTTGATCAAATCCATCGAAGACCCATGCCTCCATAAGTGTCTCTGTCAAAAATGCTTACACAGGAAGGTCCCAGCCAGCATCTATGCATACAATGCACAACTATATGCCATACCAAGTTTACGCATATGGGTACCATGTTCCACCTATTTTCAAATAAAAACCACCCCTCAGGGCATCAACAGTCGTCGTCAACAACCGCCAACATCACTACCATATTAGTGACACAAACAAAAAATGTATCTGTCAAATAGCCTTGCTTAACTAGCCACATCATCACAAGCATGGGACATGCCCGCCTTGTATAAAATTTGTATATGTATTGTAAATTGTATTTTCTTACAGGGTTCCCTTAGGACATGGTCATTCTTGGAACCAGCGCAGGGTGTTTTCAATTCTAAGCTTCACGTAGGTCTCTCTCTCTCTCTAGGCATGATACAGAAAAGAAACTATAATTTATTTCGGCTATACAATGCTTCCTATACTTCACACATTAGGGGGCAACTGTTAACACTAGAAAATCGTACAACAGAAGACGACATTGATTAATGTCAGGAAAAAGGATTTACAGGGCTAGAAGACATTATAGAATCTGGAAAGTATTTAAAAATCTCTAAGGTCTGAGGAAAATAAATTTTGAACAAGTCCTAAATGCTCTTTGTGTGCATAATCCTTCATGAAGAGCGCCTTCCGCGCGCATTTTTTTCCCGATATGCGCACAATCCTGGGAGTGGGGAAATGTCACTATTCGGGACCACACAAAGCAAAGGACAAGTGCCCCCTTACTTGGAGGCGCCTAAGGACAGCCACCAACTCCTCCTTAGACACTATGTGAGCACACAATGGAATATTTGGAGCACACAAAGGAATCATACCCCTCTCTTGGGTCACCATCCTCCATGTACCAAGAGAGGGAAGGGAGGATTTGAAATCTCTTATATAATACCACCATGAGATGAAGAATTTGTGAACACATTGTTATACTGACCAAAATTTCCCAAGCAATACCAGCAGTGTGTGAGCCGGAGTTGAAGATAGAGGGGACTCAATTGTTGGCCATCCAACAAGTTCAGTCCAACACAGTAGAGAGAAAGGGAGAGACTGCACCGAGGCAAGCTTGGGATAAAAACATCCTTGCATCGGGACCTAGAACCCATGGTCTAGGGGCCCTTTGACAAGTGGGTAAAGTTTCACTCTTATTACTACCAGTGCTCAATAAGAAGGGCCTAGAGCCATCGTTCGTATTATTGTTTTCGTTTGACTCTTTTCATAGCTCGTGTTTATTTGTTTTAGTTTTTATTTTATATATGCATGTTATTTCTCCATCTAGTATGCTTATGATTCTAGCTTGTTCCACTAACTTGCTTGACTCCACTTCTTTTTCTGCCTGTTACCAATAACTTAAGTGGGTAGACCAAACCCCTTAAGTTGGTGTGATTTCGTACATACGTGCACCAAACACACTCCAACAAACACAATGCAATATTGATGCATTTTAGTTGGATAGATGAACTTACTTATATAACACTTGATGGATTATGTTTCGTTGATTAAAGTATTTGATGTGATACTTATCCGATGTATAATTTATCTAATGTATGGATAATCTGGTTATGATTTATCTAACATATGAATTATCAGAGTTATGATTTATCTTATGCATGATTCACTTCCAACATGCTAATATTATTTGATTTTCTTTTTTGGATATGTGGATAGTGGACTCGATAACATGATGATTATGATAACATACATATATATATATATATATATATATATATATATATATATATATATATATATATATATATATATATATATATATTATTTTTTTTTGTAAGCTTGGCAAGACCTTTTCATTCATATTCATCACAAGTAGGTTACAACCATATTCAAGGAGTTTAGTGGCCTCAACCTGCCCATCGGGAAGCCAAGTTTGTTGGCCACCAAACAACATTATAAGCCATCTAAAAACAGTAAATTTTGAGTTTTCCTAACAGTGCCTTATAAGACTGAATGTCTTGAAACCATCTACAACCCAAATAATTATAACATAATAACCTAACCAACAGATTGACCATATAAAATTAAACAAAATTTGAAACCAAATAGAGTAAATCATACTGTTATTCATCAGAGGAATCCACTAGAGTTGGATCCTTCACACTTGAACCTAGTAATTCAGACTAAGAAAGACACAAAATGTGTTTCTCAAAGCAGCTGAGTTGGATGTTTTGCTGCTATGATTTGGAACTGGATAAGTTTAAATTCCTTCTGGATTTCTTGAAAACCAGGATCAAACTTAACAGAGCCAACTGGAGGTTTCATTATGACCTTGTCCACAATTTTCTTCACCAACCAATAGAGGTGAACAGTCTTCTTGTAATGAGAAGTATGACATCTGGAATGAATAGGGTCAGGGAATAGGTCTCTCTAATATTCCAATTGAAACTTTTCTTCTTCCTATTGATTAATTTTTGTTTCCCAATATGAAATTAATTGTCGAACACGATATGGGGTACCTATCTAGTAGGAGCATGTTTCATATTAGATTAGTTGTGTGGTTAATTGGTGACCTTTACCCCTCGGATAGCAATCCTAAGCTTGGATATTGTTGAAACACTTTCTGCGTGCCTTCCCTAACCCCAACCACATATGCCCGAAGAGCTAGAACCGGAGGATGGACAAGCCATGTTGCCACTCGA
Source organism: Pinus albicaulis (assembly GCA_034641835.2). Classification (NCBI taxonomy): domain Eukaryota; kingdom Viridiplantae; phylum Streptophyta; class Pinopsida; order Pinales; family Pinaceae; genus Pinus; species Pinus albicaulis. The sequence goes on along the minus strand of CM076581.1, from coordinate 831,865,620 downwards.
AAAAACAATGGATATGAAGAAAACCCTGAAAAAATATGCCCAAACCTCGAGCTTGGAGCAGCCAGACATATCGAGGTCATGAAAATTATAGTGACAATGAAGACCTGGTAAATTATCATAGCACAGAGGCATTGAACAACTAACGTTAGGCCTGAACCTGGAAATTAACCTAAGAAAGAGATGGGGCCGCCACCCATGGTAGGGAGCAACATACCTAGGCTCCCCAAGCCCACATAAGACCAAACAAAAAGGTGAAAAAATATGGCTCTGTGGCCCAAGGCAAGGAACAACATGCCCCAGCTCCATAAGCCCGTTTTCAACCCTACACAAAGGTAAAACAAGAGGATCCAAACACAAGAAATCTGGAATCCTCCACTTTATCAGAGACATTGAATGGAGTAAAAAACTAGCACAAACAAACAAGCATGCAATATCTATAGAACTCCAAGCTAGAGAGATAAAATACATGTCTGTGCAATATAATAAAGTTTCAAAGAGAACAGAGATAGTTATATAGAAAGCATACAACATAGGATAAAAAACGGCAAGATCTTTCCATAATTTGCGACATATATTCCAATTTATTACAGATTCCATTTTATAAATATTTCCCCATAAGACTTGGGATACAGGAGAATAGGTTGTGAAGAGAGAGAGATGAAGAGGGCGAAGATAAATAACATACCCGGTTAATTTGGACATGAGACTAATGGAACCAACAACACTGGGGTAACCAACCTACGGAGCCTTCCTCTCGAATAGCCATGAGTGATCCAGGAGCACTATTCCAATAACAAAGGCTGAAACTAGAAACAAAACAACTGATAATGAGTAGAGGAAAACCCCTAACACCCATAAGGAGGTGTCACTCTGGCCCGTCTCGCCATAATTAATTGTTAGCATGTGTGCTACCACCATGCCTTTCTTACCAAGCATGCGAGGGATGTGGGTAAGCCACCCTATGGCCCTTAGATCTTCTAGCTTATACATGACCCATATCTTGATGAGATCCATCTGTCATCTCACACCCTGATCAAGGATTTTGTTATATATATTCTTGAATGAGAACTAACCTAGAGATTATAAGGGACTATGTGATGGCCAAGATCCATCCTAGTGACTAGGGGATGTCAAGACATCCAACGAGGAATGGTATGTTGTATTTGTTTCTATTATATTTTGTATCTACTTGATGTGCACAATTATGACATGGGGTAATGTGTATGGTTGCAAGTGACATGACTGCTCAAATGGATTATTCGATGACAAGTATCTAACCAGGTGTGGTCCATGTTAGGGTGTTAACTCTAGTTCTTTAAGAAGGGGTGGAAGCATTTCACACCATGTAACCTCCAAGCCTAGAGTCGTGGGAGGCCAGTAATGGACACACTCCCTTAGACATGTCATGAAGATTACTAGTTTCATGTTGGGGAAGTTAGGTCGATATTGTCGACACTTTTTCCACCTTTGTTCTATCAGTGGTTAGATAAGTATATCCAATTCCATAGTATATTGTAGCAGAAGATAAATAATATTGGAGAAGAAGTAGGTTAGGGAGGATAGGAGGTTATAGGTTAGTTGGGGACTCTTATGGGAAGTGGTATCCTTTCTTGAATTACTTAATTTGACTACTATATATTTCTCCCTATTTTGTCACACTTTATTGTCATGTTGTTTCCTAATTGCTTGTATCTTCTTGACTCTAACTTCAAGATGAAGTTTTCTAAAGGAGGGGTGTATGTAATGCCTCTACGTAATCATGTTATCTTAAATTGTGTTAATAAACTACCAACGAATTATTATTCTTTGTGTGTTATTTTGATAAGTATTATTAGTATATGTACAAGGTATGTATATGGTTGCTACATACCCACACCTCACATGAATATGATAGTTTCCTATAACATATTACGCTAGACAATTATTTAGCAGTTCAGTTAATTAGAGAATAACTATGATTAACCTTAAGTTTTATTAATGATTAAGCTTATGGTTAACCTTAGGCTTACTTAATGGTTAAGCTTGATTAGTTCTTACTTAACCCTTAACACAAAATTATAATTAATAAATCATATTTAAAAATGATTATTTAATATTTAATTGATTGGATTCTTGTGAATCCATAAGGGTGACTCACATGATTAAATATTGTTATTTTATTATTTAATTATTTTACTATTTATTTCTTCTCGAGCTTGACAAATTTTTTCCCTAGAATTAATAGGGGAGAGTGGGAGGGGCTTGAGGAGAGTCATTGGGAGGAAGTTAATGACGTTTATTTCAAATGGAGCATGTGAAATTTATTTCTAAAGGAGTGATTGGTGTTCATGGGGAGGGGAGGCAACATTGCAGGGGAGTGGGGAGGTCCACAGGGGCGTCACTCAATTAACCTATGGCATAGCATGTGCGTTCGTGGCATACTAAACAATACCCTTAATTTGACTACATATTGGAAAATACCTCTAAAAATCACTTTATTTAACCCCCGACCAATACTAACCCATTGCATTTTCCCAATTTAAAAAACCCCTTCTTTCACTATATATTGTAGGTATCTGTTTTTTCATTAACATTTTTTACACCCCTTTATATTTATATCCTTAACATAATGACATGATGCCTCTCTTATGACCTCGCATGAATTCTACAATTCACATTTATTCTTGTGATATACATAAGAGATGCATATTAGTATTCCCACAATGTGATTACTCAATCCACACTCAAGCACATCTTACTATGATTTGTGGCATTTAATGGTCTAAGGCATACAAAGATCAACCATTTTTTAGGAAGATTGATTATGTGCATGTGTATAAAATAACATATAAATTGATCGATATGATGATGAAAAATCAATTGATCAATCTTTATGAATATGTTTGCACCAAATAAGGTGTTCAATCACAAGTCTAGACCCTCTTCCCTTTGAAAGCTTCTTGTTCAAAAATCCAACTACAACCTCATGTACTTAAACTAGTGTCTTATTAAGGTGGAACAACAAAAGTTACAATTTTGAAGAGTTATATAGAGAAGAAAAGACAAGGTGAGGATGAGTTATGAGGCCCTCCCTTTTCTTTAAAGAAAAAAAAACATTGTTCTCTGTTGTTTTTTAATTTAAGTGTTTTAATGAGAGCCCCATGGTATATTTTATTAAGACAAGAATACTTTGTACCTAGTAGTACAAGAATACTACAAGTACATGAATACAACACCACATATTGGTGTGTATTGTGACCATCCGAGTATGATAAGGCCCTCATTAAAAGGCAATTTAGTGTGGATTTCCCATAAAAAGTGTTTTTTTATTTTAGAAAGAATGCATAAAAATAAAAGGAGAAGATGAGTTAAAGATCTAAAACTCTAGCCTATCATTTTCTAGGTGCAAGGAAAAAGTGTATAAATCATGCTTGGGGACTCTTCATCTGATGTGGGGTGTATGTTATGTTAATAACCCTTGGTTGTGCCATGATGGATATTCACACTCAAGATAGCTTTCTTATGGGAATTTCTAGACCTTGTCTTGATGCTTATGTGGTACACTTCCTTAGATCATTGGAGATGTTGACTGCACAAATATTTTCATGGAATGTTTTGACACCTAAATTGAGCCTTGGGTGCATGTTTCATAGAAAAATAAATATCACCTCTTGAAATCCTCTCACTTTTGGTTTTTTTTTCCCAACAAAAAAGGGGTATTTGTATCACCTGCCTATGATCTACAAATAAATCACTGAGAATGAACTATGCCAACAAGTAAAATAAACAAGGAAAATAGTAATAATATTTGGGAAGGATCCAACAATAGGTGTTTTCCATTGGGTCTTGAAGTCAAATCAGAGATAGAGAATTCCAGTGAGGCATCTATGTTAGATGAATCTCACTACGCAACACTATTTTCAACCCTACAACATATGCCTAGACACAACCCTACTCTTATTGTTTAAACCTAATCAGAGGAAATTTCTTACCTTACCAATCTTTGTGGTCAAGGACCACTAGGAAAATTCATAATAATCTTAGTGAAACCAGGGGACAAAGGCCCACACCATGTCACAAAATTAACTTGACTAGGCTTAAAAATAGAGATGTAAGCATTCACCAACAATGGAAAATACATGAGGAAGACAACCAAGTGCCCAAGCTTACTCATTCCAGATTTTCAGGCATTTACAAGTCTTTTAGATTCTAAATCTGCAATGACAGAGATAAAAACTCCTAGAATTCATCCTCGTTGCAATGATTTTTTTCTTATTTTAAAAATCTATTCCTCCTTGAAACCTGCACATTAAGTCCCAAAATTCCTGTGCATGCCGCCAAGAATAGAATTAGGGAGGTGTACCCTTCAGTTCAGTATGCATGCATCTGAGAATGCATACCATCCATCTTATTGAAATTCCTCTCTCCTTGTGTGCACCAATATGTTAATCCATCAAATTTAAAAATGTACCATGTTGCAAGAGTCCAAAAATATCCATTGAAATGAATATCACAGGTGAAAAATCATGTCATATGACATGTAGCAAGCATATTTTAGATTTTTTCAGTAGATATTTTGACTCTATTAGTGACCCTGACTCTATTAGAGACCCTACAACTCAATTTTTGGCCCAGATAACTACAATTAAGGGAGAGGTAGTTTTTTGTTGGTTGTGCATGCACTTGGAACCACACTTAGAGCACATGACTTCTCTATGAAAAGGTTATTTAATTATACTCATGTCAAGAAAAAATCAAGTGAATTCAAATTGGATTTCTAATCACTTAGTATTTTTTAATGTTAATTTATTCTATTGTCTCCCTTTCTACTTGCAGTAATTAGTGTAGCATTTTATCATAACTAGATCCTATACTTGGTGCTTAAAATATAACACTAGCCAATGTCATTTTATTGGGGCAACATGTTCTTTCTAATAATATTTGGAATAGAAATAATATGAAAAAACTAAAAGAATAACATATAGAGAATCATTTTCATGTAACAAGTTGCAAGGGGGGCTACAACTTATTTCTTTCCTCGGTCAATGATACATTGTCATTCTTTTGGAGCTCTTCATGGTAAGTGAACAAAGGCTTTGACACACTTCTATTACTTAAAATGTATAGATGGAAAAAAAGAGAACCATATTGACGATGGTAGACGGTGTATAATGACTTAATATGGAGTTGTTGCTACAATAACCCATTGATACAAACAAAAAAATGCTCATGACAAGAGATCAAATGCTAATTCACATAAATAGTTTGGACGTGACAACACCCGACATATTCCAGCATTAGAATACCTACATCTTGTTTGAAATTTCATATGACGCTCTTCAAAAGAATTTACTTTCTTATAACAGCAGAAAGGAAAACTATTGTTTGGACGTGTCCTAAGTTCAGCAAATCTTGACGTGATTAAGGAGCTATAGAGAATTGTGTACTTGTGAAAGTTTTGAAGCTGCAGCAAGGCCACTCAATATGGCACCTTCAACATTTGGAGCAACACAAAAATCACCACAAACAACAAATCGCTTGTTATCTAACCACTGTTTCGGGAAAAATCACCCTAGAGGTTTGTTGGGTCTAAACCTCCACAGATCAGGGCATGCTATTCAGAAGGACTCACACACAACCATAATTGAATGCAAAAAACTAGGTAACAACGATAGCAGAACTCACCTGAAGTCTTACGTTCGATGTAGATCCCGCGGGGTCCAAACCCCCAGCAACCCTTCTTCCTCCTTCAACCTGGAAAACAAGAAAGAACGTGCACGGAAACCTAGTTGTACAGCATATACTTTTCCTAAACGTTAGTGCAATCCATGTGAAGCATTATATAAACCATAATAAATGCTTAAATGATAATCTTTTCACACATATAAATAAACATTAACACACGAGTTCAGGAACAAGATGGTTCTTCATTATTACAAACAGCATGTACAGAAATAAAGAGTGGAGAGATCACCTGAATCCTTCCACGATCTTCGAGCAGACCGTCGTCCGGATTCGTCCCGCCCTTGCCTCGCTAAGATTCTTCCAAGACTTGTGCACTCGAGATGGCATATAAATGGATGAACATCTCCAGGAAACAAGGGTTTCCTGTTATAAATCTGGGAAAGTGCAGGAGGCACGGGGATTCAAACTTGAACTGGGATTCCAACAGAGTATAATGTCTATAAAATTTCTCTCTCCCTTAGGCCATGCACATGAGGGCCTTTTATACTCCCTCAAAGTAGTTTCAATCAGTTGGAAACAGTTCGCCACGTGCTGGGGTGGTTGAACTACCAAAGTAACCATCAACCCAGCCCGAAAATAGGGATTTTAATATATTTTTCAATGATTTTAATGGCATACGCGGAAAATTACATGTGGACTTGCGTATACACGCGGAAAAGTCTGGGCATATCCGCGTATGGGAAATTTAACACTGTTTTTTAGTGAATTTTGTTCAAGTCTGTAGGAATGGGTGCCCAAAGCCATAAAGACAATCATGAATCACCAGAGGGTGAAAAATGATGCTATAACAGATGCCCCCTAATATATGAGGTCAGAAGGGGTACATGATGGCCGAAATGTATTATGCACACAGAAAGAACTTCGCAAGGACAAGAGAGGACTTCACCAGATTTCAGCCTGCCAAAAACCAATGAAAGAAAACAGAGAGTCAACTCATGCTGAGGCGGGCATACCCATGCTCAGTCAAAAATACATCATATGGAAAGTACATAATAGATCCAAAATGTATACAAGTATAGCTGAAGTGAAAGTACACAATGAATCATCTGAGCATGGCCCGGAAATATAAATTTGAATCAATGTCCAAGTATCACATATAGAAAGCTGATCAATGATGCTAAAACTGGATGTCTGATCATATAAGTAACTGAATCTCCAAGTACCAAATCATAAGAGGTGGAATAAACGGTACAATCACGCAACTCGGGAGCCAACATATAGGATGTTGTTGTACTGACACTGCAACATATAAGGGTGAACGGCATCACTGGCAGAAACTGAATGGACTGTCAAAAGTGAACCGAGAAATGCTGATGCAACCCGAGGTCTTCACCGATCACTATGGCACAATTCTACACAATGGGAATAAATGAGCTGAAGTTGACCATGTGAGAAATCGTTGGATTACCGGTCAATAATGTATACCGTTAACCAACACGAGACAACCCACCAATAATGAAAATGAGTGTCAAGGTGCCCCAGTACAATCTAACAAGTGCGAATGAATGAGTTGAAGTCGAACACTTGAAAGAATCTACCAATCAGGAGGCAATGATGAATCCCCACTGTCGATAACGAAGAGTCTGCCACTGATGACTGCAAACCCTAAGGTACTGAAAAAAAGACTCTAGACCTTATTCCCAGAGCAATGAGTCGGAGTCGATGGGAAAAGATCTGCTGGAAGGAAGGCATTAAGGCATCCCACATCAGTCCAGCGCGAGTGTAACCCGCAGGCCAAGATTTGGAAGGAATCGGATGAAGTAGAGTGACGGAACCAAACCGAAGTATGTTTCTGACATGCACAAGATGAAGCTAGCACACGGAAGAAACCCTCTGAACCAACCAATAATGAAAGCTGACACAGAGGCGAGAAATCCACCGATAGGGTCAAATGGAAATCAAGGTACTGCACAAATCCCAAGTGTGATAATGTATGCTGACGTCGAACACGGGGGAAACCACTCAGTCAAAGACCCATAATGATGATCAAATGCTGAGCACAAGGTCACCTATGAATGATGGAAATAGGGCCAGGGTGCAGCTCTAGGTTTGCTCTCAGAGCAATGTGTCGTAGTCGATAAGAGACAAACCCGCCAGCAAGAAGTCAATGGAGACCTTCTCAAACCAGCACGAGCAGAGGACCAAAACATCTGATGTGATAGAACAAGATACTGACAAGACCGGGAAGGCCGACTAAATAATGAGTCAAGAGACACCGCAAAATGGCCGACTCTGGTTAGACTTCCCTTGAACAAAAGCATGACTCGTGATGACCATGGCAGTAAAAAGTGACACTGTATAAGTCTGTTATGCAGGAGGCAGAACAAACTCTCCATATGATTGGAAGAGATAACCAACCGGGGGAGGACTGACCAGTGAAACAAGGTAAAGGCTGAACCTAAGTCAAAACTAAAACCATCCCAAATGGAGGAAAGATATATAAGTGTATATGCTTTGTTCAAGGGTGACAAACTGACACTGTACTGCCATCAAATAACGAAGTTACATCCCGTTCCCGCTCTTTTTTTTGGATTTTTTCAATATGTATGAAAAAATGTGAAAAACGAACATGTTTTTGATTGGATTCAAATGACTTACAATTTTAAAATTATCATGAAACAGATATTGGACCAGTTCGACCTGAGGGATACCCAAGACATAAGCGTCGCAGAGGTGAAGCGGATACAGTAGATCCAGACAGAACCCTCCAGGCTGTACAGAGGAACTTGGAGGGATTAACCCGCCAAGTACCTATATAGGCTATGATGGAAAATCTGCTGACCATCCCGGAGGCAGTGGTAAGGTACCAGTATTTGGAGTACGGTTATTCCGCCGAGTTGCCACTGCGATCATGTTCTATAGGAACACAACTTCTGGGCAGGGACCTCAGTAGTAGATAGATATGATGTATCAGATGACTGTATATTTTTTGAGACTGAACATGATCGGGCATAAGCCCAATTTTTTGTATGACTTATGGATCAAAATTTTTGTATAGTTTTGAACACTCTGATGATATATATACAGCGATGTTTGATGTGATGTAACAAATGTATGAAAATGTATGATGTTTTTGATGATTAAATTTTATTGTATGGAATGATTAATATGCCAATCAATTGCTTGATTAGCTAATGAGTCTGCCAACCAATTGTCAGCTCGAGGAATATGAATGAAAGTTAAAAATTGAAATGATCTTTGTAATAAACGTACCCTCAAGAACAACCGGAGTAAAAATGGATCTCGAACCCGATAAGTATTGTTCAACTACGACACCACCAGCTGAGAGTCCAAGAAAACTACCAATGAATCAACACCCAAAGATATTGCCTCCGAGAGTAGATAAACAACTGCAGTGTATTCTACTATATTATTGGAAGCAGGACCAATGCAGACCCCTCTTGATACTAACAGCTGACCGGATGGATAATGAAGCACCCAAGCCGCAGAAGCTAAGTTCCGAGTGTGTCTACTAGCAGAGAAACCATCGAGCGAAACCAAAAGATGGAGTGCTGCTCAAACACAACTTTGCCATGAGATCAAAAAACATCACCAACCCATCAAAGATTGAAAATCAACCAGATATGTACAAAGAAAAACTATTATATACAAAAGCAACATGCCAGGCCGAAGCCTAGGCATAATAATTCTTCAAATAGAGCCCATTTCTGGGCTCCGGCAACTCGTTCCCTTCAAAATCAACCAAGGTATATGATCCTTTCTTAAGGAATTTTTTAACGATGAAGGGGCCATACCACATAGACTTAAATTTTCCTGCCCCCAGGGCATCTTTTTCTTGGGCATAGACCAAAACAAGGTCCTGTGCAAAACCTAGGAGAACGGCCGCCTTATCATCTTTGAACCCAAACTCGATTTTTGTACGCTTGATTCATCGTGGCAGCTGTCCAGCCAGCACTCATCGAGATGTTCAGATAGAGCCGTTCTTGAATAAATTAGGAAAGAAGTTCAACAACTAATTTAAGAGAAGGAATCTCACATTCAATAGGAAATACGTATTCCACCCCGTGCACTAACTGAAACGGAGTAAAGCCAGTTGCAGTTTTCACTGACGTCCTGTATGCCCAAAGTGCAGGATATAGCATAATATGCCAGTTGGATCTAGCTTTATCAATTGTCCTTTGAAGAATTGTCTTCAAGGATTTATTCATAGCTTCCACTTGCCCATTGGCTTGAGGATAATATGGAGATGAATGCTCTTGTCAGAAACCCAATTCGAGAGCCAACTCAGCCATCATAATATTCTGAAAATTACTGCCATGGTCAGTGACAATCTCTCTAGGAATACCAAAACGAGCGATAACCTGGTTGAAAAGGAAAAGAGCTGCAGTCTCACCATCATTCCCAAAAGTAGGCATAGCCTCGACCCACTTTGTAAAGTAGTCTATTGCTACAATAATGTACTTGTGACCTTTAGCCGAAGGCGGGTTACAAGTAGTATAATCAATACCCCACTTTGTAAAGGGACCGACAGTAATGACTGGAAAAAGCGGAGCTGGATGAGCGCGCATTTTTCGAGTATAAACTTGACACGGATGACAATTTTTGACCGACTCCATACAATCTTTGAAAATCGAAGGCCAAAAGTACCCAACACGCAAGATCTTTTGGGCTATAGCAAGCCCAGATAAATGACCACCACAAGCTCCACTGTGGCAATCATTCAGCACAGCCTCAGCTTCTTCGAGAGTTAAGCAACGTCTCAGGATTGAATCAACCCCTCGACGGTATAAAGCATCACCAATGATCAAGTAACTCTTAGCCAAGTGACGCAACTTACGACGCTCATCTTTCGAAAAAGTAGAGGGAAACTTCGCAGTCTGAAGATACACAATTATATCTCCATACCAAGGATCCTGTGAAGAGATAAGAAATAAATGTTGATCAGGGAAGGATTCATCATAGACTATCTCATCCCCATAGGGCAACTCAGAGATCAATTCCGCGAAAACCAATGATTTCTTGGACTTGGCAGACATAAACTCAAGATCAAATTCCTGCAAAATCACAATCCATCTATTGTATTTCCCCCAATCACTCACCTACTGAGGACAAACTGAAATGGATTGGCTGCTGCCAAAACATAAGTTTTTCGTAGAATAATGTAATGTCGGAGTCGTTGCACAGCATGAACAGCTGCCAAAGCTAACTTTTCTATCGGAGTGTACCAGAGTTCAGGTCCTACCAAGCCTCGACTAAGATAGTATATAACATGCTCTCCAAGACCATCATCTTCCTGAACCAGAACCATACCAATAGTAGATTCTGCTGCTTCCAGATACAAAAGGAAATCCCTGCTATAATCAGGTGGACTCAATAAAGGAGCAGAGGTCAATGATTTTTTCAAAGCATCGAATGAGCGTTGAGCGAAGTCATCCCAAAGAAATGGAACACCCTTCTTCAACAATCTCATAAATCCCTTGGTAAATTCAGCATAATTTACGATAAATCTCCGAAGAAAAATAGAATTTCCTTGTAGACTTTGAAGTTGACGAACAGAGGACGGGGGAGGAAACCGAAGTATTGCCTCAACCTTGAAAGGATCTATCCTTATCCTTTCTCTAGACACAATGAATCCCAATAACCGACCGGATGTAACTGCGAAAACGCACTTGTTCGGATTCAACCTAATCTTATAGAAACGACATCGTTCAAATATTTGACGGAGGTGAGCAGGATGATCCATCCTCTTTCGAGAATGAGCAGCCAAATCATCCAAATACGCCTCAATAATATTTTCAATGTTGTGGACGGCATATGACATGGCCCGCTGAAAGGTAGCCCCAGCATTTTTAAGACTGAAAGGCATCTTCTTGTATGCAAAAGTACCCCAGGGACAAATAAAGGCAGTCTTATGCTGATCTTCAGGACGGATAGTAATCTGATTATATTCGGAGAAACCGTCCATGAAGGAGAAAATCTCATCACCGGCACACTCATCAATGATCTGATCTATAAATGGTGTGGGGTAATTATCTTTAGGACATGCTTTATTTAGGTCTCTGAAATCGATGCAAACTCGAATCGTTCCTTGCTTTTTATCTACCGGAACAGGGTTTGAAACCCATTCAGTCAAAGGAACAGGGAAAATGAATCCCGCCTTAAGCAGCTTCTCAACCTCAGCTTTGATAGCTACTGCATTCCTAGGATTGACCGGACGAAGTTTCTGCCTCACAGGCTTAGCGTTTTCGTAAGTCTTGATCTCATGCTGGACAATAGATGGATCTATACCAGGCATTTCCTCATAAGACCAAGTGAATACATCCCTATACTCTTTAAAGAGCTCGGTGTAAATCTGAATCTCTTCACAGGAACATTCAGCTCCGATGAAGACATTCTCAATAATATTGGGATCCCTAGAAATGTTCACCGGGATAGTAGGAGAAATCACAGCCATGTTCCCTTCAGCATAAACCTGTGTTGGTGCTAAAGGGTTCAGGACTGGGCGAACAGGACCAGGAGACGGAGGACTTGGAAAACTCGTTTCAACTTCGCTCAAATCAGGTAAAAAGTAAGACCGATGATGCAAATCATCCCACAGTCTATCTATACCAGTCATAGCTTCCAGGATGGCCTCTTCAGATGGAAGAGTGGTATCAAGGCAATCCTAGGCAGAAGAAGAACTAAGTGCCCAAGCTGGAGCCACATCTCCATCCAACTCTTCCAGTGAGAGAGGAGCTGGGACGGATTCTGCAGAGTCAACAATAGACTGATAAGCAATCTCTGCTGCAGACATTGGAAATGCCATTCCACCCACTTGACCTTCCGCTAATGTGGCAGTAGGGGAAGGTAAGGTCCAAGGGTCCGAAAAATAATGAGTTCTGAAGAACTCTCTTCAAAGAGGAGCCTTGGAGGATGAAATTGCATTAATATGAACCGTAGGAGGAGGAATATTAAAAGTACCCATCAAGGAAGAATACATTCCAACCCCTAAATTCTCAACAGATGCCTTAGTATTATCCAACTTTGGAACAGATGAGTTAGTAGACGCATTCGGGTATACAGGAGGTCAGTAGACGCATTTGGGTCTACAGGAGGACAGTCCAATTGATCTACTGTAACAATCCTCCCTTCGTGAGGGAAACAAATAATCCGAAATAATGAGGATGCAATGGCATCCATCTCATAAATCCAGTTTCTCCCCAACAGAAGGTTGTAGTCCAAGCTTGCATCAACTACCTCAACCTCTATATTCACAGTTTTTCCCCCAACACAGATAGGCAAAGTTGGGACAATACCATGCAGTCTGTGAGAATGACCATCAAACGCAGTCAGAAGAGTGGTAGATGGAACAGCTTTGGGAGATCCAATCGTCTTCCAACATGTGAGAGACATCACGCACGTGGAAGCACCCTCATCAACAACCGTCCGAAAGATATTGCACTTCCGGTACGATGATTTAATATGAAAAGCCATATGATGGGGGAGTCTCTTCTTAAAATTAGTCATATCAAATGTAATCAGAAGAGAATTTTTTGGATCAATAGCCCCAATGGCAGTGAGCAAAGCACTGCGCTGAGCCAGACAAGACTAGAGCACCTCTAAAGCCGACATGGCACAAGGAGTTTGTGCCAGATCTTCCACAATAGAGTAGTTCTGGGTAGCCCTAGCGTTTGGATTAATCGTCGACCGCTTGGTACATGCTTTGGGCATCCGAGGTATAGGCTCAACAGTAGGCCTTGTAATGTGAACCGGCTCAGTAGCATCAGGAGCATCCTTAGCTTTCGAAGACTCTTCTCCGCCATAATCACGGGATCTCGTAGCGCCATCCACGTGAGCACTCATCATGAATATGTTCGATGGAATTTCCCCTTCCTGGGTACCCCCAGAGGAAGCCCCAAGATTTTGATTCGCGCCAACAACTAGTTGTTGCCCTTGGGGAAAAGGGTTTGTTAACACAGCCTGGAAACTAGAAGAACCCTGTTGAGCTAACAAGCGCTGCGCATCCTGAATTTTAGGGCAAAGGTGTGTGAGATGGTCTCTAGCACACAGCTTGCATGGAATCTTCACTTTCTTTTTATCCTTTTGACCCTCACCAACATGCTCGTTGGTTTTATTCGCATTACCCTTCCCATTCTTGCCCTTTTTCTTATTATTTCGTCCCTTCTTCTTCCCTTCGGATTGTTGATTTCCTTTGGGATCAGAAGCTTGGACAACATTTATGGACAAAGAGGGGGAAGGCGATGACTCAGCAAGCACAGCCTGACCAGAAGGAGCAGTTTGCAAAGACAACTGCTACAATTGAGTAAGCAGGCTGGTTGCACCACTATTGATCGATCCAATCAGTCTGTCACCATGAGGACCAGACTTAGTTTTGGATAAATCTAATTTGGAGCGAGGAGCATTGGGCAGATATTTATGGAGGACCCCAGACTGAGAATATATCAGTTCCAACTGTTGGGCCCTAAAAATGGCCTGCTCCTCGGAAAATACCTCGGAGAGGGATACATCTTTCGAAATATCTGACTGCAGAGATTTCAGAAACCATTCCAAAAGGAATTCACCTGGAATATGAGCTTTAATAAGCCTCTTCCATCTCCGCCATTCCTGAATATGGTTAGAAATGTGGGTTGCGTTGTCCTGTTTAAAATTAGCTAGGAGTTCAGTCCCGGCATCATATCGGACAGGCAACTGGAAATGGTTTAGAAATGTAACAGCCAGTTCTCCAAATGTAGCAAAACTGCCCCCAGTTAGCTCAATATACCATTTGGCAATGTTTCCAGTTAGGGTGTGTTGAAACAATCTCAACCTAATCGAATCATCGATCAGGGAGTTAGAAGAACACCATAAATGGAAGGTTGTGGTGTGATCAGCCGGATCCTCGCCATTCTTGCCTTCAAACTTTGGAATGTCTGTAGGTAGTTTGGTTGGGACCGGAGGCCACCCCGGACTATAACGGATCGGATCATTAGTCAATTTCAATAGATCTGGCAAGTTTAACGTTGCCAGAAAAGGTAAACGAGGTGGAGCCTGAGGATTCCATCCTTGATGGGACGGATTCCCAACATTCTGAAAAGAATACCCTGGATTTGATGAGGCACTAGGTTGCCAAAAAGAACTCGTAGAAAAAGGAGAAGAACCTCCTCCCAACGCAGAGTTACCAAAGCCTAGACTAGTTCCCCCCACTGAAGTATGAAATGAAGAGGAAAGCCCCTGATAGGGGTTCCAGGCATTAGACAGAGGGGAAAAAGTCTGATAAGCACGCGACGGAGGGAAAGAAGTATTCCCTTGGTGACCAGCGTAAAACTGATTCCCTGCCCCCGCTATAGTGAATACAGGGTTCCAACCTGTAAAAGTAGTCGAATTCTGACCTCCAGACCAAGGGTTGAAACTCTGAGTCTGAGAAGTAAATGGAAAGGACCCTAAATAAGGATTCAAACTAGGAATAGTGTCCAGTTCCGAAGGGGAACCCTTGGAAAGAAGCTGATCCACTAGCCATGCAACATACAGCATCCATCTGCAGCAGTCGAAAAGGAAAAAGAAGGAATCCCACTAGTGGGCATTCCGAAACAGAAGGGACCAGAATGAGAAGCATGTGTTTGGGTGAAACCAGAGCCAAACACAGTAGTACTAGAAGCAATCAAAGATAAATCAATAGTGCCCCCTCCTTCAACAGAAGCAAGAGTCTGAATGCCTACAGCACTCACAGCAGAAGCCGCATTCCCAGTCGTGGCCATCGAAAGGTATGAATAATACGGAGGATCTTCTGGTCTCTCTGACTTAGGTCCGATGTATTGAACAACGAATAGATAATCAGGAGGAAGAGGAGATGGACGTAACACTGATGGTTCAAGTACTTCCTCTATTTGAACTTCTTCTTCCTGCGGAAATAAAACTCACTAGGTGAGCAGAATGCTCCTCTCGGAACCAACACCATAATCAGCTACGAAACCTTCAGACCCTTGTGGAGGATCACTCTCCACTACGTCAGACATCACAGGGTGGTACCCACCTGCTAAATCACTCCTACGCCTTCTTGAAGAAGGCTCTAAACTCTCGGGAGATAACCCCCGGATTCTCCTCGATCGACGAGGCACTTGATCAGCCACTTTAAAAAATTTTAATTAGACTCAAAAAAATATAAAGCTAGGCAAGCTAGGAGAAAAGAGCACTCACTACAAAAATAAATCCCTAGACACAATCAAGCAAACAACCTTAGGTGGCTTCGCTCCGGACAGGGGACCCATACCAAAATACAATAGTGAACATAAAAAGACTCTCAAAGTATTTCAGACAATTACGTTCGTGCCTACTAGCGACAAGGCAAAAATTTACGCCGACCTCCTAACGACAACCTTTGCCGGCACAAGTACCCAAGCTTTGCAAGGGCACCCCCCAGAAGTACTGCTGAAAGTGATACGACGTCTGCCTCAGGTACCACGGGTATTCCCCCTTGCAGTCACCTATGTGGAACCTAGGAGTGGCAACTATGGGCACCAATCCGTGTCAAAAGTTTGCGATCGGTTCTGAGGTTTATCCGCAACCGCAGAGGGGTATTCCTCTTCTCACCACCGCCGTCGACTCTCCGGAGGAGAGCTTTCCGTCCACCTTAACAAGGATTTCTCTCAATTAATCAACTTCTATGTTTTGTTTGAGTGGCCTTGGAGAGTTAACTCTCCACTCACCTAATTCAAGGCCCTACAACCTAGCTAGTTGGTGTATGACACTTAAAAAACTTGCTAGTTGCTTTTAAATTATATCGCTTATTTTAATTGGCCGTTATGTTAAGTCAAAGGGATACGGAAATGAAACTTGTGGTGTTTTGACGCAGAAAAGAAATTAATAAAAACCAAACTACATGCAAATGCAGTAATTGCCTTTCGATGAAAAGAAATTTCTACAAAGGTTCTACGAGACTAAATTTTTTCTTTTCAGATAACAAACTTCACACTCACAAAAACTATGAAAATGACTAAATGCTTAAGTGCACTTGATGCAAATCACTAAGAGCATGCAAATTCTAAGATGAAAAATCTACTAAAGCAGAGAGAAATTTCCCAAATATCCTTCAGTTTTATCTCTTTTTGGTTGTCCAGAAAGCTAGTTCCCAAAATCAGAAACTCTTAATATAAAGACACCAAAAACGCTTGAAACAAGAGGAAGAAACCAATGACAATTCCTTTCCAAAACCAAGTCAAAAACCAAAGGCAAGAAACCTCAACAAAGCTTCAACAGATATAACAAAACGAAAACAAAAATGCGAAACAAAAGCAAAAGACAAAACAAAATGTTTTTGAGCTTTTGTGTTTTATAAAAAGGAAGAGCTCGACAAGACCAAGAAGACTACCAAATCCCAAGCCAAACAACTCTGAATTTCAAGAAAAAACTTCAAAAATGCTCCAAACCTTATAGGGCTAGCTAGTAGCAAGATCTATATGAGCAAAAGAAGACAAGAAACTCAAACACTCAGCCTAGAAGAGTAGTACAACCTTGTAGCAAACAAAAAATTCAAAGAACCTAGAAAGACTCTTCAAAAATTGCAACAAGAGCTAGTCAACTAAACTCAAGAAAACCAACCAAGAAATGGGCAAAAATCGAAATTTAAAGCAAGACACAAAGGTAGGAAAGATTAAATGAGCAAAAGCTCTTTGTTCTGATGAAGCAGAATAGCCAAGAATCCCCAGGAAGAGATCTTGGTACTCAAACGAGAAATGCCAGCACAAGAAACAAGATTTGCCAAAAAAGCTAGTTTTCAACCAAACCAGAGAGAGAAAATACCAAAGACCACTTTCTACACAATCCAGAGGATACAAAGACACTGTAGGAATAGGCCTCCACAGGCAGACAAGGCCAAAAAGCCAAAAAACCGAAAATTTCAAAATTGACCTAGGTATACGCGACTAGACAGTTTAGAAACAAGCGTGCATACGCGACTGTGCTAAAGGAAACCCGCGTATACGCGACTCCCTTTAACAAAAACTGCGTGTATACGCGTCTGTGTATAGACTAACCCATGTATGCAAAGGTAAATAATGAAAATTAAAAAAGATCAAGCTTGGATAAGAAACCAGGACTTCAGTCTGACTGAGAAAGAGTTAACTAGACTGGAAATAAAAGTTAAAACTATTGGAAACCTATCAAATAGCTGAAACCACCCAACAGGGGAATCACAAGAATGCGGTCCCCAGCGGAGTCGCTAGTTCTGTTTTGGGGAAAATCACCCTAAAGGTTTGTTGGTTCTAAACCTCCACAGAGCAGGGCATGCTATTCAGAAGGACTCACACACAACCATACTTGAATGCAAAAAACTAGTTAACAACGATAGCAAAACTCACCCGAAGTCCTACGTTTGATGTAGATCCCGCGGGGTCCAAACCCCTAGAAACTCTCCTTCTGCCTTCAACCTGGAAAACAAGAAAGAACGTGCACGGAAACCTAGTTGTACAGCATATACTTCTCCTAAATGTTAGTGTAATCCATGTGAAACATTATATAAACCATAATAACTGCTTAAATGATAATATTTTCACATATATAAATAAACATTAACACACGAGTTCAGGAACAAGATGGTTCTTCATTATCACAAATAGCATGTACAGTAGCAAAAGTGGAGAGATCACCTGAATCCTTCCACGATCTTTGAGCAGACCGTCGTCTGGATTCGTCCCGCCTTTGCCTCGCTAAGATTCTTCCAAGACTTGTGCACTCGAGATGGCATATAAATGGATGAAAATCTCCAGGAAACAAGGGTTTGCTGATATAAATCTGGGAAAGTGTAGGAGGCACGAGGATTCAGACTTGAACTGGGATTCCAACAGAGTATAATGTCTATAAAATTTCTCTCTCCCTTAGGCCATGCACATGAGGGGCTTTTATACTCCCTCAAAGTAGTTTCAATCAGTTGGAAACAGTTCGCCACGTGCTGGGGTGGTTGGACTACCAGATTAACCATCAACCCAGCCCGAAAATAAGGATTTTAATGATTTTAATGGCATACGCGGAAAAGTACATGTGGACTCGCGTATACACGCGGAAAGGTCTGGGCATATCCGCGTATGGGAAATTTAACACTGTTTTTTAGTGAATTTTGTTCAAGTCTGTAGGAATGGGTGCCCAAAGCCATAAATACAATCATGAATCACCAGAGGGTGAAAAATGATGCTATAACAACCACAAACATTTGTCATCTTTTGCATTGAATGTTGTTGGTAATGCACTACCCCTGCAATCAAAATATGAAATCAGATTAGCCAGATTAATTTCTTTGAAGTTGATAAGCTTATGGCTGAAATATTGAGTCAAATATATCCTTATTATCCTACATCTATGAAGCGTCCTTTAATGTCTGTTCACGATGACTAGGATAAACATAAATTTATAGGTTGACATTTAAACTAGTTATCAAATAGACGAGGATGGAGGTTGCAATCATGTAACCCAAAGTCTCACCATCTATGAGCTTTCATAAAAAATGGAGAAGGCATATGTGGAACTATTTTATGGAATTCACTGAATAAGTCTCTTCTCACCAAATTCAATACATCATCTGAAGGCTTCTTTAAGCCTGTTTGACTTATGATATGGTTGGCATATTCAGCTGTAGAATGTAGAACTCAGCACTCACTGTAGAAAGAAACTTAAATTGTGTCATCTAGCCAATCATAAGCACACAGTGTTGGAAAATATGGAGAGCTCACAATTTTTTAAGGAGCATATTCCACAGGACAATGTATGTAGTTAAACAGGAACTAACACCTAAATATTCTTTGATAATAAGATCCATGGTACTGAAGGCATATATTTCACTACCACATATGGATTTCATGTCTTTCAACATTAAAGCTCTCCAAGAGCAGACTGCCATACATGGCATCATTAGGCCATTTATTATAGCCACAATAGCCAACAACGGCCCTCCAAGCCAAGAATGTGAAGAATTAGTAACTTCACGAAAAAAATTCACTCGACCTACACCTAAATTCCTACATATCATAGTAAGGATTGATCAAGATATAATCTCCTTGTTGAGAGACACTGCTACAATATTGTGTTTTGATGTTTTTTCTTCAAATTCACATATTAGCAAAAAAACCTGAGAGACACTTCAAATCTCAGCTCCATCACCACTCAATTACTTATCTCTTACATCGATGATTTCATGTTAAGATGTTTCACCAGTCTCTGGCTGAGGTCCTGGTCACACTACAGAACCAAAATCGGTATCGTCAGTTCTGTGAACATGCTAGATTGTACAAAATTACCAATGAATTAACATTCTTAAGCTGTAAATAATACATGTTGCATACCTGAGACCAATAATATATCCAGACACTCCTAATTTCATCAGTTACCTTCACGTCACACAGCACATCGATAAAGCGCCTGATGAATCTATCTTGTCTGCTCTAGAACAGAGAAACCATTATAATCAGCTGGATGAATTTCAATTTTTATATTGACAAACTTCCATACAGAGAAGGACCTTTTGTCTGCTCCAAAATAGTAAAGAACATTAGATTTAGCTGGATGGATAAGAACATTATATTCAGCTGGATGAATTTCAATTTTGATATTTACAAAATTCCATACATAGAAATCCTTCTGAAAAGTATTAGAAAATAGGCTAAGAATGGTCCTGATGATGGGTCTTGTTTTAGACCCGAAACGTAGACTTAAAAATGAGAACTGTGGAGATTCCGAGCTTTGATTCTAAAAAGGCCAAGAATGGTTATCCTACCTATCAGGAGGCCATGAACGGAAGCGTTCACCAGGCTGATTAAAGTTATTTTCCTTCGTAATAAGTCTCTGCAACATTAAAGAAAAATGTTGGGTGATTTCAAAACAGTGCTCGCAAGGATTGAGAATCATAGCAAAAACATTCCTCTAGTTTATACAGAAAATTTATGTATGGAGCGTGTAATTTTTTGCGATTATAAGACCTTATTGTACCTTTTTCTAAACACTAACACCAGTGCTGGCAAGGCCTGAAAAATTATCAAAGACATTACTGTATGTTAAAGTAGCAATTGATAAAACCTTGATGAAGGTAGCAGCCAGAGGACCCGGAGGTTATTAAATTCCTCCGGGAAACCAATCCCAACATAGCAATGAAGTCAAGGATTGATTACCTAATGGGGAGTTGTGTGTCTCAAGCGTATTAATACTGCTTGATGCTACAATCATTAGGGTTTTGAGTTTGATCAAGTGCTAGTAACATCAAAGTCTAATAACAAGGGCACAAGTTTCAAAACATGGCAAAACAAATTGGGCAATTAGCTTGTACCCCAAGATTTCCAAGCTAGAGATAAAGGCGGTTGTCAAGGTCAGGTATAAATTCCTAGCTAGTTCATGTAAAGACCAAGAGTTCATCAGGGCTACATTGTACATCTCAACTTAGAGCTAAAGGCGATTGTGAAGGTCAGATGTAACTTCCTAGCTAGCTCATGTAAGAGCAAGACAGTATCTGGGCTACACTGTACATGAGTATGTACAAAAAATAAGGTATAACTTCCTACCTATCTCAGTGATACAGTACAAGAGTGTGTATTAAAAAGTAAGATGTAACTTTCTACCTAGTTCCGATAAGACCAGAGCCTTGGCCCTTACTAACTTTCTACCTAGATCAGATAAGACCAGAGCCTAACTAAGGAAGGCACGACCTTATATTTTAGAGATTACTTGATTGAGTCGAGAATTTTAGAATGGGGCATTGTTCCTGAGTTAGTTGACATACCTTTGACCTAGTACCACTGACAATATTTCTCGGAATAGAGAGCGTCTCTAAATGTCGAACTGGGTCAAAATGCGAAGGAAAATAATTCACCTGCAACCAGTGGTATGATCATAAAATGGAACTCATTAGAAAAATGCAATCTCTAAACAACCATTATGTATAAAATTGTGCCCAGTTTCCCATTTGAAAAGGAAAAAAAAGAAAAGCAATAGACAAAATGAGATTTCCATTGAATCTTAGCACTCCAGAAAATTTGTACTAGTAGTTGCTTATATAAGGATTTAGTACTAGTAGTTGCCTTAAATCATCCTCTATATGCGGGATTTTAGAATCTAAATGGAAAATTTTATCTTTAGATTAAGGTACAAAAAGTTAATCGATATTTAAGTTTCACTAAGGTGTTATGCCAAACCAAACCACATGTGAGAAATACAAAAGAGAGAAGATGGTTGATACTAGCAGGGAAGTAATGGCATGTAACATACCTCCTCATCTCTGTGCATGAAATTCATAAAACCATCGTGATGATTGTTATGATGGGAACACTTCGGTGCGTTCATAGGAAGCAGCAAGTAATTCAGCCCAAGCCTATGCCTCTGCGTGTCAGAGTATTAGAAAACTCGAGTCTGGAACATTTTATCATCGGTGTAGTAGATACCGGGCACAAAAACTCTAGGGAAAAATGCCAACTGTTCATTCTCATTGAAAAAGTTATCAATGTTTCTATTCAAAACCATCTTCCCAACAGGCTGCACAAGAAAAGGATCCAATTTTCAACCATGGTTCAATGCAAAAATCTTGAAACTGAAGAGCATATAAAGTTGAATTACTGCCAGAACTTGAAAATTGTAAAGCAAGAAGAATTTATATTACAGATTATATGACTGATAGTTTCAGTCTTAAGTATTTTATATGTACTTTACCTGCAAAGGAAATAGATTCTTTGGCCATATTTTAGTATCGTCAAGAGGATCAGATTCGAACCTATCTTCATTTGCAGGATCCATAGTTTGAATGCATAGCTTCCATTCAGGATAGTTACCAGAAGCTATGGAATCATATAAATATTTGGTAGCATGACTATGATTGGTACCTCCAACAATTACAGCCTTCTCATCAAGCAAAAACTTGAGTCCACAAGTAGGGATCCAATGAAACTTGCAGTAGGTTTCTTTACCTTCTCTGTTAATAAACTGCAAAGAAGATAAAAAAAAATCAAGTCATCTAAACAATAATGACAAATTTTTCAAGCATGGTTCATTTGACAACAAATAAAGGATACATTTTCATTAAGTTCTCTTGACCATTTCTTGTTAAGTTCATTTGCACGACTATTGAAACTTATTTTCTCTATATATATATATATATACTAGTGAAGAAAAGTTCAATATATGGTAGTTGACAAAGTATATAGGTTTCGTGTTCAATGGAGTGCTCCCATGTATAGTGATTAATGATGTGTTGCACGTCAACTCACCACATGGCATGAAATTGCTTTAATTCTAGTTTCCTTTCAAGTCGTCCTATCTATAATTTTAACTCATTCTGTAGCAACTGGAGAACATCATTCTCGAACCATAAAATCTGCAAGGTTAAATATCTCAAGTTCAAATCAAGTTGCAATGACATTATGTATATATTTCGTAAGAAATATTATCTATATGTGACATTATTCATATATTTCATAAGAAATGTGATCCTTTGAATGGGAAAGATGGATGGTTAATGATGTTTTCATTGCTGGTGTTTAACATTTCCATAAGAAATGTGATCCCATGAATGGAAAAGATAGCTGGTTAAGGATGCTTGCATTGCTGGTGTATAAAATTTTCATCAGAAGTCAAATTGTTAATGTATTAGATGTAAATTCTGTGGCATATTCTCTCCCAATGAGGGGAGTTGGTTGATATTTTAGTCATATCCAATATATGGATGCCAGAAACCAATTTTTGTACAAATAAACGAACTCCATCACTGTCACAACCGAGTATACCAAAATTAGATTGCCACAAGCAAATAGAGTCATCACTCACAACAGATTGAGTAGTTAGAGCCTAAGGATAATGAGGTCAAGAAGGACAATTCTACGATTAAGATGTATAAGAGGGACCACCATATTGATATAATCGCTGATACATACACTTGATGACTAGAGGGAAATTCATAACCCAGGTTTTAGATTACATAGAATCTACACTCACCGAGGTTTTAACCTGAACTATTTTTTCTGGTTGTAGCACAGAGTTGAGTCAAGATGTGGTTCTAGCACTTTTTTCATCATCCCATGAATGCTACAAGGCCATTGGTAACATGTATCCTTATTTGGGAGACAATGACCCAAGTATGTTACTAGCCCCTAGATTTTCAAATAGGAGACCTCGGTAAAATGTATATGTCACATTTTTTCAAACAATAACCATGACACTGAAACAAGAATCACTCATTTTGTAGATCTCAAATCAAGTGGCAATCAAGCAGAAGAGTAGGGCTGAAGAATAATGGTTAAATAGGAGTATAGTGGCCAAATTCCACACCCCTATCTTGAAGAAAAGGTTGTAATGAATACTCACTTCTACAGGTGACCTTGCTTGAAATAAGTGAATGGTGTTGAGATTGAAATCCATGCCACTGAATACAATACACAGATCACCATGTAAATAAATGTAGAAAATTGATGCTTTCAACAAGTCACGAATTATAAAACTGAGGCATGGTATTAAACAATTTAACATATCATCTATGAAATCTTTCTGCGTGCAATCTTGGACTGTAGAAAATTACAAATTTTTGAGGGGTTTACCCACTTTTACCTTGTATTAGTGACCACTAACATATAATGAACTGACTAAAAAACATGTTAGTTTTTAGACCATTTTCATTTTTAATGAAGAAAACAATCGCTGTAAATCACTATTTCGTTGAACAGAAAAACTTCAGCAGTAGGGGAGATCAGAAGATTATAAATCCTGAGAATGTATCTGCTACCATACCTCTGCGATACAACTAACTTCCACACATATGGAATAAAAAACTCTTCTGGGTGAAGTTCCTGCTCATAGGTGAATTTTAACTGGGTGAACATCTAAAAAACACACAAACCATCTATAATTAGGATAGATCAAACCACTAACAACAAATATAGAGAATAATAAAATCAAATTCAAATAATGAAACGTGACTCTTTCAAAACAAAGTTTTTTTCATATTACTATCGTCATTTTCTACCATGTCATAGCCAATTTTGTACCTTCATCCCTTCACCCCGACATGACCAGCTATTAGCAACTATGACCTGAAGAACCTTTTCTACTGACCATTCCCCATCTGTATGTTGAGCATCAATACGACTGTTGAAAAAATCTAGAATAAAGATGCTTACCAATTCCACACCCCTATCTTGAAAGGATCGGACTTCCTGTAGGAAGTATAAGAAGCCAAATTTTCTATCCTCCATTGGGCAAGCCTGGCTGTAGTGTCAACTCTGCAGCCAGCCTCACCCATCCGTGTAAGAGTCAGCGTTGCAGCAATCTTCGTGATGCAGTCAAAGAAACTGTCCAACAGAATGCTTGGCTTCCCCAGCTTGACAAATTAGAATTTACTCCAATTATCAAATCCCCAAATGAAAACATAAATTGATATCCCCAGTGTGGCAGAAAGGAACATACAAAAAAAATCAAACTTGCAAATACACACATATAATCATATCCCATGTATTTTAGAATAGAAGATACTCTGATAATCAAATTATCTAGACATAAAAAGTTTAAAGAAATGTAAAGCTGCCTGTAGTAATTTTGGTTCTTTTTCTTCCAATTCTGGGTTGGCAAAGCTCTGGGTTTAAACATAGTTTCATGCCTTTTCAGCACCCATGATCTCATAATGTCTTAGGAGCTCTACACTGACCACTTAAGAACTTTACAGCATCTAGAATTTTACAGCAACTCATATTTCAGCATCTAAGCAACACAGACCAATATTTAAACAAAAGGGGGAACCAAGCTTGGGAGCTCTGCACTGGCCACTTTAATTTTACAACTCTTATCCCATCATCTAAGAAACATACATCAATCCTCAAACGAATTCCCCTTGAGGCTTAAGACGATAACTGGTCTAAATCAGTTAAGGATTCTATGAGACCAGTGAGGTCAAGGCTCTACAGCACAAGTCGAATAACCCTATTGTTTAGACAGATGACATCGATCCATTTTCCTGTGCATGGTTCCCTGGTTTTCCAAGAGCGAATTTTGTTGTTTGAATCAGCTGAAGCCTTGAATACCATCAATGCATCATAGTCACTTTTTTGACTGGGCAGTTCACAATTTTGACTCGGCTTATTCCCTCGTTTGAAATGGATACATTCTTCAAAGACCATTACACTTAAGAAAGTGCATATCATTTTGTGGCACCTGACCTGTGCATGTAATAGGTAGACATGTTTACTTGAACTCACGTATGATATTTATCCAACATGTTTGGACAAAATATCACCTATGGCATCAACTAAAATTGTTTACTCGATTAGCATGGTCACACCTGAACAAGGTATTAACATTAGCCATTGTGTCCCACAATCATATATTGTGCTAGAGGTGAGGCATCCTGCACATATGGACTCAACAATCAACATCTTTGTAACCAGACTGTGTGGACCTACCAGGGTAAGTGACTAATGAGGACTTCCCAAACCACGGTGAGACTGTGGGTGGTTAATAAGCATGGAGCTATGATAGAACTATGAGCCTCAACAACTCAATAAAAAGTTGTGGAAATGGTGTTCAGCAAACTGAAAATCCTGGATCAGTATCAAGTTTAGGTGTTTTCCTTGCAGTGATAATGACACCAATTCAAACCTATTGTTGCTAGCAAGGATAGTGTTATAAATTTGTTAGCTAAACGAATTATAGTAGCGATAATGGGGCAAGATAGGTAGACTTTGATAGCTTTCAGGCTTTGTCATTGCAGTGTAGGATGAGAAATGGAATTAGAATGAGCATTTAGATAATTAACTCATTCTATAAGAAGAAAGTAGAACAACATAATTTCCCTTACAAAACAGAGCATAAATTGATTTATGAATTATGTTTATAACTCTTTAGAACAATCAGTGAAAGCATAAGATATGAAATGGAACTGAGAAGACATTTGATGAAATGAAACACGAAGGAGATACAATGCTATAAAGCCATACCACATGAATCCCAAAATTTTTACTGCAACTGCCTCTGTATTATCAAAAAAAAATCTCCAAGTACAATAGCTCTCCTGTGATATATCCAATATCCAACCCCCCTCTATTACAAAAACATTTCTTTTTTATAGGCCAAATTACAAGGGCCTATTTTTCCAAAACAATAAATGTATTTTTGCAAAAATAAAAATAAAAATGATATCAAGGTGGCCAAAATATAAATACTTGCAAAAAGACTCTGATGGCACATTTTTTGAGCTACAAACTCTGATTTATATGTCAAATTTGAAAAATAGGAAATCCAACTACCACAAAAACATTCAAAATCAAATGCACTTCATGTGTTAGCCATTGCTCTGGTGTAAATTTGTTGACTTGAGTGAACAGAAACCATCCTGATTGAACCCCGTGCCATTAGATCCTTGATATCCTTTCTAGCAAGCGAACCATTAATCTAAAAATTCAAGGAAAACATTAACATTTGTGAGAAGAACCACATACGTTTCTTCAAAACATATTCATAAAAAAGGAACCAATTCTTCTTGCTTTTCGTGATTAAATGAACCAACTTCAGAAGAACCACAGTAGAAGGCATCCAACATAAGTGTTGAGGTAAGGGATTCCCTTATATTCAAAATGTATATATGTGTTGAGGTAAGGGGTACATATAGTTATATAGGTATGTAATTATATTGTTTTTATGGAAGAAATACCAAATTAATGTTTGAATGAAACACAACTACAAAAAGATAAATAACTAGTGAAAGAAACTTACACCAAAAAGTAGGTAGCAAAAAAAGGTTGAGTTATCTCGAACATTCACCATTTGAAGTATTCACTATACCTAAAGCCAAAAAGTACAAAATTAAAATCAGAT
Source organism: Pinus albicaulis (assembly GCA_034641835.2). Lineage (NCBI taxonomy): Eukaryota > Viridiplantae > Streptophyta > Pinopsida > Pinales > Pinaceae > Pinus > Pinus albicaulis. The sequence continues at coordinate 831,838,137 of CM076581.1, read as the reverse complement.
TCATACAAACAAATCAACAAAAATATAACCAAAAATTGTTTATAAATAATCCAACATATGGAAATACATAAGGAAAGTGAAAGTAGAATGTTTTGAAAATTAACCTTGTTCAAAATTTTCACAAAATCTGAAAAAACTTTGTAATCACTTTCTTCTAATTTCTATGTATCATTCTTAGCATTGTATGATAATTTTGCGATTGCTATAACAGATTCAAGTTGTACAAAAGCATGATAAGTCAAATCATACTTATACACGCGCTGCCCCTTTATTCTACTATACCAACATAATTGAAGCTCGATGCCTTCTAATCTATCCAAAAGGTCGATGTCATTATGGTAATAAAACACCCTATTACCATCCTTCTTCCTTATTCTTTGAACCCTTCCAATGTACCACATTCCACAAGAAACACCTTGTTTTGTACTTCGAGGAACACCTTTTCTTGCAGTACGTTCAGTGGGAGGAATTGAGTTGTTTTCAAACAACACCCCACAATCTGATCCAATTCCAAATCCAATTGAAACACCCTTTTGTAGAGTATTCCCATCTCGCCTAAAATAGACCCCACTTCTCACTTTTGTCAACCTATCTTTGGATAATGTTGGATTTCCATTCAACTGACTAACCAAACATGCTTTGAACATATCCTTACCATCAAGATTCACCACTGGTTTTATAGTTTTGCTTACATTTTCATCAGTGGAATCTAAAATTTCATCCAACTCGTGTCTCCATTCACTTTCCATTATTTGCAATTCACTTTCATTGTGTACCAATGAAGATGAAGATTGAAATATATAGTTGGAACATCTCAGTGGAAAATCATCAACTACTTCATCCACAATTTGAAATGTTGAATAATCTTTATCCTCTGTCCATGGTTTAACCCACCAAGAACATTGAGTGTAATTTTCTGGTTTCAATCCAAGAGTTGATAAAATGTCTTGTGCATCCTTCAATCCATTCTTAAGGGCTTCTACAATTTTAGCGTCTGTGGATATTGAATCATATTGCGACAATATGTCAATATTTTGTATTGTTTCTTGGTGAAATTTATTCCAAATGTTTTCTTGCTTCTTATGGGATTTATTAAAATGAAGCCCTTGGGAATTTGATTCTTCTTCAACAACTCTATTAAGGGTTCCAACAGCATGAAGCAAGTCAGTGAAATCATAAGCCCTCTCCACTCCAACCATCCCACCAACTTTGCTAAAGAATTTCTCACATACATCTAACCCAGTCAAGTGCAAAACACATGGTAAGTTAGAGTATTGATCTCGAAACAATCTCATCAACAAAACTACAAAATGACAATAAATTCTCACATCTTGATATGCCTCTTTGCTGATGAAATTTATGTTGACATTATTATGAGATTGTTTTTGTACCCAACATAACCATAATGCGAAGAAATGATGAACTCGTGAAGCATTTCGCACTCTTTCCCAAAGGTTCAAACTATGAGACATAAAGATGTCAATGTAGTCAGCAACAATCATTAGGTAAGTCTCTGTAGCTAGTTTCCTCTCTAACTTTCCACTTGATGTACTTCTCAACTCTTTCAAACACCTATGAACATGCCTTGAAGCAATCCGTTGTGCGGAACCCCAATTTTGTCAATCCATCCTCACTATATCTTCACACTTGAGCTTGTGATCATCCACTTTAAAAGTGTGATAAACCATTCTAACATGGCCAAAACTTATGTACTCATTTCCTAAAACCAATTCTCGTCGACCGCTAAACAAAGGATTCACTAGCTCTTTGCCGTTGTGGATGTAATCTTGGCTATGCAATCCCGTTACATTGCAACCATTGTACAACCCAGTTAGCCTCCACCCTTCCCAAGGAATTTGATATCGAAGACCTGATGTTGAAGAATAATCCTTCAACATAAGTTGTCTTCTTCTGCTATCCCCATCCGAGGAATGACCAACAATAGGTCCCAAATTGTTTTCTACGTGTTTCTTCCACATAAATTCTACCTTTTACCATTGTTGATAAACAAAATTTTCATTGAATTTATTGCATGTTGGATGAAAAACCACAACCAAACGAGGAAGTTTTTCATGTAAAGAGTTTGCAATAATAACACGTGCATAATGTCCAATAACATTGTTTTTAAAAGAATTTGTTATAATCTCATAGCCTGCATCTCCCTCACCAATTGTCACCAATAAATGTGATTGGAATTGATGTTCTTCTTTCAAACCACAAAACCCCAATACTGTATCGCTTTTTGCTACCCACCTAACATATTTTTTCACAATTGTTTCATCTTCTGCAAGGCATACAGGAATTGGTCCATATATACCATGTTTGGCTTTATAAGAAGCATAAATTTTTCCAACTTCCTCAAAAATGTGTTCGTGCTCCCCTGGAATATATGTCAAGGACTTTCTAACTTGCCTTAAAGTTGTAGATATTGAAGGACCATCCATATTCAAGCTAATAAAGTTATGTAATATAGGACCTCCCCATAACTTGATCATCTCATAAAGGGATTTTGTGGATGTACTATACCTTCTCCCTTCTTTTTCATGAATCAAGTTATGAAATATATCCTTAACAAATTCCCAAACTGCATCTTTACCTTGTAATTTTCCTTGCTTATGTGCCTCACAAACATCCTTACAAAACCTAAAGACATCCTTCCTTTATGTCGATTCAAACAACTTTTCCTTTAGAGATCTCATTCTAATAGAGAGTGTAGCAACCTTTGTCCTCTCCCACCAAAGAGCTCGCATTGTTGATCTATGGTTAGAATTTGTAACCCTTGCAGCATTATTCAATTCATTTTGAGTCAAATAGTCCAATCTTATACCTTTTCATGTATCTCGTTCACTTCTTTTATTGGTGCACCTTGATTCACGATATAATCACATCCTGAAGTCATTACATTCTGGAACCAACTTACAAAATCTACATGTTAATGAATCAAAAGGGGTCCCTGTTTCATGTTGGTGTCCCGTGTTTTGATAGTTTGGCAAATCAAAAGACAAGGCAACATCAGAACCAATCTTAAGAGTTACAGGATCTAGTCCTCCTGCTCTCAGAGAGGGATCTCTCAAAAGTTTGTTTGCAAAGGTTTATCTTGTGTGCTTTAAGTATTGGTTTTAGACTAGTTATTAAGTGCAGGTGTTTTTTTGTTTAGTTGGATGGAATGGATACAACAGAACATGAAAGGTCTAGGAAAGATACACAGAATGGAGAAACATCTGATTCATTGGGCAATGGAGTCAAGAAAAGGTCATAACAAATTCATCAATGGATATGGGATATCAAAGGGCAAATCTAACTTGGCCACAGGATCCTTTTGTTTTTGGGATGAGATAAACATTAATGATTTGGAAAGAGAGTTTTAATTCTCAACAAAGGGAAGTTGAAAGCATAATTTGGACAATAAAGAGCTCTTTGATAGACAGGGCTAACCATAAATTCTACAAATCACAGCTTTAAGCAAATAATGATCTCAAAACAACTTTTAAAATGAAATCTAAGATTCGGGGAACACCCTATTTCCTCAAAGATTTTAGTTTAAAGGACTTAGAAACATAAAATATTTACTGATAACTACAGTCATAGAAGAGGGAACACCTAAAAACATCTATGATCATAATTATAACGACCTTTAATCCAACTGTTTAAGCGAGGACAAAGGGAAAGATCAAAACTGACCTCTTTGATACATTGTAAGCAAAGAACTTCAAAGGGAGACTTCAATAATAGTTTTTAAGTGGCAGTAGACAAGCAGGGAAAACCATAAATCATGCTGAAACCAACTGTTCGAACTATTAAGGAAATAAACAAGCATGAAGACTAAAGAGAAATATTAAAGCCTCTAAAATACTTCAGCAGGAGAAAACATAAACAGTGAAGGATGAACAGGTCTAAGGTGCTTCCAAGAGTCATTTCTTAGCCCAAAAATTTCAACCTACTGTAGTAAGAAATTATGGAACATAATGAAAACAGGGGAAAAAACATAAAACAGTTCATAATACTTCACCAACATCCAAGCTCATGGATCCAATGATAGAGCCTTCTCAGGAACAAAAATGCAACAACATCATCAAGACCTCCAAAGCTTCAATTTCATCTTCAACTTCAAAAGACTGTATATTTATTTCAAAGAGTTTCAGTATTACAACTTGTGATCAAATAACAACCAACAATTTCTCATCTTCTATAGAAGTATTTATAGAAGGATGAGGAGGTGAGATCTGATAAAATATCTCTCAAGGAAATTAATACAAATCCAAGACTTCAGGGCCTTTTGAGGAGCTCGATGAAGAATTTTACATGTGTTTCACTATATTAAATATTTTCCAATTAAGATTTAAGCTCGGTGGGAGCTTTATGTTGACTTTGAGGCTCTGCATTATGTTGGAGTAACTCTGCAGATATTTTTTCTTTTATTCCCTTGCAGAAGTAATTGCATGGCTGAGCTGTGAGGCAAATATTTTCTTAATCAATAACCTCGGCCTCTGTTTGAATGGTTTGAGGCAATAGGTGGCTTTTATGGTAGCTGAGGAATCAATTCGCCTCAAATGTGGCGATGGAGGCCTTTCTGTCTACTAAACACTTATAATTTTCTGTTGACTGTGCTTTAATTCTGGGAATTAGGCTTTTGATAAACATTCTTAGCCGTAATTCCCAAAATCTATCTTCAATCTTCATTCTGTTGTGCTTCTGTTCTTCAAACTTATACTCTTTTAAATCGCATTTAAAACACAGTGTCTTGTCAATGTGCAGAGCTGCGTAGGGCTTTAAAGGCATCAATGCCCATGAAACATTAATAAAACGTTGAATCCGACCCTTTGCGAATGGTTTATTTTTATGAATCGATGGCGCGGGAATCGTCATTCCCGGCCTTCGACCTTTCTCTTTAATGTAATGAAAAAACCATTAATCCCTGCAAAACACATAAAACATTTAGAAAATCCTGCATTTGTTTGGAAAAACTGCTTCAGAAGGCGGGGAAGGAGCGTAGCCGTTGGATGAAAGCATCCAATGGTGGATATTTATTTAGAGGAGGTAAAAGAAGAGCGAGAGAAAAATAAGGCGGAGTAATTTTGGACCGTCCGATCCGGACACATGGACGGTCCGGATTCAATCGGCAGATCGCAATCAGGGGTGGCGTACGAATGGGCCAATCGAAACATGCGATGCGATGGAGCGCAGGCCGTCGATCTACATATTAGATCGATGATGGAGAACAAATCGGGGGAGAAACCAATCGACGGAACAAAAAAGTGGATGTGATTTAAGATTGCGATGCGATTGAAAGCTCCGATGCGATGGAGCGCTGGCTGCTTGATCGGCCTTCGATCAACGGCGAAGATTTGTTTCAGAACAGACCTGCGAAAAACCTTTGTAACATATGAAAAATTAACTTTTTTGAAATAAAACAAAGTTTTTATGGATCGGGGCGGAAAATATATATAAGGCGGATAGGCGCCCGACTGCGGGGCCTTTGGGCTTTATGAAATGTGATATGGCCGGGGCGTTTTAAAACAAGGGCCAATCGTAATCGGGCCATCGGGTCGGGTCTTTCAATCAACCCATTAAAACATTTGCGATGCGATTGGCATCCGGGATCTTTAACACTTGGTCCCGAGGAAAATTCACATGAAATGAAAAGGTGGGGAAAAAGTTTTATGTATAAGTGCTGATCGCATTGGAAAGTTTCGATGCGGCCTTTTCAATCAACCCATTGTGTATTCTTCTATTGCGATTGCGCGATCGGTCTTTTTAATCTACCCATTGAAATATTTCAACATGTGATTTGTATTTTTTAGTTAAAACTTTGGAAAAGTGGGTTTTGAGACTTTACAAACGAAAAATGGATCGGGCATGAAATATTTACAAGGTTTAAACGTCGGGTCGAGCCCACATTTAATATGAAAAATAATATAATCGGAGGATAAAAGCACAGGGCTTAATCGCATCGGAAATTCGGAGGATGTCAAAACAAACTGGTGCGCTGAGTTTTTGCGATGCGTTCGGGAAGGTTTATATAAAAGAGTTGATCGCATTGAGATTTAAAAAGGAACACAGGACTTGCGCACCATCGAAATTTTCCGATGCGATAAGCGCTATATGGGTTCAGCGCTTGTTTTTTATGACAAGGGCACATGTGGGGAAGTGGTTAGGGGCTTTAGCCAGAGGGGCTAAAGCCTTATGCAAAAAAAAAATGTATTTTTTATGAATTTTTTCAAGGTTTTCAATGGATTTTGAAGGTTTCGGAAAAGCTAAAGAATGGGTCTTTAATCTTATAAAAGTGATTTTCATGATGGGAAGAAGGAAACTCATGAAAAATAGAGGAATTATATGGAAAAAAGGGGAGAAAATGAAGGTTTGAGAAGGGGGAAAATGATGGTTTCTCAGCAATTTTTCCTCATGAAATCAGCAAAATTTCTGAGTATAGAATGGGAACAACAAAGAAGTTTTTGGACAAAGTCATGAGGCATTTCAAGAGTCTTCAAGAGACAACATTTTTTGCAATAAAATCTATTCCTTGAAGGCTCCAAAAATGATTTAGCCACCTGTTGGTATAACAAATTTTATAGGTGGCTAACATTTCAAAACCCCTCTGGCAATGAATATTCCTATATGTACCATCAATACGACATTCAATACCCTCATAACATAGCATGATCTTGGTATGCTTCTCTATGGCCCATAATTTTCCACCCCTTTGATCATCCATTAAGACCTTTGTTTCCAATCTCTCCCCATTTCTATCAGTATAAGGATACCAATACCCCCAACAATATAGTAACAAGGGAGACAATTGAGCTATAATAAGATGACAACACAATAAATAAATAAATAAATAAGTAGAAGTACGATAAATAAAATAATATACAAATTCATATTCAAGTTTAGTCTAAACTATTAATTAACCACTAATTAACACACCTGAAATAGGAGTTTCACTTGTAGAACCCCTATGTAATATTGATGGTGATGATCGCACTAAGAACCTAGTCAAACTTTGTTGGGACTTATCATTGGTAGGCTTCTTAGGTCTCCCAACTATGCCGCTCCTCAGCCCAATCTCCTGATGTGAAGCCTCATTTGTCGTAGTAGTAATGTGCTTCTTTGATTTCATGTGTTCATTTAGAGAACTGACAATATTACCACTTGTCGGAACTAAACAAAACCATTTATTGCATCGTGTACATTCAACTCTCACTTTTTTCATGTCCTTATAGTCTACAAGTGTTGCTTCCACCACCTTGAACAAATTAGGCTCTTGTGTCTTGTTGAAATCATCTAGAAGTTTGATTGCTTGATCAATATGAAATCGATCTCCAACCACCGTTGTTTGTTGTACTTTGTTACATGAAGGAATTTCACTACTGTAGAAATTTGTTGAATAATAAATAATTATCCATCGAGACTATCCTGGTCACATACTATTTGAGCTTCATACATAACACATAATCTCTTCCACTCAATCAACTCAGATCATCACACATGCGGAAATAAAATCAAGCGATAACACATCAAATCATCATACACATTAACACAGTATGTATGGGGAAAGCTTATAGCTGAAAACCCCGCAGCTATTGTGTATATTATAATGGAGAAATCAAGTAACAAACTCAGTATAATACTCCTCACAAGTACTCAGTACTTTCTCATACAGTTACCCACAATCTAGCTCAGTTTTGAACAGGTTACTGGTTCAAAACTCACCGCCAATTGCCTTGCCTCTATTTCGCAATCCAGGCCTGTCTATATAGAGATCCAAGGTTTGAATCTCCTTGGCTTGACTGCGCAATTTTCATGGACAAATCCTCCAAGTGTGGTGCAAATCTCATGCACAACTGATGTCGCCACTGATAGCTAACTCCACCCTTTCATCTACCTCTTTCACTGGTCTCCACTGAACTGATCATGCACCGTAGTGAACTGATGTGTTCTTGAGTTGAATAATGAGTTACTAATTAATGAATTAAATAATATTTAATTCACTCCACTCATAACTAATTGATTAGCTAGTTAAACTAATCTCAACCATTTCAACTAAAATAAACAGAACACAACTCCACTAGCTGTCTCATTAACTCCTCCAAACTTCTGCCACTGAAGTCTAACTGAAGTCAACCATGCATGATGCCATCAAACCCTTGGGAACCACATGATTCCTCTGTCAGATGCATGAGCCACTTCTGTAGCTCGAACTGAAGTGCTCCAAGAGAGTAAACTGCTGTTTAGAGTCCACATATTATTAAGGGTAAATAATATTTGACTTCCCTATTTTTAGGAGAGGCAGTCTAAAAATAGACTTCGACCTCTTTGACCTCAAAAATAGAGTCTCATCTATTTTTTCCAACATGACACATACTTCAAGAATCTCAAACTGGAATCCCCGAACTATGCTCCATATGTCTAAAAATAGACATAGTCTAAAAATAGATTTTTTGCGCTAGAATTTGCCTGCGGGCCCACTTAGTGAAGGCGGCTTCATTTCACTAAGCTCCATCATCTTGCTCCATTTTCAACACTCCCTCTCAGCAAGATATGGATTATCTGAAACCCCTATCCTGCCTCTGTGGAATTCGAACTTGCTCCTGGTGAGCGCCTTCGTCAGGATGTCGGCATCCTGATCCTCCGTGGGAACATATGAAAGCATCATGATTCTCCGCTGAACACAATCTCTGATATGATGATACCAATCTGTGAA